>JAYEVD010000729.1:0-115520 GCA_036346405.1 Phyllostachys edulis | reverse complement strand
TTAAAATGCCCTAGTTATGTATACCGCATAAAGATATAATGGAAGATCTTTTGATTTATCGTAAACTAACCTCGTGACTTTCTATCGACAAGTAGCATCGGCAGACATCTCAGATATAAGATTTTTATAGCCAAAAGGTAAAAAAAGATTAGAACGTTAATAAAAGAACCAATAAGTAAATAATCGGTTTAATTTGAGATTTGTATTTCAACCGACATGATACAATGTATTTTCACGAATTTCATTGTGCAAAGATCAATGAAAGAGCAATATTCAAAGCCGGAAAGCCCTCGCCAATGGAATACCTATGTTGGATAAAGAGAGTCGGAATGCACAGATTGAGTTCTTGACAATTATATAACCGAATGGATTTAGCTGCAAGAGTAAAACTTAGCTAACGTGCACTACTGCAATATTGCACAAAAGGGGAATTCATTAGCAAATGTTAGAAAACCTCAACACAAAGTAATATAAATGTGATGACAAATTTATGAAAACGAAACCAGTGGAATCTATAGGAGCTATTATGTTCTAACGCCGTGCAAAACAACATTAAATCTAGAAAGATGTTGCCTGCAAAACAAAGCCGGTGTTATTAGATTTAAATCTAGAAAGATGTCGCTTAATGGGAAGTTGAACAACATGAAATTCAGAAAGATGTTGCCTAATGGAAAGCTGAACATGATTTTTCACAATGGTTATATATAGTCATAACATAGTCCTAATTATGTACAGAATCGTTAGGTAATTCATACTATATAGAAGCATGGTCTCTTAAAAATCAAGATGACGCCATAGTTATTACATGGGTAACAATTTTTTTGGTCCAGCATAGGTATAATAGAAATAGTAGTATGAGATTTGTTGCATAAACCATCACGCTATTAAGAGTAAGACATGCACGGTTATAGACTGACAAAAGTGCGTAGAAAGAAATAAAGTAACATAGGTGGAGTCGCATTTCTTGTAAGAGTGGTCTTGGAGCAAAAGCCTTATATCACAAACGGTAGCAAGTGGGGTAAGATGTTAAATGTCCTACAAAATAAGGAAGGTCTCAAATGTAGCAATAGAAAGTATTTAATAGAAGCAATGCTAAGATAATGTGATGTAACCTATTGGTTTTGTTTAGTCAATACTAATTATGTACAACGCTTACGCTCAGCAGTGGAATTTTTTTGGGTGCATGCAATGCAAATATACAATGGATGTAACATGCAATACTACTTTTCACGCTTTTGAAGTGGCCTCACGCTATGCTAAATATTTGTAAAGCGTAAATGTTTTTTGGGTTCCGTAGAGATTTGTTTATCTGATTACGATGAAAGCGCCAAAAGTAAAATTTGTTAGTATAAAAGCTGTTGTCTAAGTAAAGATGACAAGGTATCATGCCAAATTTAATCATAGATCCCAATAAATGTGTAAACCATGAAAGAACAAATGAGACAATAACCACAAAAATGTTATTGCTAACAAAAGGTAGTGAAAGTGTAGGGACATAAAAGCATAACCTAGATGCATCCATAAAACATTAAATATGTGGATGGAAGGCACAAGCACAAACTAACTAATCCATTAGGTCCTGTTCTCCATGTTCTACGATAAAAGCACAACAAATGATGCATAACAAAATTTAAATGTGATAACTCCAATATGTTAGCAAAAAAATGACGCTAGTTTGACTAATTAGAGATTGAAAATGCTCAAAGAATGTGGAACCTTTTGAGCATGGAATATTTATGACATAAAAATAACTCACCATTTCTGCACTGATGGTACATCAAAAAGGGTAGAGTTGTATATAGCCAGAGATGTACTTCAACACAAAGCAATATTAAGCCATCAAGACAGTAAGGTAGAGTATTTCATGCAGCTTGTATTATGGGATGAAAGTGCATCGCTTTCTCAAAAGATCCCACTACATAAATAGCGTAGTGTGAGAATTAGTACAATCGTTATTGACATGGTAATACATAATTAAACCGACCTTGTCACGGGGAAAAAATCACGATAACACATGTCATTTCAGTGAGAACAGAAAAAAGTTGAGACTCGTGCATGTTCAAAACAGCCAAAAAAAATTATACCAATCCAAAATGAGTAGATGTGACCTCAGAAATATGTGTGCTATTATGACCAAAGATACATGAGCTTTACAAATCATCATGAGACTTTTGATATCTTTTATAATATGGAAAAAAAATCATCAACAAGGTATGAAAGTTGACATTAATGTCATTCTCAGAGAAGACATCGTGCAAAGTGTGATCTCGAAGCCCTATGAAGTGGTGGAATTTTGCATTACCATTTGTTGTTTTTGGTTCAAATAGTGAAATTTGACTGAGACTAGCATGTCTTCCCTTGCCAACTTGCATGTATTCATGATGCGTAACATTTCCTTCACGCAATGTTGAACCGAATCCTGTCATAAAGAGACAGATATTAACATACTATTTCCAAATTTCCCAGAAACAAGCAACAATAGCAAAAAGTTATTAGCATACCAGCAAATATATCCTCGCTAAGATTGATAATCTTAGATGCTTTGCCTACAACAACCCTTGTGAGCTGGAAAAGTGATGTATAACATTTCCTTCACGCAATGTTGAATCGAATCCTGTCATAAAGAGACAGATATTAACATACTATTTCCAAATTTCCCAGAAACAAGCAACAATAGCAAAAAGTTATTAGCATACCAGCAAATATATCCCTGCTAAAATTGATAATCTTAGATGCTTTGCCTACGCCACCCCTTGTGAGGTGGAAAAGTCGATCGAAGATATCAGGATGCCCATAATGAAATCAAACTTTGCACAGAAAGATGTTCAGCAAAATAGATGATGAAAAAAATCTTTTAAGTTTCTTTACAGACAAAAAAGATATCGAGCAACGGTGAATATTATTGTTGAAGAAAGAAATGAAACTAAGTAGTCAACTCAACCGAATAAATAGGAATTACCATTGTCTCGAAAGTCCCCACTTAAGTTAATTACTGAGTTAAGGAATTATAAACATATGAACTCAGAAAAGAACCATAGTAAAATGAGTACAATAAATCCATCAAAACATGAAATACGTACTATATTGTGATAAAGTCATATATCCAAAGTAAGATGAATCACCCCAAAGGACCATTGCTAGTTCCATGTTGAGTAAGAACATACAAGAACAGCTCAATGATCCAATATGCTACATGAAGATTAATATTTTTCGAGACCTTTTAGAATGGTCAACCATACCAAGCAGAGGCATTATGAACATCTAAATACTACAAAAGCAATCACACCTCTGATTGATCGGGCAGCAATTTTAGGTTTTTATCTAGGGGATCAGCAGTAAACTACTATACTCATAGAGGCATGAAATTTGCCTGATCCATTAATGTAAGGTAGCCTTTTTGAACTTGCAAGAACCAAAGAGGGAAAAACAATGGACTAACTACTCTGGCCGATCCTCAGAGAGATTCATTGATCATCTAAAACTAGAGTGCCTTCAACCACTCCTTTGCTAATTGTCAGAAGGTAAAAAAATTAGGGGACAAAACAACCACAGAGAGGGTAGATAAGCAATCATTTTGGGAACTATTATAGTATGAAATGCGGATATATATGAAAATAACAATACAACAAATGCTAAAAATTGTATGAACATACCTCTACAATTTTTAGTGTGTCCAAGTTCAGTTATGTAAATAATTCTTCATCTTTCTTTTGATAAGATAAAGAGCAAGTTCCTATCACCTGCATCTTGAAAATAGGTGAACTAATTCAAGCAAACTATCACAAAGGCAGAGCTCATGACTTTAGATTAGCCAAAAAAAAGTCTGGACATACCTCTACAACCTCATGACTTTAGATTAGCAAAAAACATAGGAATTCATATGTTCTGCTATTACGTAGTAACGGATGGGCTATGTAGATAGACATTTGGCGATGTATACAAATTGTAAAAGAAAAGCGCTATGCAATCACAACACATCAAACGTTCCTTTCCTTACCTGTTTGCTGGTACTTTGTTTGGTAAAATAAGATATCGGAGGCCATTCTTCAATTGGCCCTGGGTTAGGTTTGGATGGGAAGGAAGCAGAGTGTTAAGTAAACATTCAAGTGTCTCGTTTCCAATAGTGGGATCAAGATAAGGTTTATCCAGAGCAGGGTTTCTGTTATCGGCATTTTGTTTATCGGGGGCACCGATACAACCGATACGAGCGATTTTCGGTTTTTTTCGGCAACTTTCGAGCGAAATTTTCAAACTGAAATTTGAATTTCGAAAAAATTCAGCCTAAAATCGGGTGAAATTTGTTGAAAAATGGGCCAGATTTCGTTTGCAGATCACAAGTTTACAAACAAGCTCAATTACACCAAAATCAAAATCTCAGAACCTCCAATATCACCTCACCTCCCTATCGTGAATTCACCACCTCCAGAATCCAAATCTCCTATTAAGCTACAGGTAGAATCATGCACTACGCATATCTCATTCTTAGACAGAAGCACACCAAAATCAATTGTTAATCTGAACCTGAAGAGAGAACGAATGATCAAACAAGCCTATACGATTATATCACAAGCTTAATTACGAGCCAAAATACTACTCACAAGGAGATGATCTAACGCAGAGCTTAGCAAGTAGAAAGGATGACCAAGAAGAAGTCAAAGAATAGCAAAGAATTGGATTTGAGCTCCCAAGCAAATCGAGGAATGGGGAAAATGGGATTGCGTTGCTATTCTTCGATTGAGACTCAATGTCTTTGTGACTCAATGGGAAAATATTGCTCGCGACACCGCCAACGCCAAGAGAAGCCGCGAGACTAGGGCGAGAAGCGAACGCTAGTCGAGGTGCGATCGGCGAGCGAGGGGCCATGGGCTGCCGCCATCAAGAATGGGCCTAATTCAACTTGGGCTGAATATTTGAACACGATTTGGATTTATGTCGGAGGTGCCAGAGAACCTATTAGACCGATTTTCGCCGAAAAAAAACCCCGATCCGTAGTGGTTTCAGACCATGTTGGACTGCAACATGTGGTTCATCGTGTCTAGGAGCATGTAATATATGACTATAATTGGCCCAAAAATTAGCAAAGAATTAAGTTAGAAAATCGAACTCCATAGGATCTTTTTAGCATGAAAATGGAAGTTGTGGATTATGAGATCACACTATACTCTATGATGCTACGTAAACCTTTTATTTCCTTTTTATAACAAAACTAAAACATTTGCACTAACAATAAATAGGAATAAACGATCAAAACAAAATGAGAGAAGTAATAGCCCAAACACGAAAATAATGGTTCCTACATTACATGATTGCAAGGCACTCTTAAGATGCTCACGAGACAATGATTTGCGATGTAAGACCGCCGCTAATTTCAAGATTAACTTGAAGAATTGATGTTCATTCAACAATTAGCTTGTTGTATAACAAAAACGGACTCAAGAATCGCCTCTCTTGCGAGATGTTGCTTGGTACAATGATTTGCAATACAGACTTCCATTAGCTCCAAAATTTAAATTTCAACAATTAACCTACCATGTACTAAAAAACAAACATGCAACCTCTCCCATATTAGATTTCTATAGATGTCAGAGAACACTTAACTAAAAAACATACAAATAGCACTAAACATTCTACTGATGGCTAATCCATATTTATTGTAACAATCCTATACCCACGCGTTATACACACCATTAAACAAGCAACCGAACAAAATATGAAGATGGAATGGTCGCGCCCGTACGTTTGGTGCCGATCCTCACGGATCGCCCTCGGCATCTCCTTCAACCTGGTCTCTCTACACAAGAAGGAACCGAGATACATCAACAACAAAAAAAATCCAAGAAGGGAAAAAACACAGCAAAACAAAAGCGAAAGCAAGACTAGCAAATAAAAAAGCTAACAAATAAGCTCGAGATGAATAACAGTGGTGCTTGGTCGGGACTTGCTCGACAAACAACGTTAGGGAGGTGAGAGACGACGGGAAGTACCGATCGGCCGAAATGTACCCAAGGAAGGGACGGAGGGAGGCTCCGAGAGCGGCGGTGGGGAGGAGGTTGAGGAGATGGAGGAGGAAGAGGAGGGAGCAGGGAGAGAGGCGACGGAGAAGGAGAGGAAAGAAACGGACGCGGAGAGGAAAGGAAGCAAGTCATGTCCCGATCCGACGAAGAAGCGGCGGCAGGTTTGACTCAACATAGGCGCCGGGGAAGGAGGGTGGAAGGAGGAGAGGGTGGCGCGGCCGACAGGTGAAGGAGAGGCGGAGAGGAGCGGCAGCCGGTCGATCTCGACGGCGGTGGCGGGTTTGATTCAACATGGGCGCTCGAGGCGAAGGGTGGAAGGGGAGGAGAGGTGGCTGCCGACAGGCGAAGGAGGACTCCAACATGGGCGTCAAGGTCGATCCGAGCAAAGGGAGGAGGGACGATGGAGGCGCAAGAAGGAAGGAGGAGGCGGCGGCAGAGGAGGCGGCGGCCAGGGAGGGGAGGAGGAGCAAGGGTTGGCGGAGGGGACGACGGAGGGCGAAGGAGGAGGCGAGCGGCAGGGGAGGCGAGGGAGGGGAGGAGGGAGCAAGTGGGTCGGTGGGGCGCGGGGCAAAGGGAGGAGGAGGAGCAAAAGGCGAGGGCGAAACGAGAGGAGGGGAGCGGCGATGACGGCACGGGCGAAGGGAAGGAGGAGGGCGGCGCGGAGGTGGAGGCGAAGGATGGAAGGGGAGGAGAGGGCGGTGCGGCCACACGGGCGAATGGGAGCGGCGAAGCGGCGCGTGCAAAGAGACAGGAGGAAAGGAATTGAGGCGATGGGAAGAATCGTGAACCTGGCGACGTGGGACGCGTGAGCGCCGTCCCTTTCCACCAAGCGCACCACGCGGAATCGGACGGCCCGGAGGCAATCGCGTCGCGATCCGACCAGCCGATGTTCTGCAGATGACGTGGACACGCGAGGGAGCTATGATTCTACGGGCTTTAAAAAAGTAGATATACTTAACCCTCTTTCTCATCTGGTGTTAGCCCTAGGCCCCTAGCTCTTGTCTCTGCTTTCGCATGTCGCTATCTTTGATATGTTGCGCCAAAGATCCACCAAATCAATTGCGACCCTACAAAGCACCCGCTTTTTTCCCTCTTCCCTTTTCCACCATCCCTCCTCTAGAGTCCTCCTTTCCCTCCTCTATAGGCCCCGCTTCTACTCATACTGAGTTAGATCCGTGACTCTTGTCCGATCCATATGATAGAGGAGAGCCATCGTCTTGTCAATTTCTTTGTACCTCCTTAACAATCGAGCAAGTCATGGACAAATTCACTACGGACACCAAATTCACTACAGACACCGCTTAGTTTTCGAGTGCCTATATGTTTACCGAGTGTCTGGACAGAAACACTCGGGTAGGTCCCGAGTGTTTAATAGAACACTCGGGACAGAAAGTCAGTATTCGGGAGAAAATAACTTTCCCGAGTGTTTCCCATAACACTCGGGAAATCAATACAGAGAAGGCACATAAAAAAATGGGGTGAAATATAATCCCGAGTGCATAAAAATGGAAACGCTCAGGAGAGAAAGGGCACCACGCCCTTTTTTCCTTGCCGCTCCTTTTTTTGGCTGCTAACCCTACATCCCCACCCACTTGATCCTCAATCCTCCTTCTCCCTCCTGCTCCCCGGTGCCCGGCTCTCCTCCCCCGCGCCCGGCACCTTCCCTCCTCCTTCCGCGCCCACGCTGCCTGCCTCTTCCCTTCTCCGGCACTGTCGTCCTCCTCCTTCCTCCTCCACCCGCCTCCCTCCTCCCCAGTGGTGCTTCGATCCGGGCGACCCACGCCCCTATTTGGTGTTCCCGAGGTAGAAAATGGTGGCGGACGGGGAGGCCAAGGAGCTCACGCTCGAGGAGCAGCTATGGAGTCGACACCCTGCCATGGCGCCACCCCACCACCGCCCGCCAGCTCCCGCCACTGGCCCGCCCACGGTGCGCCCAACTCCTCCTTGCGCCGACTCCCTAGCGTCGTCCTCTGTGCCCGACGCCGGCTTGGCCTTGGCACTGGTGCCGCTTGCTTCTGCCCTCTGGCCTCTGGCTTTGCCCATCGCCTGACGTTCCTCGGCCCCTGCTCCTACCTTTGGCTCGCCCCAGTTCACCCACGACTGAGTCTTCATAGGCTGCGCCTGTGCCCAACTCGATTGCTCTGTGCTTTTCTCCCCTTTTATTACTTTGTTTTCCTGATGACATGTGTATCAAGATTGCTATCGTGCATGACATAGCTGAAGGGACGCAAAAGAACATCTTATTTTTAGAGAACTATTGACTTAATTGTCTATTGGTTGTGCTTATTGATTATGTGTGTTGTACTTCACTGGGCAGTAGCTTATTAGCCTAGTTCTGTAATTCATCTACAACTGCGCGTCATACTTTTCTTAGCATATTTCAGTTTTCAGAGAAAACTACCATTCAAGTATTTTATTTCTTTTATTTAACAGCTATTGTTGGTGACATCACTCCATCAAATGGCATACCTAATGCAGAAAAAATTGAGTTTACGAAGGAATGTTTGGTGAAAGTTGGTTCACCAAATTCTAATTTGATATTATGTAGCTGATGAGATTAAGGAGCTGTGGGAAAAATATGAAAACAATTCTTCAATTTTAGCAAACCTTGTAAAGGATTTTGATAAAGTAAGCATGCATCTATTTTTATGAACCACCTACTTGCCACTCCTCTCCAAATTTTAAACTCGTGTCTTTTGCTAATGAATAATTTGAGTGTTCGTACACCTGGTGTCTAATTTGTAATATATATATATCAGGATTATCATTTTTGCCATTGTGATGTATTATTTGTTGCTAGTTATATACTAATCAAGCATTAAGTTGGCATGTGTTTATTAGGATTTGGAGCACAATTAGCTTGATTGACCACCTCTATGTTTTGGTTCAAGCTCCGCCACTACATATCTAATGTACTAAACTACTAATCCATTTATGCCACTAACTTTGTCCATCTTGAAATTTTGCAGAACATGACAAAGTGCTAGATGAGTTCTTTATCTCCACTACTGGTAATTTGATTGATCATTGTTGCAATTGCCAAAGAGGCCCTAAAAATTTGTAGCTATTTTCCTTTTGTTAAAATATTTTTAAAACATCTGATTGCAATGGATGTAGTTAATTTCACATACGTATATTAATAATGGAGAAGAAAAATGTGTAAATAGACATAGCAATTAAACTAAATGTATAGCTCGTGACTACTCATGCAGTGTGCATGGTAGTAGTGATTGGTGAGTTATTAATTGTTGGACAACGTACATTCTTTCTTTCTTTGCAAATATATTTGCAGCTTGCATATTGGAGACAAACTGCTTCTCATTCTGTCTCTAGCATGTATAATAAGATTGCACACTATGCAAGGAAGCATGCATGTGGAGTACACCCTCCTAATCTGATGTCTCCAAAATATACTGATATGATCCTATTTTATTTTTCTATTTGCTGGGCGTTTTGGCAAAGGAGGGTACAACCAAGGATCCAAAACCCGTTTCGTGGAAATCTCAGTCGCGGGTTGGAAAAACCTGCGATACTGCAGGATTTCTAGAAAACGTCCGACGAATTTCGCTTGAATTTGCTTAAAACTAGCCAAAATTCAAAAATTAAAATTTGAATTTGCAAAACCCGAAAAACCGGTCGATTTTTTCCCTCGGTTACCACCCAGGTAATCCGGTTACTGTCGAGAATCCAGCTTTTTTCTTCCCTAGTTACAACATTGAGGTAGCAAGTCACGAACTTACAACACAATAATAGGTAATAATCTTTAGTATCATCGATGGATATAAATAAAAGGCCAATTAGTAGCTAGCTAGAACATTTTTCCCTCGATTAATTTGGTTTCATATATGTATATATGTGCAAATTAATTAACCAAGAGAGTACCTTAAGATAAATCGACTTAAAAGAGATGGTAAAAATGAATCAATCTACAAGGCATGCTACATTGTCGATTGTAGCTAGTTGCACTGTTAAATTAACCAAGTGCATATGCTGATCGATTGATAGGCAACTTTTGGGAGAGGAACCATCAAGCTTAAATGTTAGAGATCTGCGGTTTCTCGAGCCAAGTTGAGATGAGCTTTGTTGAACTAATCTTATTGCTTAGTTTTTATTTTTCACGTTTGGATTTGAATTGGTAGAGTAATTTTAGGGATTGATTGAGCAGTTTTTTGGGAGAGGAACCAAAGCTGATGACAATGCAGACAAAGGAAGGTCGGCTCAAGCCGTTAGCTATCCGGGGATACATCTGACGTAAATACCGTTGCAGAACTAAGAAAAAGGTTGACATAATTATTTTGATTTTATGGCGAGCAAGAACTTTTGTAAAGAACACAGAAGGGGCAATCCTATTGATGCCAAATGATTTTTTGGCTTCAAAGATTGAAATAAAATGTTTTTTTGGGTGGGGTTGTCTACTCCATGGATGTATATCGGCTCATCATAGCAGAGTGTATTTAGTCTAAAATCTGAATGTTGTGCTGAGTGTGGGGTATATATGTGAATGTTGTATTGTGAACTCGAGCACTATGTCAATCTTGTCGAATCTATTTATGTAAAAATTTGTGGTTAATTGGTGGTATTTTTCTTGTTGTGAAATGTATGGTCTGTTTGAATTGCTGAGTTTCCTGTCAGCGTGGTTCAAAATGAAGCACGTTGTACGTACAAAAATCGGTGCATATGCTGTTCGGGTATTTCCCAAGTGTCCTTGGTTGACATACACTCAGGAATAACCAACTATTCCCGAGTGTCCTTGGTTGACATACACTTGAGAAAGTATTTCGTTAATTTCCCGAGTGTCCTTGGTATATAGACTCGGGAAAAATAAACTATTCCCGAGTGTCTTTGGTTAACATACACACGGAAAAGTATTCCGTTATTCGGTCGAACCCGTTGTGCCAACTATTCTCCGAGTGTAAATCCGAACACACGACGAAGTTATTTGTCCTGAGTGTAACTCTCGGGAAACCAATTTTTACCCAACTAAATGATCCTAAGTGTTTTTTCCCCGACATCCGACCTTCAAGAATGAGTATCCCGAGTGCTTTTGGTATTTTTCCGAGTGTTTAGGGCACTGGAAATTTCCGGTTTCGGTAGTGATTATGTAATTCATATTGAGTTACTTAGTCTACTATTGAGTTACGCAGTCCTAAGAAATTATGTAATTGGTGTCAAATTACGTGGTTTAATGTTCAATTACATAGTCTTGTGCAGTTACATAGTCTGGAACGTCTCCCTTTCCCAGTCCGGACACATTGTAAATTGAAAATGGTAAGCACCACAGTTTGCACGATTAGAGGCAGGGTGGACCCACTTAGGTTCATAAGTGTTGAGCTCAACACTCAAAAATTTTGAGAATATATATATATATATATATATATATATATATATATATATATATATATATATATATATATATATATATATATATATATATAGGGATTTCTCCTCGACCATATGCCACGCCGCGCTCTCCACGCTGCCATCCGATCGCATGCAGGCGACTCTCGCGCCCGCTCGATTCGCCGATTCGCTTCGTGTGCTGGTCCGCTCGTGGGTCCGTTGCCACCAAGCCTCCACGCCTTCTATGCCTTCACGCTGAACCGTTCGCTGCGCCAGCAGGTCTTGCCTTGATTATTCTGCGTGTCTTTGAGCAGTAGTAGAAATGGCCCAAGCATCGAAGGTAGGTATCTGGCAATGGCACGAGTATGATTCTAGTATATATATACTCCCCGTTCTTTTTTATTTGACGCGTTTTTGATTTTTCACGGTCTTGAGATGTGATTTTGACCGTTACTTTTTTATAACTTTATATTAAAGCATACCAATAAAATTATAATATTATGAAAGTATTTTTGACGACAAATCTAATGGTATATTTTTATGTAGCTAATCTATATAATTTTAAACATATTGGTTGCCTAGTTTTAAAAAATTTGATCGTATAGATCCTAGGGTGTCAAATAAAAAAAGAATAGAGGGAGTATATATAGAAGTTGGGTTCAACCAGCGTCTACCGTGATCGGTCTCGTGCCTCACAGTCACGCACCACGCTCCGCGCGACGGACGCACCCAACTCCCAACTCAGTCTCAAGGCCCAAACGGCCAAGCCCATTGCGTCAAACGACTCAAACCCTAAAATCTAAATCCCTAATCTCTCTGACAGGCCCACCGAGCAGGCAGCACCGCAGCAGTCCATCTCCATCCTGGCATCCTCAGACCTCCTCTATGCGCTTGCGGCTGCGGCTCCACTGGCCCTTGCGGCGGCGGTGGCAGCCTGGCGGAGTGGTGAGCGCGGCGGGCCGGCGGCGGCGGGTCGGCACTCGGTGGGGTCGCGCCGTTAGGGACGAGGACTCGGCGACTCGCGGGGAGAACCGGAGAAGGGGAGGACCGAGGAGGCGAGGAACGGAGTTCGGAGGCGGAGGGGCGCTACGGCGCTCCGCCACGGCGGCGGCTTGCTCGCCTGCTCCGAGGCTCCGAGGAGTCCGAGCGACCGGGCGACTGGCCGACTGGGCGTCGTGTGCGACTGGCGACTGGCGAGTGGCGACTCCCTCACTCCCCGTCGTCCCCGTCTCGGCGTCTCCCCGACATTTCTGTAGCTCTAGTTCAGTTGAGGTACCTCGAGATAGTTGCTTGTCCAATGCTGAGGAGTGAGACTGAAGATGGTCTATTTCCTATGTCCCTCAAGTATTTTCATGTCAGTTCTTGTGGTGATGCTGAGGTTCCAATGCTAATGTCACTGCCAAGTCTTATTGCTCTGAGAAGATTAAGTTTGTTCAACTGCGATAATTTGATGAACCTTCCATCGGAGGAAGTGTTGAAAACTTTGGGTGTGCTCCATGACATTTCTATAGCTAGATGCAGAAACTTATTGTCCTTGGGTGGGCTTGGAGCTGTTGGGTCGCTGAGAGTGTTGACAATTATGACAAGCTTGAAGAAGTTTCAAACACTCCAGAGTCATTGCTGGTGCATGATAAGAGCATAAAGAATATGGTAGATTCTTCCTTTGAGCTAGACATGCTGAAAATTTGTCGCCAATCCCTTCTGCTGGTGGAGCCTCTGATGAACCTCAAAAGCACCAAAGAGCTGCATATCTGCAATGACGATGGAATGACATCCTTGCCTAAGAATTGGTTGCTCAAGAACCGTGCTTCCCTTTGTTCCATAGTAATTGGGGTTGCTGAGTCTCTGCTCTCCTTACCCTCTTGGATGATGGAACTAGACCGTTTACGAATTTTGCACATAGAGAGAGCTTCACTGATTAAGTCAATTGCAGACATGCCAATGTCACTCAGAAAGCTGACTATCTGGGGGTGCCATCCGTTGTTGTTGGAGCGCTGCCAAAAGGATGTTGGTCCTGATTGGCTGAAAGATTGCCAATATTGATGCTGATTTGAAGGCCTTTTCTAGAGGTAACTCTTTCTTGTCACTTTTTTACATAACATTATAATGGCCAACTTCCTTTTTGTAATATTCTGAGATCAGTGGCCATTCGATTATTTTTCTTACCATGTCACTTCTCATGTAGGCATGATGTACAGCGATTACCAGTGGCAAGCTTGGCGATTACTGTACAAGGTGCACTCATAGTCCACCTTTTATTGTAGGATGACTACATATTCCTTTGACTTGCATGTGGATCTTTTACCCATGCTCATCGGTAAGATCCTTTGAAATGTACAGTTTTTCAATCACATCATTTATTCTAAAAATTGCCTCGATGCTCCACCAAATGAATTTCGCACAAATCCTGAATCATTTGACTATGTTTACTAATGGGTTGGTATAGATGGGCCCCAACTCCTCATACTTCAGAATCCATAATATTGTCTTTTTAGTGGCCCATAGAAGCATTTTCTTTTCTTTCTTAATTATTTTGTAATTTCTTTGAATTATTTGAGAATTGAGATGTTATCTCGGTACAAACAATTAGTATTTCTAGATCTTTATGTTACTCAGATGATCATTATTTTTGTAACTTGAACACCTATCCTCGAAAATCCTAGAGTCCGCCAGAGGACATGTTCTTTTACCAGCTTGCCATTCTCCTCATGATTTGATAAGGGCACAAAACTACTTATCTAACCTTCTGCCTAATCTCTAAAACTACTTATCTAACCTTCTGCCTAATCTCTAACAGTTTAAGTACCTTTGCATAGGTGCCTTTAATTGCTGATCATCGGATTGTTACTAATAGACGGGTATGGTACCTTTCAAGTACTGTAGAAAGTCTCAGTTCAAACGAAACTAGTAGAAAGCACCAAATTCAAATTAAACAAGTAAAAAACACACTATAGTTAAATTTGGTCTCTTTTTTTTTTACCGAAAGAAACGCCGATAACTGGTGACGGTGGTGCAGGAGGAGGCAAGTGCCCGCGGATGCTTAATTGAACGGACTGAACTATTTTCAGGTGGGCCGTAGGCTGGATGCAGGCACCCATACCATACACAGGCCGGCCGTAACTGCATGTTGCAGCCCAGTAGTCGAAAACTTGTGGTTGCTTGCTTCTGTTCCACTCACTAGCCCGAGCATACGCAAGAACGCTACCAGGTCACACGGTAAAATGCACTGAATCGATCATCCCTGAAACATCTTGATAAATTTTGGTTCGAGTTTTGCTTAAACTCCTCGAAAGGTTATGCTTTCAGTTTTGAGAGATTGATCGGTTAATTTACACGTCACGTAGCTAGGCCGGCGAAACAACTTCTTTCACGAAGCAACTGCAGTAAAATGTGCATCGAACTTTTCGTGATTTTAATAATGTTAAAATTAGCATTCTTTGGATAAGTTTGAGTTAGCTTGTGTCAGGAGGGAGACTAATTGCGTGTCACATTTATGTGCTAAGCAAGTGTCTCCGGAGTCCGGATAGCTTATGTGGCTAAACAAAACACCTGACTTTCTATTGTCAACTTATCATGTTGATACACTTATGGCACTCATATTCATGATTGATATCAAACTACTAATAGGACATTTACATCTTAAACTGCTGCGCTATTTGTACAGGCAGCTTCGAAAACACTATCCTACGCGTACGCGTAGGTCGGGTCACCTGGTTGGAACAGCCGTCTTGTTCCCCGTCTCTTTATCCCTCTGTCTCCTTCTCCGTTCAGATTCCAAGCGCGCACCTCGTCTAGCCCCATCTCCGGCCATTCCATGCCACCAACCCCTAGGCGCCGCCACAGCTTGAAATCGAGTTGAAAGGTTGAGGTTTTCTAGAAAGGTGGGGAATTTGAGGTGAAAGCTTTTGAAATCTGAGTTGAAAGGTTGAGTTTATGAGTAGAAAGTTTTGGAAATTTGAGTTGAAAGGTTTGAAATCCGAGTTTGAAAGTTCTGAAATTGAGTGGAAAGGTGGGGGAAATTTGAGCTGAAAGTTTTTTTTTTTTTTGGGAAAATTGAGTTGGTAGTTTTCTAAAATTGGACTTGAAAGCTTTAAAATTGAGTTGAAAGTTTATAAACCGGCGACGGCGGGCGGCGAGGCACGGCGATGGGCGTGAGCGCAGAGCCACCAGAGGAGGAGGAAATGTGGAGTGGCAAAGGGGACCTAGCTGATGAGCTAGCGTGAGTCCGCAAGATAGACGCACCCGAGGTAGCTTTAAGCGGGATGCGCCACAAAGTTGCCGCTATCCTCCTCGTCGCCGCTCCACACTACTCCGGTGTCTGGCGAGCTCTTCCTCGTCGCCTTTCTTCGCCTCGGGAAGTGGCGGCCTGCGTGGCTATACTTCGTCTTTCGACGCAGCCAGCCCACGCTGACGGGCGTCTTGATCGTCTGCGGCGGTAGTCCAAGCACTTCCTTCATCGGCGGCAGCGTCGTCGGGTCTCGCCGATCTGAACCACCCGAGCATGAACAACGCCATTGGCGTCGTCCAGAAGGCTCGCATCTGGATGTCCTCGCCCACAACGTCGTACAAAGGGTCAGCCGACCTTGTATCGCCGCCACGCCAGCTCCGTCAGGCGACACTTCTGCGCCGTTGTCGTTCGCCACCTCCGTTGTGAGCTCCGCTCCAAGAAGACCACGCCGGTCGAACACGCCCACCTTCTCGTTCACCTTTGCCTGCACCCATACTCTTCAACCAAACCATGCGTGCCAAATATTCTCATAAGTTTTAAGAGCAAATTCAAGTGCCGTTATTAAACTCGAGGATTGAAGAATTCTTAACTTCGACTTACCCGGAGCCATGTAGCCAAAGGTACCCCGATGGCGGACAACGACTCGGGCTCGCCCGAACTTGACGAGGATTCGGCGAGAGCAAGTCGGCGATCTTAACACGAAGCCCGGTCGGCAGGATGTTGCTCGACTTGACGTCCGGTGCATGATCGGTCAGGCGACTCGTGGTGCATGTAGCTTAGGCCCTCGCTGCGTCGATCGCGATGGCGGCCGTCGGCGATCCACCCAGCAAGGTCAATGCTGGCCGACGCTCCGGGCAGCAACCACCGGTCGAGGCTACCGCTCTCCATGTACTCAGAGACCAGCCGGTTCGGTCCTCGCCGGAGATGCAAGAGAGGAGGCTCACGATGTGTTGTTGTCGGATGTCGCCGAGGATTTTCATCTCGAGTCGAACTCCTTGTCGAAGCCGCGCGTCCGATTTTCCGGTGCTCCATAGTCTCTTCACGCCACCACCATGCCGTGCCGCCTTTTTCCGCTGAGGGGATGCGGTACACCTTACCGAACCACCACGCCGATCACGCTCTCGTCGCGGAGCTTGGCAACTATGTCGTTCTCCGAGAAGTCCAGAGCGCGGAACGGCGTTGTCTTCCACATGGTCCGGTCTTGCCGTTGCTTCTGCCGCTGGACGATGAGGCACCCGATGGCAACAAAGACCGATGAGTCGCGATACCAAAGAAGCACGGAGAAGAGGATGATTAAGCCCGTTGATGACTTGTCATGGTCGCCAGAACGGATGCCTGGGAAGGTTCATGTTCACATTCACCGTGGTGCAAAGGCCACGGTTTAGGAAACTCCCTCGTTAGCAGGCTCAGAACGACTCGGGGACCTCGCCCATGAGTTGGTTAAAGGAGAGGTTAAGAAAGCCGAGATGGAGTTGGTGAATTCGGCAGATTTCACCGGTGAGTGCGTTGGAGAGGTCAAGGTAGTTGAGCGCAGGGACCCGATCGCCGAAGCGGGATTGCGCCGGGATATCTGGTTCTTTGCTAAAGTGAGGTAATTGAGCCTTCCCAACGCTTGGATGGACCGCGAATCGAGCCGATATCCGGTTGCCACCGAGGTTGTGTCGGTGAGGTTAGCGAGCCCGTCATGTCCTCGGGCAGCGTCTTGGGAGAACAAATTGTTCTCGTGCTAAAACACATTGAGTTGGTTGCGAACATGGGGATGGCATCAAGAATTTGTTGTCCTCCATCTCAATCCTCGAGATGATATGCGATATCTCAAATGGGCGAGTGCCATGAAGCATTGTTATGAATCATGACGCTTGTGAGCTTCGAAGCGACCATATCTTCTCCGGAAGTCCCGACGAAGCGGTTGTTGTACGCCATGATGTTGTTCAACAGGTCGCACTCCCGAGGCTCGCCGGAACACGCCCGAGAAGTCTGTTGTACACCACGATGTCGAAGAGCTTCTTGTTGAAGCATAGGGTCTCCGGCATTTCACGGAGAGGAGGTTGTTGCACACTTCAAGGTTGCCGAGCGGGAGTGCTTCCGAGCTCCCGTGAGAGTGAGCCGGAGAGCTGTTGTTGAACAATGGGATGTCGGATAGGTTCGGAGCCGCCGACGCCTCCCGGATCGGCCGTGATGTTGTTGAAGTACAAGTACAAAGAAAGTCAAGTTCTTCATGTTGCCGATGGTCTCCTAGATCGGTCCGATGAAGCTTGTTCATGGACAGTCGACTGAGATATCGACGCACGGTGACGTCCTACCGATCCCGCCAAAGGAAGTTGTTGGCATCTGGTACAGATCCTCCACCAAGCTTCCAAATCCACGGGGATTTAGCCGCAGCTTGTTCCGCGACAAGTCCAAGAGGTGAGCTCTGTGGCGCCGACAGTCGTCGGGATTCCACCGATCGATTCATCCCCGATACCACAGCGTCTTTTAGCTTCGGCTTCTTTGAACTCTTCGTGACGAGCCCCGACACCTAACGGGTTGGTTGCCGCGTGTTAGCATCTCGAGCCCCACCAGCCACCGATAGGCGCGGTGGGTAGCTCCCATTGAAGCTATTGGTGTCAAGAACCAACGACTTGAGCTTCGAAGCCCTCAATCGCCAACGCACGCTGTCGATGAAACTATTGCTTGACAAGTTGAGGTGCTGCATCTCAGAGGACAGTTTGTTGATGTCGTCCGGAGGCTGCCGGCGAATCTAATTGTTCGACAGGTCGAGGAACCGCAAAGCCGAGCAGTTGTAGATCTCCGTGGGGAACTTCGCCGTGAGATAGTTGTAGGAGAGGTCTATGTACGTCAGGTTCTTGAGGCTGCAAATGGAGGCTGGGATTGGTTTGGCTATGTAGAACTTTTGGAAGGAGAGGGCAGTGACCTGGCCAATATTGTCGCAGGTAACACCAGTCCAATTACTGGTGCTCCATGAACTGAGCGCAGGAGGGTCGCCCCACTCTCTTGATGGTTAGGGCGTGTCAAGCTCACCAGCGTTAAACTGCGCCGTCGATTGGGAGCTGGAATTGGAGGTGAGCAATAATAGGAGGAAGAGGAGGAGAGGAGGATTGTAGATAGCCATTTTAGCCATTATTTGGTGTGTTCTTTGAGGTTCAGACATGGTGAGGAGTGAGCTTAACTAGCCATTATAAGGCATGGCCAGTGGGGAGGAAAGACACAGGTGAAAGACCAAGCTAGTCGAAGTCTTCGCCTATGGATATGCCAGACTGCCACTAGATTAGTGCAAGATACTCCGATGGAACAATGTGTTATTGAGCACTAATTTGTGCTTCCTGATCTGGTTTGGATGTAAAATTAGCAGCGGATGAGATAACCATCGCCTGAACTAGTATAGGACAGTCACTTGGAATATCTCGGTTTCTATTTGATTTGCCAGATGCGCACATAAGGATAAGAGTGTATGGTATCACTTAGTATTATAACTTCCCTCGTCCAAATGTTCTGATTATATTCCGTCGAAAGTTTTGTGTGGTTTACATACACGTCGCCTCTTTTCGGCAAAAAGCGCAGATTATATTCACCGTCTCTTCTTGTTGAAGCTACTCTCTCGTGATTCATGCGTCTTCTGAGTTCAGACTTCTGAATCGCATGGCCCTGCTTCTGATCCGACAGACTGTGCCTTTGCTACTTGTTTTCTCTGTACATTAACTCCTCGCATGAAAGTACAATTGAGATAACCTGACCTTCTCTCGAGTGAAATGGCTTCAAGGATTTGATTCGCATTTTCGATCGTAGAAGAGAAGACAGATGTATCAATTTTTGTGATATTCCCGTGTCAATGTCAGTAGCTTGCAGCCGAGGAGTAACTGTTGAGTGTTCCAACATCCAAGTGATTTGATGAGTGAACGTTTTCGCTAACAGAAGGATCAGCAAGACAATTCTCAACCAAGGACGATCGTGTCAGCATCGACGTGCGTGCAAGCCCCAAACTCTACGGCATGCATTGCAATTTTTGTAAGCATGCTCTTGTTTTCCCTTGTGAGTGCCGGCCCAACCTTTCATTGTCTTACTCAGAAGTCAATTCAGTCTTCTTCGACCAATGCGGTGGCTCCCAGTTGGATTATTGCACCTCTGAAGATGTATTTTAGTGATGATTGTTGATGTGGATGGAATTTTGCCTTGGAATTGTTTTGACTACAGGATTGGCACGTACCGGCATGATGACTTTTAAAAAAATAATACAATTTTTAATAGAATTACATCACCGTTTCGAATGACGATATGCTCATGTCACCAGTTGGACTGGTGACAGGAAACCTATCGCCCACCAAATACTATTAAATGCCTCTGTCGCTATTTAGAACGATGATTTGCCTAAATTTCTAGGCAAATCGTCATTCAAATGGCAACAGAGACCCCGCAGCTTTATGTCTCCATTTGGAATGGTGATAGAATCTCCCCTATAAAAGGCAAAAAAAAAAATGGAATGGTGACAGAATCTCCCCTATAAAAGGCAAAAAAAAAAAAAAGAAGCCAGAATTCACTTTTAATCCGAGAAAAGAGACAGGGGAGGAAGAGGAGGCGAGGAGCTAATGAAGCGTTGTCCGTCCGTAGCGAAGGAGGGGAGAGAGGGAAGAGCATACCCGGTCACCACCTTATTGGTAATTTTTTTTGTAAATTTATATTTAATTTTGAAACCCTAGTAGGTTAGCAAATAAAAGTAGCAGGTCTATAATTGAATGGATTACATAGTTTTAGATGTATGGTTATGTAGTATAGTTTGTTGTAGTACATCTTTTTAGGTGTGTATAGTTTAGTTTTAGATATGTGGTCAATTGTATAGATCTTTTCTATCGTGCAATAATTGAATGGATTAGATAGTTTTAGATGTATTGTTATGTAGCATAGTTTGTTGTAGTACATGTTTTTAGGTGTGTGTGGTTTAGTTTTAGACATGTGGTTAATCACATATATATTTTTGTGGTGCGATGCGTAGATATGTCTAACGCAAATCAATTTCAAAATTTACTAAGGACCAGGGACTATTCTGGAAGGTCTCGAGGGGTTGGTTTGCATTATTTCTAATCGGTGATAGTTAACATAACAAGACTAGAGCAGCGTACATGGGGCGCTGTAATACGGTGGTTGTATTACTGATGGAGCCCAAGAAGCCAGGGTGGTGGTGGAAGACCCCTAAATAGCACGTTGAGGATGACCAGACCAAGCGCACGGCGAATAAGGGGATGGCACCCATGGTCCCCATGGTCCTCGTGGTTCATGCTAAGCAGGTGGTTACTCCCGATGAGCTAATAGAAGCCTAGTACAGTGCTGCCTTTGAGACTGGCCACACCCGCAGGTCTGTAGGAGACAGGAGAAAGGCACTCATGGGCCCTCAAGACTGACTTCTTTTCGATCCACCAGTTTTTTCGATTCCCAAAAGGCACACATGTATCCTAGGTGTAGATCGAATTGATGATCCGTGCATGTTGTCGTTTGTACCATATAAGTAGCGGGACAAACAAATGCACTAACCAACCCTCCACACTATGTAATTCACACCTACATTACAAAATCTTACTATCGCAGTTGAAATATCATCTTTCAAATTTAATTCAAAAATTATTCTCTATTTAATATTTCGTTCTCTTTTTCCAAATAAATTGGTTGTGCACCCAAAGGCACTCAGAATAACAAATAAGCATGTAAGGGATTTATCCACACAATCGACAAACTCCAAGCTCTACAAGATATTACCAAATAACTTACTAAAATCATGTCAAATTTGAATCAAGATTCTATCGAAATATAAATATAAATTTATTTCAATTTTGTCTACCAAAAAAATTTCTGAGTCTTGTCGCCATTTGGTTTAGCGACAGAACGTGTCGCCAATTCAAATGGCGATTTCGTCTCTATCGCTATTTCGCCATTCAAAATAGCTACAAAGACAATTAATAATGTTTGTTTGGCGATAGGATCCAATCCAAATAGTGATAGAGGCATTTCGCTATTTCAAACGGTGATGTAAGCATATTTTTGTATTTTTATTAAATAGGCATTTATTTCTATAATTCTATTAAAAATATATTATTTAAAAAAAAACCCGGCTCTAGTCCAAAATACACTCGCTCTATCCTAACTCCTATTTGTTTTTTTAGAGGTCCTAACTCCTAAATAAGTGTGTTATCTTAGACAATCATTTCATGAGGAATTGTAGATTATTATAGGCGAAATTGGCTATAGGACACTGATATTTTGTGGCATTTACTTCGGGACACTGGTTTTTTTTTGTGTCTTTACTGAAACACACTCCTAAATTGTGGTTATATGCTAAAATACACTGTGGCCATTAAAATATCATTCCAGACGAATTGGAGAAAATTTTGAAAATGACTTCTGGTACCTCTGTCCCTTGCGGTTTTGTTCAACCGAGAGGCAATCATAGAGATGATTATACCTAAAAGCTACCTTTATAACTACCCAATTACGGAGTAGCATTTGGCAACCCCAAAGTGTACTCTTACACATGTAGAAAACCATGTTGATCTCGGGTCTAAGGATTATACATCATCATTACTTGAGACCAACTAATGATAAATAAAATCATAACAATCTCAAAGAATGTCTCAAGGTGGGTCAATCCAACACCATATTTTGTAACATGTGTCCATATTATTGATTCGATATCCCTATATCCATGATTTGGTGAAACATGGTCATCAATCAATACATGTGCATGTCGATAGAGTCACTAGTGTTCCAACCAAAGTCATTCGATTAGGGATACATTTAGAACGACATCATCATAAGTTAAAAGAGCTTCACCAACAAGTCACATACTTGTTGATCTTTATAACTAATGATTCATTCAAGGAACATAATAACACTTATTCAATAACTCATAAACATAGACGTGATATCATCATCTCCATGATTACCTTTTGGGCATATCACCAACAATGAAATATGCAGAGGGATGTGACTGGTCGGATCTGTGATTTACCCCTTCTAACATAACATGAGAGATATCTCTGGGCCCCTCGATGTGGTCAGATAAAGAAAGTGCATGGTCGTGCCACTAGTGATCAAAGAGTTGACCACATGAAGTTATCCATCACTTGATCGAGAAAGTATTGAACAGTCTATGGATAACAAAATATCTTACCTGGAGTTCAACCAGATATCGTGAGGCAAGAGGAGAATATGCAAGCAGGTCATTCAGTCTGACTAGATACAAACTAGTCGTATAGAGATACAGACTTGTTATATACTGGTCGAACATGATCACTAATTGGTCAGCGAACTGGTTATAAGGAGTACGAACTGGTCGTGACTAAATATGAACTGGTCATATAGAGATACAAGGTGGTCGTAAGTGATAAGAACCTGGTTGCAAATCATATTGCATAAGGTTCGTTCGGTATAATATTTATGTGTGTTCGGGAATCGTTATGTCTTGCTAGGAACCGCTAACGACTCATGGTTGGAAAGGAGTTTTCGAGTCGCAACCGATTACGCATGAACCTACAAGGTCACACACTTAATGGGTTGGAAAAAATGAGTTCGGATATGATTCGTTACAGGCTCTTTATAAGGGGATACATGGGGTTGTTGGTACATAAGATTGCTCCACCAAAACCCTAGCTGCCATTTTCCCGAAGGACCTACCGTGTGCGTTGGTGCTAGCACACTGGCATACAACGTTCCATCATTGGACATGTGGATACCGTAGAGGCGCTGCTGTGGTTACTGTTGTACTAATCGAGGAGACGATCGCTGCTGAGGACGTTGGACGATCAACTATGACCACTACTTTGATGCGCTCAATGTTAGATCAGGCTGCTCCAACTCTTCTTCCGCTGCACTACATGTCTGGTGGTAATAATTTATGATCTCTTGCTTGCATAGCTTCCTATTTTATGTGGTAGAATTTTTTTGAATTGACAGTTAGTGTAGCCTACCCGTATCACTACACCGAGTGGCCTGACTTGGGTCCGAACAGATAACCTTATACACTGAAAACCCAAGCTCTCATCCAAAAATTCTCCACTCGCCTCCTCGCTCCCAATCCACCACTCGTGGGTCCGACTTGGAGTACAAGATGGACTTTTTGTCAACCTTCTCTCTCCTTGTTTGGCTAGAAATAATATTTTAATAGTCGGAGTGTGTTTCATCAAATATCCACGATTTAGTAGTGTGTTTCAAAGAAAGACATAAAAAAGGTGTCCAGAAGCAAATGCCACAAAATATCAGTGTCTTGTGGCCAATTTTGCCATTATTATATGTTGTATGGTCTTCTATGTATAGTACGACAATACCACTGTGATATGCACACACCTCGACTTAAGATGCGTGCATGTCAGTTTGTCGCAATCTTCCGTCGTAGGAGAAATTCGATAACTTGAGTTGCGACATTGACGAAGGGGTGGCTAACCACGATCTAGTCAAGACTAGCAAACCTTGTAATCACTACACCGCTCTTCGATTGGTTACCAACCGTGCCTAACACAATTAGCATGTTCACGAAGAACTGCAAAAGCGAATCCAGAGGAACACAAGAACAATAGTGGAAGACGAATCACTCGAAATTGAATGATTAAGTGGAGAATTCAATTACGGCAAGAGGCTTTACAATAGCAATAACTAAATCAATAATCAAAGTCTACGATTGGTGGCGCAACACCCTTATTATTTATAGCAGCTTAAGTCGGTGCTAGGACCCTAAGTAGTAACCAACTAGAACTCTAATCCTATACCAATCGCTATCCATGTGAAATCATATTTGTGTAGAATCTCTGAACTGGACTCTGAAATCATAATGGAACAGGACTCAGAGTTGTATCCACGCATGACTCCTTAAGCAATTTTGGTCGAAGAAACTGGTCATCGCGGTGACTAGTCGGCGGAGCTGGTCGATGAAACCGGTCATCACATGGACTGGTCGGCGGAGCTAGCCATCATAGGGGCTGGTCGGTGGAGCTAGTCGGGCTTGATCAGCAACTTCTCCATCAATTCTCTCGTAAGTAGAAACAAACAAACAACAATCATTAGGCAATATCATTTGTCCCATAATAAAATAATTAATTTGCCCAAGAAACGAGTTCACCTGTTGTCCAAGACGACGTGCACATGCTCATGTCATTGGCCCTTTAGTAGATATTGTTAGAGATATATTAGAGATAGGAATATCTTGGTATTCCTTATCTGTCTTTTGTGTTGCCTTATCTGTATATGGCATGCACGCCTTGTACACCCTATATATATTACCCATTGGGCCTTTGAATACATACACACAATATTCATAACATGGTATCAGAGCCAAGGTTAGGGTTAGGGTTTCGTGATGCCGCCTCCTAACCTCCGCTTGTTCTTTCGCCTCGCTCCCGGGAGGAGCGATCTTCACTCTGGGGTGCCCTCCTTCTCCGGGATCTCCTTCGACCGCCGCCTCTCGCGGTCTTTGGTCTTCATCGCGCTCGTGCTTTCGCCGACTTCGCCACCACCTCTTTGTGATCCCGACCATGGAGGTGGCAAGACCAACCTCGGCTGCGGAGGACAAGATCTCCAAAGATCGAATCCACCGCCGGCCTTGGATCCGAGTCATTGGAGCCTCGTTCTTTGCTCCCTGCTCCGGTGCCGCATCGCCGGATCACGCCATCGCCTCGCTTTGCCCCTGCCTCGGACCGTCCCGGATGGACTTGCTTTGGTGAGGACGAGCTATGGGAGCCGTCGCGGTCCCGATCTCCTTCCGGACCGCGCCTTCTTGAGCAACGGTAGCCCCTTGGTCGCAGCTACCGCCTTTATCGTCGTCGGGGAGGAGGGGGAAGTCGAGTAAGAGCTCGGGCCGCATGGCAGTGTCTCGCGCGAAGGCGACCACCTCCTCGGTGACTCCTGCTGTAGCCTGCTCATCTTCATCACCACTGGATCCAGTGGAGCCCAGCGCCACCGTCGCCTCCCCTGCTCTTCCTTGTTGGATCCGGCCGCCCTCGTGCCGCCCTCGCATCACTGATGTCGGATCTGACGCATCTCGTCGTCTCGCTCGTGCTCTGCTCGATGCGACTCTTCCAGCGTGTCTCTCTCGACGGATCTGTCGCTGCTCGTGTCGGGGAGGAGTAGCGATTTTGCCTTCGGCTTGGCCTCCCTTGCTTTGCCTCCGCTCCGATCCGGTTGGGTTGGTTGTGTTGTGGCGGTGTGCGGTTCGATTAGTCTTGGGTCTTAAGCCCTCACCCCTCAGGCTATTGGTGCTTGGTGTAGGTGGACAAGAGCTGCTTTATGGAGTGCTTGCTGATGGTCTTGCTTAAAGCTAAGGAGCTGTGTTGGTGCGATTGTGTTGCTGCTGCTCATTAGTAATGCTAGTTGCTGCTGCTAGTTATGCTAGCATCTACTACTGGTATTCTTTGAGTCATTTTTTTCCCTCTCTTCCGCTGCGTCCATCCAAGTTCGTAAAACTTTATCCTTAGAGTTCGTCTAAGCCATGTGAATCCATAAATTTATTGTCAGTCATAGAAGCATATGAATTTCTTTGCATGGTAGCGACCATTGCTCTTTTCTTCGAGCCGTTGCGTGATCTGTCGCCTAACCTTTTAAGGCCACCGCTTCTTTGTAATCGCGTTCTGTTGTGCTTCTTATGTCTGCGTCTTTATTGCGCTTCTTGTGCACTACGTCTCTTTTATGCTTCTTGTGCGCGCTACCACCTATCTTAGGCTTCGATCTGCGCAGTCATGCTTATATATTGTGGATATCATGGGGATATGCCCATGATTTTAGGATGATGAAACAATTGGCAATGTGGCTTTTGGTTTGAAGTTTCTTGTGTTTTCGACAAAGTTTCAGATCTGTCGGTCGTGACAGTCCGTAGGCTTTTTGTCTTTGAATGTTGATATAAGTGGAGATTTGATTATGGGATAGGTCATATCCTTGTTGATAATGCATATGTGTTGCATATTGCATGTTTTGGCTAACGTGGGTCAAGTTGTGAAGAACTTGTTCCGGATTCGTGTTTGCTTGTCTATTGTCGTAGGTAGGTGGCTTGCGGTGTCAATGACGGTCAATCGGCGAGAGGATCGGGACTAAGCTTGGAGAGCCGAGGTCCGTAACGATCATGGATGCCGAGTGAGGTCAAGTGACTCAAGCATGGCGCAGAATGGACAAGGATGACCGAACAGGCGGTTCGGCGGCGATGGTTGGATCAGCGGCGGGAGTCGCTGGTAAGTGCTCGATGGTGCGGTGGGATCCGGACGGAGAGACTTGACGACATGGAGCCGTTGATCAACCCTGCGTGGCGAAGCGGCGATTGCTTCTTGATCTGTGGACTCGGTCTTTTGGAAATGATCGAGAAGGGGTATTTTGGTAATTTTACCAAATACCATCTTGGTGACCTTTGACTAAGCCACGGCGGCGGGTCGGCGCATGATGAAGCGGTTTTAGATCCATCGACGATGAAAACGGTGCTTTGAGATGCGTGAGTATGTGTTCCGTTGATGTTGGGCCCTAACGAAGCCCATTAGGGTAAATCATCTAGAAGGTTTTCTAGGGTTTGTTGTTACCTTATAAAAGGAATAGGTGATAGGATTTTTAGGGTTCTTTGGAGCTTAGGGCAGCCACTAAGAAAAGAAAAGCCTTTTGGGGAACTTGTGAGGCTACGGCTTCGCCCGTGAGAAAACGAGTGTGTGTGTGCCCCTGTGCGAAATGTGAGTGATGGCGGCGTGATTTTAGGAGCTGTTGTATTTACTCTCTCTGCGTGAGTGTTTTTAGATCTGGGAGTTTGGTTTGTTTCTTCTTTGCTTGGTCTTTGTTCGGTTTTGGTTAATGCGGTTGGATTTTTACGTGCTTGTCCTGAAATCGAATCTTCTTGGTGCCATTTTGTTCCGCCGAGTACTTGTTTTAAATAGTCGTGGCTCGATTCCTTCAAAAATCTTTGCGCCTTGTTCTCTGGAAAGATCGGTGCAAATCCTATTGATGCACTGTTGAGCTCGAAAATCCGGTCTTGGCGGAGGCTTCTTGCTCGATCCGCCATCTGCAAAGATCGGTAGAAACCAAGGCTGTAAAGCGGGTTGGCGGCGCTGCCTTGGCCTTTATTGTTTTCGCTTTTTTATTGTCTTAATTGCATCCGTTGCCTGTGCTTCCTCAAGGAAAAAGTCGATGCATTCGTGAGGGATCTTGAAGTCATTTGGCTGCCCGCAAAATCCGGAGAAACTGAGACTTGTTTATTGCTGAGTCTGGTCGGCGGGTGTAGCTGTGACTGCATAGTTGATTGGCTTGTAGACTATTGAAAAAAAACCGAAAGTTCAAGTCAGCAGCTTTGAACTGATACCTGTTGATGCGTTCTGATTTTTAGCTTCAGCAGCTTTCTCGCCGATAGCACTTGTTGAGCCGGCGGTTTTAGCGTAAAAATCGAGATTGGTAGCGCTGTTCTCTATTTGATCGCCACCGTTGTTGCGATCGATCTTGTTTTGGCAGCGGCTTGTTAGCGCCCGAGCTTCTGGAACTTGTGCGGCGTTCTGTCCCCTGCATTGATTGGTGGTGGTTTTGATTGGTTGACTGCAGTTCTTCCTGAGGCTTGGCCGCTGGAGCATCTGTGTGGTTGATGCACAAATCTGAGAGCCCTGTAGTTCAAAAGATGAGTGCGACAGCGGCTTGGAGAATCATTGAAATTATTGATGCTGTAATGATCCGACTGATTTTTGTTACGGCTTGCGGCAGCTTGTAGAGTGAATTGGCAGACAGAGAAAAAGAGCTTATGGCGGTGTTTTAATCGCCGTTCTTGCCTCTTGTGAGAGTTTTTCTTCGGTGATTGCTCTTGGCGATTGTTTTATGTTTTCTTTATTTAGTTTGTCTTGTTGATGTGCTTGATATAGTCTTGAGTTGATTAGGCCTTTTTTAGGGTTTGATCGGATTCAACACGGGTCATCATTGTACGTATATAGATCTTCATAACTTTTATAGCTATTAGAGTGAAAATAGTGTTGAGTTCGATCGGAGTGAAAAATAGAGAAAGCGTCTATTCACCCCCCCTCTAGTCGCCTTTCCGGTCCTACATATATATTCCTATTTGGCTTGATTTGACAGATTTCTCTATTTGTCGGTTTCATCATCTTCTTCGTCATATTGTCGTGGTCGATTTTGCTCTCGCACCTTGTGTTTCATGGGTTGTCACACGACTCCGGATGGGAATAGATCTTTTATCGACACATTTTCCAAGAGCTGCATGCTATGACGATATTATCAAGACTCGGACTTTGGATTATATATAATAGTGTTAACCCATTCCAAATGCAATACTATTGCATCGCCTTGCATTTGAGGGGGTGTTAGAGATATATTAGAGATAGGAATATCTTTGTATTACTTATCTGTCTTTTGTATTGCCTTATCTGTATATGACATGCACCCGTTGTACACCCTATATATATTACTCATTGAGCCTCTGAATATATACACACAATATTCATAACAGATACATCTGATGTTGGTATTATATGTATAGAAGCAATGTCCTTAGCGGTATCCTCATCACACTGTCTATTTATTTTCCATGCTAGTAAACTACCTGTGGGATAGCTACAATACATACAGCTTCTAGTGACAGAAAACTTTTAAAACTTTCTTCTCACACTATTTTCCCATTCTCCGCCACTCCCACATTGCCACATGTAGGATGATTAGTGTATGGTGGAAGTGTATGCAGCACCCATAATTTACATACATATGTACCATAGTCACTCTCGCAGTAAAATTATGAAAAATAGTATTGTATTTTCTTGGATGGTGCGGTACCACCAAAAGATTAATCGTAATGCGGCTGATTAATTGGATTTTAGTAAGGTCATACACCGGTAATAATATGCTGAAGGACAGAGCTAGAGAACACTATACCGTTCCAGCCATATAGTAGTTTCAATAAGTTTCAGAGTTTAGCTCCTAAGTTTCAACTAGTTCAATCCAAAAAGTTCAAATGAGTTTCAAAACTGAAACTTCGTGTTTCAAAAAGTTGAGTTTCATATTTCAAAAATTCCACTGAGTTTCAAGGAAGTTTTGCGTTTTGAAACACTAGTTTCAAGCAAGTTTTACTGTGTTTCTAGAATTCAAGTGAGTTTGCAGCAAGTTTCACCAAAGTTTCAAAAATTCGAGTGTCAAGCAAGTTTCACTAAAGTTTCAAAAACTCGAGTGAGTCTCAGCAAATTTTCATGCAAGTTTCAAAAAACAATATCAAAAGTTTCAACAAAGTCTCGAAGAAAAAATAGCAAATTTCGAACCTTTTCCATCAGAAGTATCAAGCCACCAGCTGCCACTACGCTCGCTCACGATCACCACGGCAGTAGACGCTCACCCAACACTATGCCGACAGACATGCTTTCTCGCCTATGCCAACCGCACTCGCTCGCTTGTTCTATACAAGGTAAGTTAAAATCCGTTAGTTTCTGATGTGTTTGGGAATCCTTGGCCAAACGATTATTTCACGGAAAGCCAATAAGGAATTCCCTTAATAATCGGCTGTTTTGATTTTTTAGAACAACTCGATGAATTTAGTAGATCCTTTTAGGAGAACCTCAATAACCATAGATAGAACCTATCCTATTTTTACAGTTTGATGGCTGGTTGTTCACGGACTAGCCGTATCTACTGTTTTTTTTCTTGGGATCAATATAAGCAATACAGTTCATCCAACAATAAACCAAATTTCAACTATAGATATATGGCACAATCAAACCCGAATGAACAAAATGTTGAATTGAATCATCGCAATCTATACAGGTGTTTATTACTCTTTTTTGTACTTACTGTTTTATTTTCCAATTACTTATTCAATTGAGAGAAAGATAGAGAGTAGTAAGAATTCTCTTATCCCATTTGAAAGGATACCATCCTTATAACTATCCATGGATGTTTTTGTCTCTAGCATGACCACTTGATAAAATATAGGCGAAGTAGGGGAAATGGCCAATACTACTTGAAGAATTCCTCTTTGGCTGATAGGTACTGTAACTAGTATTCCTTTTATTGGTTTAATAGGTGTTTTCTTTTATGATTCATATTCTAGATTGGATTCATCTCTATAGTAATCAAAGGGACCAAATTGTAAACATGAAAAAGTATGAGCTTAATGGGTCCTTACCCCTTTATATTTGATTAGAGCGGAAAGGACCCACGAATTCTTACTCTTATAATATAACATGACTTTAATCTATTCCATAACCTACAAGCGGGTTACCTACTTCTATTTGTAAAAATAACAAAGAGAAAACCTTTGCTCTTACTGACGTAATCCCTATATTTATTCTTCTATCCGTTAATGGTGTTAGTGGAGCAATCCATCAGTTGGCTTATAGTTCCCACCCTTCGCCCATGAAACTGATTCACTCTTATGAAGCGACAAGAAAGAAGGGATCAATCGAGGATCTAATATTTTATTCCACGAAAGAAGTATCCTGCAAATCATTGATTTAGTTTAGAGAAATAAACTAATAAAACCTTAATCGAACTGCTCAACTAACCTAAAAACAAAAACCACTCTTCAATGGAAGAGTATATGTTTTCTTGCAAAAATTCTGTAAGTTCGAAGTAGAACTTATTTGAACAAGTCAAGCAATTCTATTTGCTCACAAGAAATTTGTCCCCCGCCATATTTTCTTTCCCTCTGTTTGTTCACTGCCTTGCCTGAACCTAAGCAAAAGAGGTCCAAGAGACATATCCGAATAAAGAAAACAATAAATAGTAATCTTTGACAAATAGGAAGAAAAATGATTCTTATTTTGATACAAGAAGAATTAACACAAGAAAAAGGTGTTTTGCCTTCTTCTTCTTTTCTTGTGCCCAATAGAGGATTAAGTAGACCAACAATCCCTCCTAAAAGGAAGAAATCATTTTATTGTTCTCACCTTTGCCTAGAATTATATTCTTTTGCATGAGATAGAAATAAGGAATTCCAGACATCTCGCAAACAAAAAACCGTTTAAACCAAAAAAGGATTTCCGAAATGGATCGTAGATAATTCTAGCAATCACCAATAAATTACGACTGTTTACTAACTTGATGGCAAGCCAGGACCTAGAAATTCATTTCGTATAATTGAACCTTTTCAACATGTTTCTTTTTTAGAACCAAAAAAACTTGTGAAAAAATAATAGATGCGAAGAATAACAAAAAGCCTTGGATGCGTAATGGATCCTGGAGCACTATTTGTAACACCCCGGCCCAACACTGAGCCAAGAATGCCACTAAACTACACTATCAATTTCAACATTAATTAACCTATATGTACAACCAGCATATCAACGATAAAACCCGTCCATGGGTCATAATAACATAAGCATAATGATATGACAATCATAGATAATTTAGTCCTAGGAATATAGTAAGGTAATAAACCAAGATTAATGCAAACCGATCGATTAAGTCTATTAAATGAATAATCAACTCTAACTTATCATCTAAGGTTATTCAATAGGAATAAGTCCATTTTACACCCCTAAACTATGGCCTGAGTCCAAGAAACACCCCGAACTACAAAACCGTTCACTTTACACCCCTCAATTGTCAAAACCAGATCAAATTACACCTTAGGTTGGTTTCACAGGTGGTTTTAGCCAGGTTGGTAGCCACGTCACTGGTTTTGGATGACGTGGCGTCCACATGTACACAAATCAGATAAATATTGCTTGATTCCTCCCAAATCAATCTTCCTCTTCACCGGCCGCCCAACTCTCTCCTGGCGCCGCTGTCTCTTCGCCCGGCTGCCTCTGGCTCCACGTCCAGCTTCGCCCATATACCACCCCACCTTCTTCTCCACCCTCTCCATCCCTTTCTGCTGCATTCCCTTACCGAGCCACCGCCCCGGATCTTGAGGGCATCGGAGAATCTCTCGGTGGCGACCTCGATCTTGTTGATGTGGTACTTGCGGTAGCGGATGTCTTGGTGGCGATGGCGCCCAAGGCGCAGAGACCTTCGTCGGCCTCCGACGCGGCGCCACTTCTCGGCATTGTGGCGCCGCTGCACCTCTAGGTCGGCGAGCCGCTACGCTGCCTCGACCGCCTCCATGGCGAACAACGGCGGTGAGCCACGCATGGAGTAAAGAGGAGCCGAGGAGGAGCGAGGGGCTCGGATCCAACGCCGGCGACGGATCCGTGCGAGGCGGCGATACGGTGACGGATCCAAATGATGGGCTGCTTGGGGCGGCGCTTGTCGACGGATCCTGGCGCACGTGGCTGCGGCGCTCCTCCACGGCCATCACCTCCCTGTGCCGCCGCTCCTCTGCGGGCGCACAGCTCTCCAGCGCCCCCGACAGTATTGTCGTCGCCTCCTCCTCTCCAGCGATGGCCGCTGCCTCTTCCTCTCCAGCGAATCGAGGCTACGGTGCCTCTCTTGGTCTTGATTGGCCAACCACCTCTTCCTCGGCTGACCAGTCGCCATCACTTTGTCTTGGCGATGCGGCGCAGCTCAACTTCCCCGATAATGCGGCGTCATGGCCCGCTCAACCTCGCCAGTGGGCGCCAAGCTCGGTGTCATCTTCCACACCATCGCCGTCCAAGAACTCCAAGGCCCGGGGCAGCAAGGCCATGCCCATCAACGCTGATCATTTCCCCGGCGGCATATGAGAGAGAAGGGTGAGGAATGAAGAAAGATATGCCACGTAAGCCAAAACCACCGATGTGGTGCCAACCCGGCTAAAACCACCGTGAAACCAACCTAAGGTGTAATTTGATCTGGTTTTGACAATTGAGGGTGTAAAATGAACGATTTTGTAGTTCGGGGTGTTTTTTGGACTCAGGTCGTAGTTTAGGGGTGTAAAATGGACTTATTCCTATTCAATACCATCATGTCCTAGATATAAATCATCATGCCATAATAAAAGTTTTTCATATCCAATGAATCAAATAATTGGGTGTAGGTTGTGATTCCAAGTACACTAGCCCTTTCAAGTGAAACATCATCAACGGTCACCTAAAAACAACAATAGAGCAAGAATGAGTCCAAGACTCAGCAAATACATAATAAAACCATAAACAACTGTTTATCAATCATAATCAAGGTTATCATCATCTATTTATCTATTTAATGCCATTCTCATCCCCAAATAAACAAGTCATTCCATATAGGTAAATTTGCACAATTTAACAATTTACTCATCTATGCATATGCACCATCATGCTCATGCTCATATGCATCTCATCATCTGATACTGGTATAGCGGAGTGTTCACCCATCGATGACACATTCTTCCCCCATCTTCGTTAGGATAGAGTCCCTACATTGTGGGAGTTTAACTAGTCTCTACAAATGTAAGACTTTATCTAGAGCGCTCCGGACTAGTCATGTATCTTTCTCACCGACCTCACCGAAATAGTTACATGACTTTTTCACCGAGCTGGCTCATGCACTCTTATCATGATGAATGTAAATGTTGCAACATCTTTAATTATTCATCTACATAATTCATCTCATTAACTCAATATCATATTCTCATTCACCCAATGCCATCAATATCATGTGTAAGAATAAGCTTAATGAAAGCATAATAAATATCATGATAAGTAATATCAATGACAATGGTGAATAACTCGTTGTTCACCACTCTACCATGTACTTGCCTCTTGGTCATTCGAAGCCGAATGACGAAATTGTGCCACAACGCATGAGGCCACAGTTCCTGAGCAAGCAAGTAATAACACACTCTCAAAAATATCATCAAAATCACATCATCACAGCACCAATCCGTCACACTAATCGACCTCTCATGTTTACGCCAAACCGACTAAATTAACTCCAAATCTACCGGACGCACTACTCGCTATCCCAGTAGTAAAACGACTCTAACTTATAAATCCTAACTCCAAATTCAACCAACTAAGACTTTCTGCAATCCTCACGAAACAACCTACATTTTTCTAGTTATGATGAAACTCTGATTCTACCGTTTTCTACCTGTTTCTTTATCCGAAGACAATTCTATCATCTTCTAGATAGCAGGATAACTATTTTCATAACTTTTGTTCTACCCAACCAAAATTCGTGTTCTTGGACTCTCTAGAATCCTTAGGCAGTTATCTACACTTTTTATGAAGAGAAAATACACTAATTATCTCATTTACTATTTTTAATCTACAGATTAACACGTACTGCCCAAAGGACAACAATCCTCCAGACAACAGGCTCACAAAATTCGTAACTAAAAAATTAATCGTTCGATCGACATCATTAAATATTCTATGGAAAGCTAATAGAATTCTCTACAATTATCTAGTATATGACATACTCAAATTACGCTTTTACGGTACCCAAAATAATAGTACTACGGACTAAACCAATCTACTAAATATTTTCTCCTGATTAGAAAAAGTGCTACCAAAACAAAGCAAAAGAGAACTTGATCGTCACCCTTAGAGATCAAGACGACGAACACGACAACCAGCGATCCATCTCTCCTTCTATCTTTCTTCCTTTTTTCTTTCTGTCTCTTCGTTCCTTCCTCTTCTACTGTAGAACCCAACATGGGTACAGACAAATGATGCAACAAAATTATCTAGCAGCTAGCAGCTCATGAGATCGGCAGCACCAAACGCGCTCACCTTTTCCTCGTTCCTCCCCCTGGTGCACACTGCAGCTTCGTGGCACGCGTACATGCAAGAGACGTCTGGCGCTTAGCGAAGAAAAATCTTGCGCCGGCATTCGTGGCGAATGAGCTATCGGCGGTGGTCACCGGCCGAAAAGCACACGCTTCGGCGCAACGCACAAAGCGGCAGGAGGTGTCGCTTGGACAAAAGGCGACATGATGATCGAGCGGCAAGCAAGCAAGCGATCCATTGGCGTGGTTAGTAAGTGGGCAGTGGATCATGGGTAGGCGACGGCTGGCGCGTGGCAGTTGCAAACTGGTGGTGTGATGCTTGGCGATAGCAGCACAGGTGACGGGCGACTGCAGAAGTGACGGTGCACGGGGAAAAATAGAAACGTGGCTAGGTTTGATTTCTGGGTTTTGGATTCTCCTCTCTCTCTCTCTCACGTCTCTTTTTACGGCACGAATCAACTTTTCCTATAGATCTGTTCCGGAAAAACAACTCTCTAAAAACCTCAAGCATCTTGTTTTTACGTATCCCCTTTTATCTAATTACGCATGGGTCCTCAAGAGAGTTATTTTAAAAAAAACCCCACGAATCTTTTTTTTCGTTCTCTCTCTAAGGCATTTCGGGATATTACACTATTTTTGCATCCCCTTGACTAAACCCTCCCACATTAGGATTGATTGTTAGTGGTTGATCAAGCTTGATCGATTCCCCTTCTGAAACAAGAAATTCTAGCCCAGCAGGCATAATATCAATCACTTGGTGTCCATCCGATGCATGCACTACGAATATTTCATATCCCCCCCCTTTTCTTTAAGTAGTATTTTTCTTACTATACCGGTTGATGTAGAATTATAGACTGTATTGCTACTCTTGCTACCATTAGGATAGATTTGTCCCCTTCCTTGAGAAATGAACATATTTCTTAAATGGCGGTCGGGGAAAGACGATTTCACTTTTTTTTTTTTACCGAGAACAGGACCTATCACAATGATTTTTTTTATTGGACGATAACCCTAAAAAGAAAGATTTCCTATCTTTTCTTTCAACTTAGGAGAAATACGGCCAGGCGGTGCTAATTCGAATCCCACAGGGAAAATAAGAACAACACCCACATTTAACCCTGCCTTTTTCGTATTAGTAAGAACTTGTTTATGTTGCATATCATAAGGAATTCGAAGAACTACTTCAAATACAATATCGGGAAGCACAGCTTGGGGAACTTCAATATCCACAGGCTTATTAGCTAAATGGCAATTGGCACATACAATCGTCCAGTTGCTTCTCATGGGTTTTTCATGACCCTGTTGCGCAAAAATGGGATATGCATTTGAAATAGATGTCCGAGTTATTACGTAGATCATGATCGATACAAAAATCGATCGAATCATCTGTTGCTTTACCCAAGAAAAAGTATTTCTATTTTCCATATCCAATTGCAGATCCCGAAATTTCTGCAATAAATTTGATAGGTAGCTAAGCTAAACTAGTTCCCTATACATGAGTCTGTTGTCATTCTACTGCAATAATTGTACTAAAATGATGAATACCTTGAGGGTAGAAATAGAAAGAATTTTGCTAAAATGGAAAAGGGCTTTCTTTCTAAAGGAAGAAAGATGCTAATTTGATTAATATCAGGAGATTCAATGAGTTTATGCTTCACAAATTGAATGATAAATGACTACAAGAGAAGGAGATAGATGATTTAAACAAAAAAAGGCCCAAAATTTCAAACATGTATCTAGAATCACTAGAAAACTACAAACAATAATAGTGAAAATTAGCTCATTAGGAGCCCATCTAAGATCGTTGTAGATTAAACAAATTAGTAGTTCCCAACCACGGGCAGAGTGAAATCTAACAAAAAAATAGTAGCTAAAAGAATAAATAAAGTTTTTATTGAGTCATTTAAGTTATAGAAGAATTCTTGAACCCAACAATTCAAAATGACAAGTTCCTCTTTACCCAGAAAAAAAGAACCACTTAGAATATTCAAATAGATTATATTTGTCGAGAAATGCAAAATGATGTGGAGATGATCCTCATTATCTATTTTGGCCAATTTTATTATTTCCTTGTGTATTCATATAGGAGATTTTTGTACATGTGTCTTCTGTTTCTCTTTTATCATTTCGTCAAAGAGAAAAAGTTCTTCCAATTCTATGAATCTTTCTAGAACCTTTTTCTCTTGAATATCAGTTAAGAGAGTTTCAAATTGCTTGGTATTCCACCAATTCTTAATCCAAAGTTCCAAACATTTGTTAAAAGAGATAGAGACTCCCCAGGGCAAAAGTATGATAAATACAAGATATAAGAAAGAAGCATTGCTTTCTTTTTTATTTTTGATCTGTAAATTGAGTTAGTAATGAATCTGCTTCATTCGCTGACTCTATATGATATTTCTTTTATTTGAAGCAAAACATTCTATAACAAGGTTTGAGACCTTGTATCTATTCCTCTTTTCCATATACTAGTGGAATTTCATTGGATTGGATTCTTTCTTAGATCTAGATGGAGTGGAATAGAGAAATAAAATAAAAAAAAGCCCTTTCAGGTGAAAATGGAAGAATGTCATGCCACATGTCTCACTTGGACAAAACAAATTAGAAGGAATTTTCTCTTATTCTTGTTTTTTCCTTCCTTTAGATAAATACTCAAAAATCACCATACAACAATGAATCAAATTCGAAGGACCTCCTCCTTGTGTTGAGAAATTTTTCTTCTTCCAACTTGTCTTCATTCAATTCATTTCAAAAAAAAAAATCAATCAGTATTCAAAAAACTTCAATTGGTACATGCAAGAAATAGGCCAATTCGACAACTTTTTGTTAAATTTCTCATGGAGTAAAAAACTTCTCATCGGTACAAGTAAAGGGAATGACCCCCAAGCCCTAGATTTCCATATAAAGGATACAGTAAGGATAAAGACCCTCTTTAACCTGAATTCTAATTGATTCACATAAGGAATCGAAGGAAGACACAACGTTTTATTCCAGGGAATCCCCAACGAAAAATGTGAAATATTTGTAATATCTTGTTTAAATAAAATAAGAAGATAGAAAGGAATTAGGGAATTAATTGAAGAAAAAAGAGAGGGAAAGAGGGTTAGTGGGTTGTAGGTCCAAACCCAAATCAAGTATACATTAGACTCAGCAAGGGGGGCCGAGGCACCAAATAAAAGGAGGGGAGGGGGCAAAGCCGAACGCTAGCCAGCTTTGCGCCCCTACCAGTGCCGCAAGTCCTAGCCGCCCTAGGGACACTTCCCTAGCAGCCCAGCACCGCTACCCAAGCCGCGCCAGTCGCCGGTTCCTCTGTCGTGCCGCATGCCCTACCTCCTTGCCACTGCACCACTCCCAGCTTTTGCAACAGCCCTACCGCGCGCTAGCTGCTGCTATCACGCCAAGCCAAGCCGCCTCCTTGCCACCTTGCTGCAGCACGTCCCTGTCGTGCCGCGTCGTGCTGCTATTGTGGTGTTGCTGCTGCCAAGGGAGGAGAAAGGGAAGGCAACAAGACCAGCAAGGGTAAGGAAGCAAGGGAAGACCAAGGGGAAGAAGAAGGAAGGGAAGAGGAAGAACTAGGGTTTCGTGATCCAACCCCGATCGTCATCCAATTTTGATGGGTAATGATCTGTAAATCCTTATCATGATATTAGATTGATGTTTACTCAAAGGTTCGACTAGATTGATCACGGGAATTGGTAGATTGGTGATGCCCTGTTTCGATTAGTTGTACTACAGAACCTTGATAGGGAGGTTTGGGGGTATCTACATTCTATTTCACAACTTTTCCATGTTCGAAAAATTGTAGATTATTGGCTAATATTTTCATAGAGTGCAAGATAACAAAGTTTGGTTTAGCGGTGTAAAAGTTATGACTTCTAGAGAGCTGTTAACAGCAGTCGTGTGGATTCTTTTATTACATGCAGTTTATGGTCAAATTAAATTATGGTCATAACTAGGTTTAGTTATATAATTCTCCATAGTTTTCATAAGTGTTATGGTTTTCTATTTTTCATGTTTTATAAAAATAGATATAAAATTGTTAAATATGTTGTTTTGTAATGTTCCAGATTAACATTCAGGGTTAAAAGGGTGGATTTAGATGATGTAATCAGAGAATGTGCATAACTAGAAAAGTGTAGAAAATTTTGTGTAGATTACCAAAAATATAGAGTTTACAGTGTTTGGATTCTAGGAGTAAAAGTTATGGATTGCCCGATGAAGAGGGGTTAATTACGTCGGGTTTGCGCATAGGAGCAATGTTGAGTTGTGTTATGTGCTTGTACTATTGTTGCATGTTTTGAGGTGGATTATTGGTTTTGTCCGAGGAGTGTTGCTTCGAGTTCGGTGCCACTTTGCATCGTTCTAATTTCTGTGGCTAAAAGGTAAGTGTACGGTAGAGCGATAACGATAGACATCGGTTTGTTTGTCATTTGTCTTTACAATTATATTGCCATGATATTTATTTATGTTTTATTTATGCTTAATTAAATGTCATATTGATGATATGATAATGATGATGACATGATAATAATGATGATATGGTAATGACGGTAATATGATAATAATGGAACATGTTAATGGATAATCGAACAAATTGCATTCTTGCATCATATGTACAATCATGTCATGGATGATGGGGATCTGATGAACCACGAAGGTCCTATTCTGGCCCGACCTTTCGATGAAAAGGTAAGTTCGGTAGTAGTCTGTTGGGACCCAAAAATACAATTCTGAACCCTCGTGTATAATGCACTAGTCCAGGATCACGCTAGTGCACACAGTGTCAACACAGGTGAATATCGATCCACACAAGCGGTTAATAACATAAACGTATATTTGGATCAACAAATAAGGGTTTTGACCTTATGGTCGAGTTTACAATTATTAGGCCACGCAGGGCTGACAAAGAAAATAAATAGCAGCGGAAACAGAAACGGTAGCGGCATCCCATCAATTCATCACAGGTAACCGACTGGGATCAAGACCCTACGATGAGGCACCTTCGATGAACTCCTCCTCGAAAGCAGGCGATGACTCCTCCTCTTCTGTTGCATGTTTTACAACAAGCATGAGTACACAACCATACTCGCAAGTCATACCATAGAAATGCAATTATAGATGATGGCTTATTCCAAAGGAATGACTTCTGTGGCTCTTTTGCAGAAATGCAGCATTTGAAGTTTGAATACAAGTAATAGATTGAAAGCATAATTCAAAACAAATAGACAATAATAATTTAACACTTTTATTTCACAAAGACACATAGCCTAATCAAGTTATTCACGTAGCCATATGACTTAAGTCACACAGCTCCCTTCCCAAGGTTTTCATGAAAATCTACCCCTCATGTGAAATCCCCAAGCATGTCCATGACCACAGACGCGGCTATTCGAATAGATTGATTTAACACTCTGCAGAGTTTGTACACTTTACCCACACGATACAACTAGTGTAGCTAGCACTAATCGTAACAAAACGTTTCAGAAACTTCATCTCAAACATTGATACTCCCGATGTGCTTTATGCTATACCAACCCTTCCACAGTGCTTGGCATAACACACACCGTTCGACAGGGACATGGTGAACCGCCCCGTGATGTGCACCCAACCACAGCGGTAACACACCTCCACCCATACAACACAGTCTAACCTACTACCTGAGTAATCAATGTCAAGAATCCATAACTTACTAAGTTAGGCACGTCCCATTAGGCATGTGGTTGTACGAGAGGCTCAGTTCAATGGCGCACAAAGTTAAGTCCTTAATTGACCAAGGCAAGACTTCCAATGTACTGCGAATCCCTACGTACACAGGTTATTAAGCCCATGCACACAAATCCACCAAAAGTAGCACACAGTATCCACCACTTGTCCCAGTCTAAATCCTTAACCACCCTGTTGGTTAGGTGCAACATATGCCATCAACGAGTAATAGCACATAGTACACAGTTTTTATCACATAGTTCCATAGTCACTTAGTCAAGTTTATATTTGCAACTTACATGAGATGATGACTCGTAGCATGGCTAAGCAATCTAATCGTATCTAACCATCCCACGTTGGTAATACAATAGCACCAACTAAATGAACCAAGCTAGGGTGACAAAAGATTATGACATACAATTAGACAAGGAGGTCATAATAAATTGGATATTAACTAATCCCAAAAACATTGAAATAAATAATTAAAGTAAATGCAATACTTTGAATCAATATAACTTTTGAAAACTGGGTTCTATATGATCAAAGGTATAACTTGCCTTGAAATAGGTCTAAGTACTGATCTTGCTCTTGAGGTGTTTCTTCTTCTTCAAATCTTCCCGAAGTATCGACGTCTACTTGCAAACGAAAGCAAATAAATAAAAAAATAATAATAGAGGCAAAACAAACTCCAAAAATTAAATAAAAATCTCAGATAAATAGATCTCGAATTTAGATGAATTTAGAAATTTGAATGGGCTCAAACGGAGTTCGGATGCAAAAGATATGAGCTTGGGAATTTGGAAAACTAAAGAAAACCCTAAAACTGGATTATCCGAATTATTCTTTAACAGAAAATCGGATTTATGACGTCGGATGACATCAGCGAAGGAATTTCCGAATTAAAATAAATCAGGAGAAAAGGTGCGGTGGCTGACATGTGGGCCCTCGGTCTATAGATCGGGTCCACGGAATTGGCTCGAGGGTCTATGGTTCATGGGTTCACGGACAGTGGATCGACAATGGGACCCATGAGGCGTTGGCAGTGCATGGTGAAACCAATCTCTAAGTTTGGATCTGGGAGTTTTGGCTGGATCGCACACGCGTCTTGTGACATAGCATCGACTTCGGTATACATCGGATGACACATCTGCAGAGAGGTGAGTGGTGGTGACACAGTGCACACGTCATCCCGACGGCGGCGATGTACGGAACCAACAAAGAAGCAAGCGGCGGCGTCTCGCCGGCAACGGATGGTACGGGAGTGAAGCTAAGGCTAGTGCGAACCTCTGGGTGCAACTCCGGGTGGTTGAGGTGGACGATGGTGGCCGGTGGCGAGGCTCAAGTGGTGCAACGGATCTGTTATTGTCGGACGGTCGCTCTGGCGCGGTATTGGTGTCGGGGAAGGGTCCTGGAGATAGATCTGGTGACGGCGGTCCCGGTAGTGTACTCCACGGAAGCAATGCGTCACCGGCGGCGAAGGAATTGAAGAAAAATAGTGGCGGCGACAAAAACCCTAAAAGTCGAATTGTGGCGGTGCTGGAGCGATTGGGCTCAAAGGGTGGCGGCTCTGGGATGCGAGGGCGAGGGCGAACCTCGGGGTGCTATTTATAGGTTGAGGCGATACGGGATAAGGAAACGCCCAAAAGAGTCCGAGATGCACACGAAGAACAAATTCGGGATTCTAGGAGATAAAATAGGTTACGAGATCTAATTTGATCTGATTTGGTTGCGGAAGGATAGGAGATAGAGTCTGGCGCGTTTTCTAGAAGAAATTTAGTTGGAAAATCTCCGTTGTCGTATCGAGCTCGGAGATTGGCAATGGTGGACAACGCGCATGGCTCCGCAAGGATGAAACCGAAACGGGAATGAAGGCCCGACGTGCGGGACCCATGCGTCAGCAGAAAGGAGTGAACGGAGACGTTCGGACCAACAGGATCTAACCGTCAAGATTTGATCGGACGGCGATGGATGAATGGCGGCTACTGTGTGCAAAGAACTAGGCTGGGAGTGGGCCGCGTGCTGGAAAAAGGTGGACTGGGCCGGGGAAGATTCGGTCCGATGCCATTATTTGAGATTTTAATACTCTTTCTTTTTAGAAAAAATACCAGAAATTCAAATAAGCAATAGAAAATAGCAAATGAACTTGGAAAAATTCTAGAAAAATCTAGAAAATATATCCAAGCACATAGAATCCAAATAAAATAGTTTTGACCATTGTTGATGTTGACTTTAGTCATATTAAATTGTTTTGATGTACAAAGTCCATGTTTAAGCTTTTGCATTAAATTCAAATAGAACCAAATGGTGTATTTTTTCCTACTAACTATTCAAAAGATTTTTAAAGCTCAGAAAATTGGGATGTTACATAGTCGCTCAACTCTCATGATCCTGGCTACGAACTCACAAGGCTCGAAACCACGCAAGCTGAACTGCTTGACAAGTCGTTATCAACTGTGCACGAATACCCGGATGACCTGATCACAAAGTTCAATTCCTGCATACACCGAAGAAGCACTGAATAACAAGATAGATAAGTAATCTAAAATTGCGAATAGGAATTGAAATTGTATTAATAGGTGGGGTTCCAAAGAACAATGTCGTTGTTGATCTCGCCGAACAAGAGGACAAAGTATAAAGTAGCAAAGCTAAACCTCAATCAACAAAACCCAAGAAACTAGAGGGGGTGACAGCCACTATGTATAGGAGAAGAGGAAGGGGCGGCATATTGTTCATGCATGAACAGTCACACATGAACAGTAAACCCTAACTCTATCTCCTGATCCACTGTCTTGTTTCGATGATTCCGATGCGCTCGTAATGAATTTGAAGATGAGGCTAGATCCATTGGAAAGGTCCTGGAATAAGCCTTCCAACAAGCCCAAGAACACCCGAATTGGACTCCGTTTGCGAAAGTTATGCCTTTTTTACTACGGGCCTATTGGGCTGTCTCGATCTCCGGATTGTTTTGGCGATTCGGCGCATACGTGAAGGAATTTGGAGGTTGGGCTGGATCCGTTGGAAAGATGATGAGATAAGATTTTCATCAAGTACTTATGGACCTCCAACGGACTCAGTATGTGAAAGTTATGCACATTTGAAGTCGGTGCTGTCTCCGGAGGCTAAATTGGATTCCAAAATAGGTCAAGGTCGAACTCTTACAAATCAACCACTCTCGGTCTTTTATTCCTGAAAAAACAACACATTTATTAGGCAATATCATATAGTTCATGTAATATAAAGGCACTCCTAAAAACGAGCTCATCGATAATTTAAATGAAGCGTACGAGCTCTTGTTATTGGAACAGGAAGCATAGCAAATATGGTTGTATCCATAGGGGTCATGTCCTCATCATCCTCCCCTTCTTGAAAACAAAGCCATCCTCGGCTTTTGATAGGCTGAAAATGGGGTAACAAAGAAGTCAAGGTGTATGCATGGTATATGTATATGTCATCTGTTTTAACGGTTCTTCATTGTTGCACAATTAATGTTATAAAATAGCAGCGATCATAAAATCTCATTGTATTATTACCCCAAGAATAATCATATATGTTAATAATCAAAACAAAATTTGTCACACAGCAATTATTACAACTAGTTTTGCAAATGTAAGTGACGCGTTTATGCAATTCAAATCTCTGAAGTTGGAAACTTGAAGTGGTAGCACATATGGGCAAATCTACAACTTTTGGAATCAAACAAAGTTCATCCATACAATCAGATTTCAATCGAGCAATAGCAAATTCATCTAGCAATGGTGAAAAGATTTGTAAGTTATTCCATACTTCAACATCATGATGCAGATTGTCAATACTAGATGATGCAATAAGAGATGAACACATACATAGTGGATGATCACTAAATTTTATTTTTCTCTCATAATAAACAAGATTCAGCACAAAAGAATTGTTGTTTAAAACAGCAAGCTTGAATTCATCCATGTGATCTCAAGTTATACATATTCGATAAACAAGAAATTGATTGTCTATACCATAATCTCCAATCAAATTAAACTTATACTCAGGGGTGTAGGCACTAGACAAGGATTTCGAACATGCAATTTCAAAAACTTTCTCCATAGCATGTGACAATTTAATAGGTGAATCCAATATAATGTAACATAAAGAATCAGAAGGAGAAATTCTAGTGAAAACTTCTTTATGTCTAACCAATTCCACATGATCATTAGATGTGATTAATTCATCACAGGAAACACTCAAAATAGCAGGCAATTTAATTATTTTATCACATGGTGCACTCAAGCCAATGCTGTCTGAATTCTCTACTTGAAACATGTGCATATTAGATTTGTTTTCCACTATTTTTTGCTCTAAAATAGCATGAACAGTGAACAATTGTAGTTCTTCACAAGCATACTCACCTTGAGTGATGATAGCACCATGATCTTTACCTTTTTGGCCCTCCTCAAATGATGTAGGTGCATCCATCTCCTCATCTTCCTTCTTAACCAATGGAGTCGGTGGCTCAATCAGGTCATTCTCCTCTTCGGTATGGTTCTCAACTTTCTGTAAGTTGTTAGTCATAGAAAAAGACACAAACATAGGTTTGTTCTCATGTTTCCTATTATCAAGCATTCTCAATTTTTTCTCAATCTGACTTTCAACCTTACAGGCAAGTATAAACAAATGAGGGAGAGAACCATATTCTTTGTGAACAAGATGGTCCTGAATTGGTTGATTAAGCCCACTTAAGAATCTATTCTCTGTAGCTTCAGCATGTTCCTCTAATCCACAATGCAACAAACGAGTTTTCAATTCATGATAGTATTCCCTTACAGTTCTACGACCATGTTTGAAACGTTGTAATCTAGTTAACAAATAACCAGCATGATATTTAGGAACAAATTCATCTCTCAAAAGTTTCTTTAACGCATGCCAAGTTTGAAGCACTCTTCCATGTTTACGTAAATACTTCCACCAAAGTATTGCATCCTCAACAAAAACACTAGTGACAGCTCTAACCTTTTGCCTATCAAACCATTCATAATATTCAAATTCTTTGTCTAAAGCTATCTCCTAGTCAACATAGGCATCAGGATCAAATTTACCAACAAAGATAGCAAAGTGATATTAGTTTTACTGGACGTATTATCATGATCATATACCTTCTATGGTGGAGAAACTTGGCTCAAGCTTGCATCTTTCTTGCGGACTTTCTTGAGCTCCCGTTCAATGACTCGAAGAAGACGTGGATCGATCTCGTAATCATCCCGTGAACCTGCCATAGTTAGTAGAAAACAAAGAACAAATCACAGTGTATATGTCCCTATCAACTACTAGGTTTTGGCATTTCAATAGTCGCTCACACTGAAGCTTATACCAAGTTCTTACCAATGTCGCAAGAAAGTGGTACAACCAGTGGCTGGTTCGTGATACTCTCACTTACGATTAGCCCAACGATTGCGAGGAACGGTACCTGTTGAGTTAGTAGGAAGTGGAGCTCGGAAGGCTTCAATATGGTAGCAAGGATCAGTAATAATCAAATCAGTTAATGCAAGTTGAAAGATTGTTCAAAGTACTGCAAATGTTCTTTGAGCCTAGCCTAATCAAAGCTAGCTAATCAAAGCCCTATTAAGAGATGTGTATGTATGCACTCATAAAGATAAATGTGACTTGATGTAAGCAATGAAAAATCTCACAACAAGTGCTAGGAGAGATGCTAACCAATCTACTCAAACTTCTTTGTAGGGGCACAAGATTATTCATGTGATGTAGAGCACAAAAATGGAATAACGTGCAATGTAAACAACCCTCTAGTTTAAACAGAAACAACGGTTAGTCTCAAGAGATGAAAGAGCAAAGTTTTATATGACTTATATATACTTGTTTGAAAGGTTTCGATGAAATCTACAACTTTGCAATTGAGGCAAACCCCAAATTTCGAAAGGAAGATTGAAAGAATCGGCAAAAACAGAAACGAAAACTTGCGACACTAATTCGGAGCTAAAGCCGATTTTCAGGACCCTAGAGGGCGACTATTTGCTTAGGTGGAAAGGATGTGCCTCATTGTTAGATTTCCAACGAGCACAAGAATGCCAAAAACGGACACCATATGCAAAAGTTATGCCCGTTTTGAAGGTGTCTCAGAAACGGAATCCTACTCGGATTCGAAACCGACTTGGGTTCAATTTTCAAACTGCTATATCTTTTGATTCCCTGGGCCAAACTTGCTGAAATTTTTTATGGAAGCCTGTGGCTATATGTAGAAGTGTTCCACCAATGTTCACTGGTTTTGGCAAAAGTTTGATGCACTTTTCTTTTCTTTTCTTTCCTTTGTTCTTTTTTTTTCTACCACGGCTTTTGTTCTTGCGGTTGCCTCTTTCTCTTTCTACTATCTGGCTAGCCCTAGGGTTTGCCGCAAGTCGCAAATAACATCAAATCTCCCAAAAGATCACAACAATCCTCCTGGGTTTTTTTTTCGGATTATCAACAGCACAAAATTTCCATTTTTGGTGCAGATTAGAGGAGTTTTAGCCCACAAATTTTCTGTTTTAGATGAAAAAAACTAAGAACCCTAAAAGAACGATCAAGCGACGCGAAGGAAAAACACGAGAAGCAATCTAGACAACGATGAACTAGACTCTAACTAAACTAGAAATCAGCAACTGACACGACGACGCAACCAATGATTCAGTCAACCAATGATTCAGTGAACATAAACTGAAAAGAAAAATTGCAATGGCTCAAAGGGCTCCGTACGGATGGTAGATGCAAAATTTTTGGGCAATTTTCTGGACACTAGGTATGAAAAACAAATCTACTGCTAGAAAATTGGAAACTCTCACCGATGAACTGTAGCTCCAATACCACTTGATAAACCACGAATGTCCTGTTCTGGCCTGATCTTTCGATGAGAAGGTAAGTTCGGTAGTAGTCGCTCAACTCTCACGATCCTAGCTACGAACTCACAAGGCTCGAAACCACGCAATCGCTGAACTACTCAACAAGTCGTTATCAACCATGAACGAATACCCGGATGACCTGATCACGAAGATCAATTCCTGCATACAATGAAGAAGCACGCAAGAACAAGATAGATAAGCAATCTGAAATTGCGAATATGAATTGAAATTGTATTGATAGGTGGGGTTCCGAAGAACAATATCGTTGTTGATCTCGCCGAACAAGAGGACAAAGTATAAAGTAGCAAAGCTAAACTTCAATCAACAAAACTCAAGGAACTAGAGGGGGTGATAGCCACTATGTATAGGAGAACAGGAAGGGGCGGCATACTGTTCATGCATGAACAGTACCACGTGAACAGTAAACCCTAACTCTATCTCTTGATCCGCTATCTTGTTTCGATGATTCCGACGCGCTCGTAATGAATTTGAAGGTGAGGCCAGATTCGTTGGAAAGGTCTCGGAATAAGCTTTCCAACAAGCCCAAGAACACCTGAATTGGACTCTGTTTGCGAAAGTTATGGCTTTTTTACTATAGGCCTGTTGGGCAGTCCTAGTGCTAGATTGTTTTGGCAATTTCGATGTACATAGAAGGAATTTGGAGGTGGGGCTAGATATGTTGAAAATATGACGAGATAAGCTTTCCATCAAGTACTTGTGGACCTCCAATGGACTCCGTATGTGAAAGTTATGCATGTTTGAAGTCAGTGTTGTCTCTGTAGGCCGAATTAGATTCCAAAATAAGTTCAGCTCGAACTCTTGCAAATCAACCACTCTCTATATTTTATTCCTAAAAATAATAGCACATTTATTAGGCAATATCATATAGTTCACGTAATATAAAGGCACTCCTAAAAACGAGCTCACCTGATAATTTAAGTAAAGCGTACGAGCTCTTGTAATTGGAACAATAGGCATAACAAATATGGTTGTATCCATAGGGGTCATGTCCTCATCAGGATCACTTCTGGTTATCTTATGATATCTACCTTGATGGTAGAACTCCACGGGAGTGGAGAGACCCCTATGTCGGACCCGAATTCCGAGAATCCAAATCCTCTGTGAAAATACTGTGCTATTCCCTGGATCAATAGATAGCACTCATAGGTACAACGCTGAATCAATCATACATGGCGTAAACTAAAACATTCAAATATATTACAAACAATAGAGTGACATAGACCACGTCAGGTCGAGTTTTACAAAAGGGCCGGATAGGCCAAATTGATTACATTACATGAAAGCAACGTAAATTACAGCGAAAGCAAAAGGGGCAAAGCTCATCTCTCCACAGGCAAGCGACTGGGGCAACCTGTGTACGATGGATATTAACCTAGGGGTTGGATAATATCTGTTGTACACAAGTACCAACGAGTCTATTAGACTGGGGCGAGACCTAGACTATAGAATCTAGACTACTCTTCATCGTTTCCTTGGCCGTCGACTTCCGGGTCTTCATAATACGCATAGTCTCCTTGATCCATGTTCTCCGAAGGGTTTGGGGGAGAGCGAGAGTGACCACAACTTCTATGCTCGCGAGTCAGTACACACAATGCAATATTATATATGCAAGGCTAAACAAGGATGGCTCGGGTTCTTTTATTTGCTAAAGCAATGTTTTCGATTATCATAATTACAAATTCCTATCACTTAGCATTTTTACCAAATTGCATTTTATTAAAGAGAGTAATTGTACAATAATTGTAACAGCAGAGGTTACCTCCACCTTTATGCTTATTTTGATTTGGAGCTACCTCCATTTATGAACACCGCTGAGTTCAGAAACCCAGGGAAATCCAATCTCAGGGCTAGATGAGCCCGACCTGATTTTCATACCACCCACAATAGATTTTGAAATAGAACTAACTCTAGTTAAGTTCCCATGTCCGCCTTTGACCGTAGACGCGGCTGTTTAAACAATTTAGACTCTGCAGAGGTTGTACACTGCACCCACAAGAGATAGTCATACTCGTTACCCCACATGATTCCTTAGTCATGTAGTTGAGCGACCGTCAAAGTAACCTTTCAAATTACATGGCTCTTTCCATCATTTCACCCATATGGGGTTACGCCCATACATTGTGCGGGATGTCTACCTCGGCGATCTGGAGTAGTTGGACTACACCAGAGCGACTGGTAACTTCACCTTATTTTGGTGTCCCTTTCAAGCCAGAAGTATCACGTGCTTGCACGTTTCCATTATCCATCCAGTGAGATGACATCCAGGATTTAATAAGTTTACTAAGCCAAGTTGCAATTTACAGACTTGCGGTTGTACTTATTTTACATGGGAGATCATGACAAGATTAAGTCCTTAATTCATCCGGACGGTTCATACCACATACCTATCATTCTGGTGCTAGACGGCACCTGCCATTCATTCCATCCGCCCAAATATGGTAATAGCAAGTTATTAGGGTTTTGAGGAGTAAAACCAAATTATCTCATTCAATTCAGGCATGGACCACCAATGACTGCCCAAAATCATTTCATATTTGAAGAGATGATAATTGAGGTATTTAATACACCGGTACTTAAGCAAGACTAGCATGTCGCTTAAGTACAACCTATAGCTAGTATTACCATATAGTTACTAGGGTGACATGGAATAATGGATTCAATTATCAATGGATGGCATTATAATTAATTAATCATCAAATGGGTATTTAACTACTTTAAGATTTAATATACATTTGATTAAAGAATTAAAGCATGCAATTTTGGTATTTTAAATGAACATAATTTACATAAAATGTAGGCTTAAAATGATCAAAGTATCGACTCGCCTTGATTATAGATAACAGAGTCTTGATATTCTTGTGCTTGATCAACTTGGAGATCTCCCGCGTCTTCAAATCCTATTCGGACGAACGTATCGGAAAAAGGCACAAACAAGCAAAGAGAGCAAATAAATACAAAAGAGATAACAAATGAACTCTAAATTAAACAATACCTATGCCATTAGCAAGATCTTGAATTTACAATATTTTAGAAACAAATTTCATAATTTTTGGAGCTATAACGGAGGAGAACGGAGCTTCCGAAGTTTGAATTGGAAATAAATCAGAAAATAGTGAATAGTGCCAGGTTCACATGTACAGTGCATGGGCCGGAGGTCAACATACATTGTGCATGGTCCACAGGTCTACGTTCCATGCGAACAGTAGCGCATGGGGCCCACTTGTCGGTCATAGGGGAGGAATGAACTGGGGTTCACTGTTTGTGCGGGCCCACTGTTAGTGAAACAAAAGGGCTTTAAGCCGGTGGTTAATGCATTGATTAAAATGGTTAATCACTCATGTGCATGGTCCGAACACGCCAGCGCTGGGAGCTTCACAGGTGTTGGCGGCCGGAGCTTGCCGCCAGCAAGGGCGGGCATGGCAGTGGCGGTCAAGCACCAAAACGAGAAGGCCTCGGCAAGGGGAAGTCGATTCTGGGCGGAGCTACTGGGGATGGCTTGAGCCGGCGGAGATGAGATGAGCGGCAATGGCGGCTCACCAAGGCAGAGGAGGAGCTCCGGCGGTGCCCTGAGCCGGGGAAGGGGAGCACGCGGTGGCGCTCGGCGAGGCGGACCTACCAAGTCAACAAAGGGGGCCAGAGGAGGACGATGGTCGGAGACGGGTGGTGGAGAAGGTGGCAGCCGGAGTTGGAGTAGAAGGTTGAATCTGGCAGCGGCGGTGGACAATCTCCAAGGGGACTTGGGGGGAAATGGTCCTGGGCGTTTGGGGCATGAGGTGACGGGGGTGGCGGCGCTAGAGCGGCAGATTGTCGATGGAGGCGGCTCGGCCGACAAATGACAAATGGCGATTTCTTGCGGTGGCTTACCAGGGAAGCAAAGGGAGCGGCTTGGGGGAGAACAAGGGGCATAGGGGCCCTTTTATAGGTTGCCAAGGGGCTTGGAGCCGTTGGGGCGGTGAGACGAGCGTGCGGTCCCGAGGCGGTGTGGGCGGCCTGGCAGTGTTGGGCGCAGCAACAACTTGGGCACACGGTGATGTGACGAGGCAGGAGGTAGGTGGCAGCAGGTGATGCGCAGCGTGGGGGCGGAGGCTTGGAGCGCCATGCTGACGAGGTGGCGGAGGTGGGTGACGCGGGCATGGGCCGACGAGGATGACCATGGCGTCACGGCGTGGTGCGGCAGAGATGACAAGGCGAGGGCGAGGCGAGGAAGTCGTGGGCGGTCGAGGAGTGAGGTCTGGAGTGAGGCGAGCAAGCATCTTGGGAGTGGGTGGCGTTGTAGGGAGCTCGTCTTGTGAGAGCACGAGGAGAGAGAGAGGAGGAGAGAGAGAGGCGTGCATCTTAGGCAGAGGAAGAAGGATCCAGAGGGCGAGGCCGGGCCTAGCTGCTGGGCCGAAGGAAACAAAGGGGGCTAAGAGTGTTGGGCCAAGGCAGGCCGAAAGAAAGGGAATGAAATTTGGGAGGCTATGAGAAGGAAAGGGTCGAATTGGGCCAAGAAGGAGGAGGAAAAACAGTAGGCCCAAAGAGAAATAGGATGAGCCCAAAGAAAAGAGGGCGGCAAAAAGAGAAAGGAGCCCAAATCCAAAAAAAGAGAATTCAAATTCAAATTTGAATTCAAGAGTTGTGGAAAGGTTTAAAACACAAACCCGAGCATAGAGGAAGCTAGAAGATTTTGAGAACATAAGCTAATTTGAAATATGGTTTGAAAATCCAAGAACTGAAATAAATACTATTCATCGTCCGAAAATGGGAATGTTACACCCCAGTTCCTTGTTGGATGGGCTGAAGAAAGGGTGAACAACGTCAGGTGTTCACTCATGCTATCTGCAGTATAAGCGATGAGATGAGCAAATGAGTATGTAGAATAGATATGCATTGCATTGATGGAAAAGTGATGATGTTACTTGAACAAATGAATAATGATGATAATATGCTTCGTGATTGATAAATTGTTTGTTTATTATTTTATTATGTACTTGCTGAGTCTTGGACTCACTCTTGCTTTGTTGTTGCTTTTAGGTGGTCAATAAAAGCAACATGCATGGGATGGAGTATCACATATGCATCACATGCAATCAATTACATAGACATCTTTTCTTAGTTTGCTTTCACTAAATATAAAGGCATGGCACTTTCATCTAGAGTTGCTTGGTGGACTTGGTTATTATTAGCTTAATGACTGGAACCTTGGTTTGTTTTATTTGGTTTGATTATATTAGTTAATGCTAATCAATGCCCCCAGACGCATAGTTTCAGGCATTTATTGGTCGCGAGTGACCCGATCTTTTCTCAAGCACGTGTGACCTAAGCATTCTTGGGCCAGTGGTTCCAAGTCATGAAAGTTAATGTAATATCTTATTTAACCTTAGAGAATTAATTGAGTGAAAAGGAAATTAAATAGAATTAAAATGGAATTAAATGGAGTTAAAAGCGCGATTTCTGAATCTTCCTAGAGAGGGGAAAGGAGAGTGGGCTTTTGGCCCACGGTTTCCTTAGCCCAAGGGGGTCGGCCGGCTATAAGGCTCCCTAAACCCTAGCCGCCCCTGCCGTGCGCCGCATCTACCTCTTCCCAGTTGTTGCCCTTGCCATCGCTGCTGCTCCCTGGTCTGCTGCAAGTCTACTTCTATTGCTGCATCAAGGCTTCTGCATGCCTCTACAGCTACATGCATGTTTTGTTTGCTAGCTAGCGATGCTTGTGCAACTGCTTGTTTATACTGATACGCGTGTGTTCTTTGCAGACTCTGCATACTTGTGCTAATTACTACTAGTTTAGATGGTTTGCTTCCTTTCATTGCATAGGCATGTTTGCTAGCAGCCGAGAGAGAGAGAGAGAGAGAGAGAGAGAGAGAGAGATATCAAAGGAAGGAGGCTGATGGTGTAGCTACTAATCAAGGGAGAAGCAAGGAAGGCAGGAGAAAGGAGGAAAAGGAAGAAGGAAAGAAGGGGAGAAGAGCATGTTGTTGTGGGAAATTTGTGATCTTCGTCGTGATTTTCAAGGGTAATTCCTGATAATCCCTAGGTATTGCCATGGATTAGTCACTGTTAATTTTGTAGGTCGTTTTGATTAGGGGGAAGTTAGTTTTCAATCTGCCCTAGTTTGTCAAGGTTAGCTGTAGAACCTTGCGAGGGTGATTAGGGATATTTAGAATCGGATTCAAAGGTCGATCTAATTAGATAAAAGTTAGATGATCTCATTAGCTTTTCAAGAAAGTCTGAAACATTCAAATCGGAGTAGCGAGCAAAAAGATACGGTCTCGGGAAGGTCGCTTTCCAGATTTTGGACGTAGCTGGCAGACGTCGTGAAGAAGGGTCAGTTTCATATAGCAGATGGTAAAATTAAATTATGGTGACAACTTAAATAATGTAGAAAATTTTGTGTAGTTTCCAGAACTGGTGTAGTTCATATATTTTCAAGTTTTAGAATTAAAGATATAAAATTGTGAAATGGGCTATTCTGACAGATTCTGGAACAGCCTTTGGGTAAAAAAAAAGGGGGGTAGAAAACGATAGAATCAGAGGTTCATCGTAACTAGGAAATTATAGGTTTTTTTGTGGGGATTCCATAAGTTTTGGATGGTTGAATTGGAAGTTCGGATGAATAAGTTAGAGCCGTTTTACTTCTGGGACAGCGGGTAGTGCGTCCGGTAGTTTTGGGTTAAATGGATCGGCTTGGTATAGAAGTGCGATGACGGTTAGAATAAAGTGTCGATGCTGTGATGTTATGATTTTGAGATATGTTTTGAATTGTTTGTCCAGGGAGTATGGTCTCTTGTGCTTTGTCGTCGCTTCGCTATCCAACTTCACAGGGATAAAGATGTTTATCATTGTATTCTATACCACTCATTAATTACCATTATATTGTTTGAGCTTTTACTTTGTTTAATTGCAAGCAATATGAATGATCATGATTTTATTCGTATTAATGGATATGAGAATGTTGGATAATGTTAATAATGATGAATTTATGAATAATTTGCATTCATAAACATCATTGCATATGAGAAGGTGATCATGGTGATCACAACTCTACGGGAGTGGAGGAGGTCCCCGATCCTTGAGGAGGACGGGCTTGAGAGTAAACATTGTCATAAGTGTTCACTCACGCTATACTGGTATACGCGAAAGAAGTGCATGTGGACATGTAGCATAGGGATACACAGAATGAAAAGAGAATTGAACGATTGAGTATGAGAATAAAGAAAAGAGAAACGATTGATGTTGATGATGATATTGTTTATCGTTGATTAAGCATTGCTCATTGTTTATCATTGTGCTTTCTGAGTCGTGGACTGACCTTTGCTCTATTGTTGTTTTTAGGTGATCGTTGACGACGTTGCCCATGGGAAGGGCTAGCACACACTTGGAATCACGTCATTCACTCAATTACAAGAACTATTGATCATGAGATAGTTTATTAGTGTGATAAGTTATACTTAGTAATGGATATTATTGCTTAGTCTTAGTTGATTATACATTAAATAGACTTGATTGGTTTGGTTTTGCATTGATCTTTGTTTATTATTTTGGCATGCGTCCTAGAGAGTAATTATCCATGATTTCTTTATTGTTATCCTTGTGTTATTGTGACCTATGGACGGGTTTTATATTTGATATGCTTGCTGTAATTTAGTGTTATTTGTTGTTAAAATTGATAGCTAAGTTAGTTTAATGGCATTTTAGGCTCTGTGTTGGGCCAAGGTGTTATAGTTAATCCTTTATGTATTTATATTGTTATGATTGTTGATAGGTGACCCGTTGTGGGGTTTTATTCTATGCATTGCTTGCTGGAATTATTAGTAAATATGATTTAAATTGTAGTGAGAATGATTTATGTCGGGACCCCGGATATACAACTCCGGGACGCTCTGTGTATTCTAAACTAGTCCCATGATCTGTAGCTAGTTCACACAGTTGCAACATCGATGAAATCATATCCATACAACAAGATAGCTAATAAAGCAGACAAAAATAATATTACTTGGCAGCAAAAGGACCTTCTAGTCAAGTCTTACATAGTTTGCCTCAACAGAGTAACTTGCAGCGGAATAAAACCAACTCGTGGAAGCCATCCGACATGCCCACAGGCAATCGAGTGGAGAACGCGGCTTAGTTCGCATGATCTTCACGGTACTCCTCGACATGGAATTCTGTGTTCTCTAATTCTTCTTCGGAGAGTGATCAACAAATGTCGCAAAGCCGTGAGTACATAAAGTACTCAGCAAGTTGTAGGGAAATGTATGCAAATAGCATTCATGCAAAGTTTGACAAGGATAGCTTTATGGCTATTTTGCATAAAGCAATAATTACAGTAAATACAGTAAGTAGATTGTAAAGCACAATTTGAACGATTAATACATAAGTATTCCAGTTTTCTTTGAAACAACTAGTGAACACCCTATTCACTTTCCAACCATCAACCAAAACCAACTACTCAGATCCACCCAACCCAACATTTTTGATAAGATCTACCCCTCGTGTGAAATCACCAGGCATTGTTCATAGCCGAGGACACGGCTATTCGAATAGTTTTACACTCTGTAGAGGTTGTACAGCTTGACCCACAAGAGATAATCATCTTATATTTTCCGCTCACACACTTCCGAGGCGTACGACTAAGAGATTATCACAAGGCTTTTATAAAGCTCTGTTTTGACTCGGTTCTGCTCACTAAGGATTTGCCATTATGGCCCCCTCTTGTGCCGCTCATCAACCCAAATAGAACCGAATCAAAATATTGCTAATTAGTTGGTCAGGTCCATCACATAAATGGACTTGTGGTTGCACGGTTTGACCCAGATCAATGGCGTACAAAGTTAAGTCCTTAGTGACTACTCAGGTGAAACATCCTCATACCAATGTGCTTCCCACACCCCCTTTACCGCACGATCATTCGTCTAAGAATGAAATCATTTTTGGTTCAACCCAACTAAATGACAACCCTTACCATGGCACAACAAATTTTAACAATAGTGGTCGTGCCACAATTCCATATATCATTAAGTCAAGATTAATCATTAGGAATATGTGATCATGAATCCCATGCGACTAAGCATGGCTAAGCATAATATGCCCTATGTTGGTAGTACAAAAATGTCCAACTAATAACAACCCATCTTATGGAATCCAAGGATTTATGTCATTCAAGGGTACATGTCAATAGCAATTATTCAAGGTGGCATAATGTCTAATAGGACTTTAACTAATCCCGAAAGTAGTTGTTATAAAACTAGTAATGCATATTGATATAAATCAATATAATTTTATAAACTGGGTACAACATGATCAAAAGTCCACGACTTGCCTTCGTTGAAGTGTTGAGATGCTTCGATTGTCGGGTCTAAGAATTCTTCCGAAACGCAAATCTATATGTGCGAAAAGAGCCAAATAAATTAAACAATTCCAAATAAAATCCAAAAATTACCAAACTAGAACCAAATGAAAGGTACTGAATTTAGATGAATCTAAAATTTTGAATCACTCAAATCGGAGTTCAAACGAAGAGAATGGGCTCTCGAAAGTTTTGAAATCACATAGTCGGGAAGAAGGTTCATTGGTGGAGATTTCCATTGGCGGCTGAAGAGAGCGTCGGCGAGATGGCTGGTGGCGAGGGCACCAACGGAGAGAGGGAGGCGAGGAAAACTCAAGGCTCAAAGTGGCGGCAGTGAGGTTCGGCGGAGCGGCCGACGGCGAGAGGAGGAAGTGGCGGCAGCGGCGGCGGTCGAAGATGGCACGGGCGCTCCGGTGAGAAAAAGCTTGATGGTGCACGTCGTGATGAAATCTGAGCAAGCAGGAGGAGTTAGAGAGGGGTTGGCGGCGATTGAAGAGGGAGGTTGGGAGCATGCAGGTGCTCACTTATATAAACAAAGGCAACACACGGTTCGACGAGCAATGCGAGTGGGATTATGACGGCGTCTGCTGATTAGCGCGCAGGGCTCCGGTGAATCGGCGGTGCCGAAGATAAGGAAGGAGCACGGCGTAGAACATCGTGAGGCAAACTCAGCAGAGGGCGATGTTGCTTCGGGGATCAACGGCAATGACGAACGCGAGGAGGAAGGTGGTTCGGCCATCGGCAGGAGAAGCTTTGACGGCAGCACTAGAGGCGGTGGCACGAGCTCCAACCGATGGCGGTGAAACTCAAAGCACGGCGAAACGAGGGCGAGAGAGAGAGGGAGAGTTGAAGGGAATGCAAGAGGAAGGCGAGGGCTCCCTGGTGCTCCAATTATAGGGGAAGGAGGAGGACCGGACGACAAGATGGAGTGGCGGGATTCACGGCGGCATGGCATGGGCGCATGGCTGGCAGGTGAGGGAGGGGATGGGGGTAGGAAGGGGAGGAAACAAGAGGGGATGCGCACATCGCTGAGGAAAAAGAGGGATGAAAAATGCACCGGGGTGAGGAGGAAGCCAACAGGCGAGGCAAGTCAAAACCGAGAGGGTGGTCAAAACCAAGGCGCTGGTTGAAATTGAGAGACGGTCGAAACTGAGAGGCTGGTCGAAACCGAGAGGCGGTCGAAACTGAGAGGCTGGTCGAAAACGAGAAGCGGTCAAAACCGTGAGGCTGGTCGAAACTGAGAGACGGTCGAAACCGAGAGGCTTGTCAAAACTGAGAGGTTGGTCGAAACCGAGGGGCGGTCGAAACTGATAGGCTCGTCAAAACAGAGAGGTGGTCGAAATCGAGAGGCTGGTCAAAACCGAGAGGCTAGTCAAAACCGAGAGGTTTGGAGTGGAGTCTTGTGAGGAAAGAGCAGTAGCCGACGGAATTGAACCAACAGAGAAATGAGATTTTAAATGATTTTTGGAATTACAAAGATTGAGAAAAAGGAAATAGGTTTTTAGAAAATAGTAAATAAAGTCAAAACATTCTAGAAAAATACACAGAAATTCGTTGAATTGATTTGAACTTAATAAAATTATTCTGATTAAAGTTGTCTTTTACTTTTGCAAATAAATTATTTTTAATTTTCAAGAAAAAGGAAAAACCCTTTTAAAATCCAGAAAATCCAAGAAATTACTTAAAATAATCTTTTGACTTTAAATACCGAAAATCCAATTAAACCAAATTTGAATTACTTAAAATTTGATTATTTCATATTAAATAGTTTCAATCTTTGGGAATCTCACATTAAGCTTTTAACAAATGAAGATAAATCAAATGATTCCTTTTAATTTTAAAGTTTTCCAAGAAGACTTGAAATTAAAATCTAAAAAGAAATAAAAAGAACGCAAGGAGATAACAACAAGGTTTGGGAAAAACAATCCAAGATAAAACCAAAAATCAAGTAAAACAAATTTTTACTTAGTCGGAGTTTGATTTACTCACATTAAATTGTTTTTAATTTATGAAATTTCAAGTTAAGCTTTAAAAATCAAATAAAAATCAAATTGTTATTTTTATTTTGAAAATTTTCGAAAGGCACGAAAAATTGGGATGTTACAATTTAGGTGGCATTCGAACCATAGTGTTAGGCTAGGGTGTTACACTTGTAATACCCCAAATTTTTAAGTGGCTCTGTCATAGTAGATAGAGGTGGGAGTCGTGCTAGGCCCCTGACAACCTGAGCACGCAGTGGGCAGCAGGCCCGCAGTGGCACGACACGACGAACTCCCAGTAGTGTCGACCACCGGCGAGGCTGAAGATGGCACGGTGGTATGCCAAAGTAGTGTCAGACCATTCCGGCAGACAGCACACGCCCCTATAGCTCACCTATAATACACCAAATTTGCTTAAGTAGGAAAAAAGGAATTCGGGGAGGAGATGTAATACTCCAATTTAAAAATTCGAGAGAGAATAATTAGAATTAGGGAGAGGGACCAATTAGCAAAGCGATTAAGTAGAGGTTTAGAGGGGTTTTCTGCAAAGGGCGGACAACCTGGGCTTGGGCCGTTGCCCAATAGGCTTTGAGGTGGCCGGCCAAAGGGGGGCGGGAGGCGCGACCCTCCCCCAAAACAATAGCCGCCAACCCTATTCTCCCCTCTCCCCTTGTTGGCCGCCACCCCCATCCCCTCTCCCCTTGCTGGCCGCCACACCCTGGACATGGCGCCCCCTCCCCTGGTGTTTGCCCCTCCTGCTGGCCTAGGACTCCACCTACCGCTGTCGGCCAAATTGGAGGAAGGAGAAGCTCGCCTCGTGGTGGCCAACCAAGAAGGAGGAAGAAGGAGGAGGGAAGAGAAGAGAGAAGGGACTGGAGGAGAGGGATCGCAGGCTGGTGCTTGTGTTCTTCAGTGGTTCGTCAAGGGTAATCTCGAACCCCATTCGTTTAGTAGTATAATTGAGTAATTTAGGCTTTGTCAGTATTAGATCTGTTAGGGAAGACAACAATGGCCAAAGTTTTTGAGGAAGTTAACTGTGGATTCGGTCCTGGCCGTCTCCTAAAAAGTTGTGGGCAATGTCGCTAGCTCTTCGTAGAGTATTAGATCAAGTCGTTTAGACGAGCGGTTCAAAAGTTATGAATTTCGTAGCGCTACTGTTCGGTAGATCCACTACAATTCTGATAGTTATTAGTAATCAGACATAAGCGGATAATTAAAGATCATTTAGAAGATCCCACCATAACAAAAGATGTAGATAATTGGATTAGCTTTCCAGAAATCTAAATAACAAGAAATTTGGATAAATGTACTGAAAGATACGATGTTTTTAGTGTCGTTGTCCAGAACCCCTGACGGGAATTAGCTATTCTGTTAATCAATTTGGTAAGGGTAGAAGATGGCCGAATATTGAAGGCTCACCAACTAGGTTTAGGTGGGGAATTTTTTAAGCTTTCCATAAAGTCCAAGAACGCCCCGTTTGGATCTCTGCACCAAAAGTTATGAATTTCAGATTATGACTGTCCGTCGAGGGGACAGAACGATATTTAGGAGTTGGAGTTGGGATTGTGCTAAAGAGTATAACGAGTTTGTATTTACTTCTAGTTTTGTTTTTGGTCTAGAATTACTATCTTAGTGTGCTTGTTAAATTAATTCAGGTGGGAGATTGGTTAGGCGGCGCCCTCTTGGCGTCTTCCATCTTACGCATACAGTTGAGGCAAATCACAGTTAGTGGTAGATTATTCATGTGTGCTTGTTCATGTTTACTAGTATTATGAATATATGTGCTATTCATGAATGCTAGAATGTTATGAATGTCAATGATCATGAATGCTAGAAGTATGAGTAAGTTTGTTAATGTATCATGTTGCAGCGAATGCATGCTTATGATGGTTTAAAGTTTTGTTCATGTGCATCATGCTATCATCGCCAATTCATATTAGACATACTAAATCCATGAGTGGTCCATTGAAATTGAGAGAATAAGCTAAATGTTTCGCCTTTACTTTTTTTTTTGGTTCTAAAATCGCCTTCACCAACTAGTACTCTTGTGTAATAATTGGTTAGATGCATTGACTTTCTGTTCAAAATATATTCATTCATCCACTTAAAATTAAACTCATTATGTCGACTCATATATCGTGTTTTTATGCCGATAGCTTATATCCGCATACATGGTCGTTTTTCATTTGTGTGTAGAAAGGATACATACCTACCATATTATATTATTTACACTAAAAATATCGCATTATGATCTTGTGTGGAAATACGTTGAAAAATTCGACCTTATCGGTTATAGACAATCTTATTTTTCGTACATAAAGAAATAAAAAAGACATTGCAATTGCGGGAATACTAAGCCTACTAAAGGCACAAAAATAGAAGGTCGGTTATAATCATCATAGAATAGGTGGAATATAGAAGCCCAATGATAATCAAAGATTACATTACACATTCTGCTCATCACTCACCTAGGAGGCTAGGACCACTAAGCTGCTTTCGCCCATCGCACTCTGGCGCTAAACTTGCTTGATTACAAGCCACTTTCGTTGGTGATGTTCTTTGCAAATGCATGCTTATGATGGTTTAAAGTTTTGTTCATGTGCTTCATGCTATCATATTGGAGGCTTGGTCACATGGTGACCAAGTATTATGAGTCCCGTCATGAATATGGCGGGCTTGTAATCCCCACACTTGTGGAGTGTGGGCTTTTGGTCCCGATACTTGTGGAGTATGGGCTATGGTCCCTGTGCTAGGAGGCACAGGCATGGGTATACATCGACGGATGCATACTCCGCATTACAAGTATATGCAAAAGAGAAAGAGAAAGTGCATTTGAGCATCTTGCATAGCATGAACATATGAAATGTTTATTATAGAGATTTGTGGATGGATGATGATGATGATTGCAGTTGTTTATGCTGTTGTATCATTAATTGTACTTTGCTGAGTCTTAGACTCACTCTTGTTGTTGTTGTGTTTTTAGGTACCCAGTACATGAACGGCATGCATGGGAGAGAATAGATTTAAGTTTGGTTGCACCTTGGCACGAACCATTCACAGATGATTAAATTGGATGATGGTTTAGTTTTTGAGTGTACTGCTTAAAGGATTATTTATGATTATGCCTTATGTTTGGAATAATTTGTAATAGGGTTGATTAGTAGCTCATGGACACCCATATGATTATGTTTTGGTTGATTAGCATATTTTGGATGTCCTATGATGATTAGTTTAAATTGGATGATTAGAATATTGATTGTTGCTATAGTAAACTGTTTGAACCTCCGGTATAGCCATCTATACAAAGGAGGTTCGGCCGAATTTTAGAAGAATGTCTTAGTTTTGATTGGTTACAATGTTAGTTTAGTAGCATTCCAGGCTCATGTTGGGCTAGGGTGTTACAGTTGGTATCAGAGCAGGCTGTAGGTCTGTGGTACTAGAATTATTAATTTTAACACACTATGCACAGTAGGATAGGAATGGGCAAAGCATTGCATTTACGTTTTTGCTATACGGTATTGATGATTGCTGATATAAATTGAGTATGATTGCTCATTAATTGATTATATGATTCTTAATGTGTGGGGATAATTGATGTCGAGAGGTAAAGGTCGTGGTTGTGGCCCTGGGCTTTAGTAGGTTACACCACCATTCGTGGTATAGGAATAGTGAAGTGTCTACATCGGATATCTTAGTACAGACATTGATAGTGAGTATCTTTAGAAGAGTTGTTCTCTTCCTTAAATTTGAATTTGGTCAACTCTTGTCCAGTTGTGAATGATGAATTTCTCTTGGATTATTAGTTCATTACGGTTGATGGGTTGCTTTGAGAAAGGTTGGTGTGTTTCCATTGGCTGAATTTGTCCCGTAAAGCAATCATTGTTTTCCCAACCGATGAGTTATTCTTGCGACCGGTGAACTTGGTTGATTGTCAAGTCTGACCTTTATATTGGAGTTTTGTCTTTCTCATTGGAAAACATGACTCATTTATTCGCTTGATGTTTTTGGTTAATGAAAGTTTCCTTTAACAAGTCCTTTAGTACGTGGAGGCTTTGACTTAATGTATCTCTCTTGGGTATTTTGAGTGTTGAAGATTAATGCATCTCTTTTATGAAAGAAGATGTTAAACCCTTTAGCGATGTTTTTTCATGGTTAAGAGAGAGGTTATAATCAGAGCAATTAATGGATATGATATGGATTATCAAGTTGGGTTGCAGTGTGTGCATGATCAATCTTAACTAAGATCCTTGAAAGAAAAGTTGAATAAGTTGAGGTTGTCCTCTAGTAGTTCTTGATGAGCTGTGACTATGAGTATGACTATATTTAGTTGGAATCAATAGAGTTATTAAGAAGTGTGGAACATTGATGAAATGGTTGATCATTAGAATTGTTTAGTTTGCTAAGCTTGTTGGATTATTTGGTCTAAATGGATTAATCTAACTATGTAGGAAGAGAAATATAAGGATGTGTTTGACTGTGGTCTTAGTAGATGATAATATGGAAATTTTCTTTAATTGGCTATTTGATGATCTTATTTTTATTCGTGGGAAAACAAATAGAGAAAGGACCATCAATTTTGTCCATGATTGAATAATCATCAATGGTTTATGATGGGATTTAATAGGTGACCTGTGTTTGCATGATGGTGAAATGGTTGGATAATAGTATGCCTTTGATGAAAGGGTTTTGGTTTAATCTTTTAAATTGTGTAGTAGGTTCCCTATAAAAATAACATGGTTGTTGTAGTGAGGTTGTAAGAATTTGGTATACTCTCAATTGAGGATGAGATGATAAAGTAGTATGTAACAATTTGGTAAGCTTTTGGGGACTTTATAAAGGAAGAGTTCATGATAACGAACCTTGTTAAGAGTGAATTATTCTTGATGTTAGTAATATGGTCTACAAGAGATTGTGACACATTAGAGTGGTGATGATTCTTCTAGAGAGAAAGTAGGTTGATTGCTTTTCGTAATATGGATTAAATGAAATGTTTGGAGTTTTTCATTCATGATCTTTTGGGAGTTCATGATTTATGTAGTAGATGAAATTAGTTTGAGCGGTAACATATTGGAAGGTTCTATTTGGTTCTTAAGTGATTAATGTGATTTGGTTTTAAAGGCATTTCTTGTTTGGGTTGGCAAGTAATGTTGTAATAAAAAAAATTGATTTCTTTGTTAACGAAAAATGTGTACCATAAGTATTTGAGGTTGGAGTTAAGAATTGTAATCTGCAACCTTTACGTAGTTCTGACTTAAGAGTTTCTTGAGTTTCAATAGCAATGTTTTATCATGATTTTTGGAGGTTGAAATTTCCTTCTTGTGGGACATGTGCTCTCAAGCTGTGGTTTCGACTTTTGCTTTTAGAGATCATTTTAATTTGACTGTTTCTCTTGGTCTCGTGCTCACTCCGAGGAGCAACGTTTTATTGTGTATTGAAACCGGTGTTAGTTTGTCCTTTCCTTTTTGAGAAAGGAATTAACCAACTTGTGTTGCCGATTCTTATAAAGTGTAATATATTGTTGGTTGGTGGTGGACAAGTATATGATAATAGTGAGATTTTGGGAACCAAGCTATTTGAAGAGCAATAGAAAGTGAATTGGTTTTGACCTATAACACTGGAGAGAATTCTATTTAAATGGAATGTTTGTCGATGAAATAAAACTGATTAGTGTTATAACTAGTGGAACCTATGGCGAATTATGATCCAATAACCTTTGTCCATGTTGGGATGTTGGGATTATCAAAAGTATGGACTCTTGATAAATTTATTAGAGTATCGCAAATTGGATACTTAGTAAGATTGTGTAGAAGAGTTATGAGGGTGAAGTTTAATGAGAGTAGCGGTGTGGAGAAACCTAAGCGTCGTGCTAATTAATGGGATAGCGAGGAATTGTTGAGTTATTGTCAAGTATGACTCGGCCTTAGTGAGTAACCCTATGGGAGCTAGATTATCTCTAAGGATAACTTGGCCAAGAATATATTTATTTATTGGCGTTAGCGATTGAGTATGTTTGAATCTTGGTCAATCAGTTAGGATATTGCGAATGGGTATATTGTGGTTGTGTAACTGGATTGGATTGGTGTGGATTAGAGAAGGTCTAAGATTGGTGAGATAAATTGCCTTGGGGCAGTTACGTGATTAGTGAGGAATGTTGATATTAATGACTGAGGTTATTGTTGAGTTGTGTGAAATTTTAATAAGCGAATTTGAGGATTTCCTATCAATTATACCAGAAATTCATGGTAGGAGGCTTGGAGGTTGAATTTGGGCTTTGCATTTTTATGCTAGGACCTTGGAGACCCAATATTATGTGTAGAGGTAGATGAACAGAAGTGAAATTTGAATAGTGTGTTGATCTTTAACAGAATACTTTGGGTAAAGTAAATGAGTATGTGTGCTGAGAATTTGAAGTTGATTATCTTTAACAGAATGAGATGATGTGATTGTGGGTGAAAAATCTTTATTGAGGTGTTGGAAACCATTTGTCAAAATAATTCCTTTGGTATTGGAGTGGACTAGAGAATCCTTTTGTGGATTAGTAGAGTCCTCTAAATAAATATGGTTGTTCTTTCGGTTTGATGATCGTTTTGGGATTGTCGGTTAAGAGGAAAGAGTTAGTGTGATAATTACGGACACCCATGATTTGGGAAAAGGTTTATTTCTTAAAGAACATCGAGAAAAGAATGTTCTCTCGAGTAGAGAAGTGCTCTATTGGTTCTTGTTTGAGTTGGATTTTCATGATGGAGATCATGTACAGTTTGAGTTGGCTTATGTTGACAAGGTGGTTCTGTCAGTTCGGGAAAATAAATGAAGTATTTGATTTGGGCATTGACGAATTCTCTTTTGGCTTATGTGGTGTTTAGTTGCAAGCTACCGAGTTGGAAGGATGGAAGGTTTTCGTGAAGAATCTCTGATTTTGGATTTGAGTGTTTTGGAGGAAAGTTGGAATTGCATTGTGAATCCTTTGTTTTCAGTTGAATCTGATTATTAAAGTTGATTAAAATAAGTTGTGTTGCGCGTCCCATCTTATGGAGGATCTCCTTGTTATGATGAAGAGATCGACTGAGAGATGGAACAGGAGTTCCATATGTTTATGTGCAAGTTTTGTGGTTTGGTCCCAAAGGGAATGATAGCCCAAAGTATATTTGGTTTATTCTGGAAGTTGTAGGGATTTTGGAAGATAGCAATTCGCTACAACCGTCTTGGGTCCTGGAGTAGGGTATATATCGTTTTATATGACCCAGTGTTAGGAGAATGCTTGAAGTATTTTGGAGTGTGAAGTTTAAGTGAGGACTATTGACGAATGAGTAATCTAGCATCTTGAATCCTATCCGCTGAGTGGTTCTGGTTAGGTCGGTATGAGTGTTGAGGCCTATTGCTTTAGTTATATCAAGGTGCGGTGGTCCCATAATTCCGAGAGGAAAACTACTTGGGAATTGGAGTCTCGCATGTGCGAGCCATATCTGGTATTGTTCACAGCAGGTGCGTGGTATTGTTGGTAAATTCTAGCTGTGACAATTCTCTGGCTTTAAGCGTGATTAGAATTCGGGGTCGAATTCCGTTTAAGGGGGGTAGAATGTAATACCCCAAATTTTTAAGTGGCTCCTGTCATAGTAGATAGAGGTGGGAGTCATGCTGGGCCCTACATAGCACGAGCATGGTGGGCGCATGAACCCTGATGTACGACACGACGAACTCCCGAGTAGTCTTGCGCCCTTGGCCATGACATGCGGTGGCATGCCAGGTATTTGTCGTCTTTGTTCGGCATGAGCACGGCACACCTGCCCCTATAGCTCACCTGTAATACCCCAAATTTGCTTAAGTAGGAAAAAGGAATTCGGGGAGGAGATGTAATACTCCAATTTAAAAATTCGAGAGAGAATAATTAGAATTAGGGAGAGGGACCAATTAGCAAAGCGATTTAGTAGAGGTTTAGAGGGGTTTTCTGCAAAGGGTGAACAACATGGGCTTGGGCCGTTGCCCAATAGGCTTTGAGGTGGCCGGCCAAAGGGGGGAGGCACCACCCTCCCCCAAAACCATAGCTGCCACCCCTATTCTCCCCTCTCCCCTTGTTGGCCGCCACCCCCATCCCTCTCCCTTCTTGGCAGCCACACCTGGACATGGCGCCCCCTCACAGTGTTTGCCCTGCTGGCAGCCTAGGACTCCGCCTCCATTGCCAGCCAAGTTGGAGGAAGGAGAAGCTCGCCTCGTGGTGGCCGACCAAGAAGGAGGAAGAAGGAGGAGGGAAGAGAAGAGAAGGGAGTGGAGGGGAGGGATCGCAGGCTAGTGCTTGTGTTTTTCGGTGGTTCGTCAAGGGTAATCTCGATCCCCATTCGTTTAGTAGTATAATTGAGTAATTTAGGCTTTGTCGGTATTAGATCTGTTAGGGAAGACAACAATGGCCAAAGTTTTTGAGGAAGTTAACTGTGGATTCGGTCCTGGCCGTCACCTAAAAAGTTGTGGGCAATGTCGCTAGCATTCCGTAGAGTATTAGATCAAGTCGTTTGGACGAGCGGTTCAAAAGTTATGAATTTCGTAGTGCTGCTGTTCGGTAGATCCGCTATAATTCTGACAGTTATTAGTAAGTTATTAGTAATCAGACATAAGCGGATAGTTAAATATTATTTAGAAGATACCACCATAACAAAAGATGTAGGTAATTGGATTAGCTTTCCGAAAGCTAAATAACACGAAATTTGGATAAATGTCTTTGAAAGATACGATGTTTTTAGTGTTGCTGTCGGAACCCTGATTGGAATTAGCTGTTACATTAATCAATTTGGTAAGGGTAGAAGATGGCCGAATATGGAAGGCTCACCAACAAGGTTTAGGTGGAGAATTTGTTAAGCTTTTCAAAACGTCCAAGAACGCCCCATTTGGATCTCTGCACTAAAAGTTATGAATTTCAGATTATGATTGTCCGTCGAGGGGACAGAACGATATTTAGGAGTTGGAGTTGGGATTGCGCTAGAGAGTATAACGAGTTCGTATTTACTTCTAGTATTGTTTTTTTTGTCCAGAATTGCTATCTTAGAGTGCTTGTTAAATTAATTTAGGTGGGGGATTGGTTCCGGGGGCAGCGCCCTCTTCGCGTCTTTCATCTTCGCACGGTTGAGGCAAGTACAGTTAGTGGTAGATTATTCATGTGTGCGTGTTTATGTTTACTAGTATTATGAATATATGTGCTATTCATGAATGCTAGAATATTATGAATGTCAATGATCATGAATGCTAGAAGTATGAGTAAGTTTGTTAATGTATGATGTTGCTGCGAATGCATGCTTATGATGGTTTAAAGTTTTGTTCATATGCATCATGCTATCATCGCCAATTCATATTAGATATACTAAATCCATGAGTGGTCCATTGAAATTGAGAGAATAAGCTAAATGTTTGGCCTTTACTCTTTTTTTTTGTTCTAAAATCACCTTCACCAACTAGTACTCTTGTGTAATAATTGGTTAGATGCATTGACTTTCTGCTCAAAATATATTCGTTGATCCACTTAAAATTAAACTCATTATGCCCACTCATATCGTGCTTTTATGCGATAGCATATATCCGCATACATAGTCGTTTTTCATTTGTGTGTAGAAAGAGACACATACCTACCATATTATATTATTTACACTAAAATATATGCATTATGATCTGTGTGGAAATACATTGAGAAAATTAACCTTATCGGTTATAGACAATCTTATTTTTACGTACAAAAAGAAATAAAAAAGACATTGCAATTGTCGGAAATACTAAGCCTACTAAAGGCACAAAAATAGAAGGTCGGTTATAATCATGTCATAGAATAGGTGGAATATAGAAGCCCAATGATAATCAAAGATTACAATACACATTCCTACTCGTCACTCACCTAGGAGGCTAGGACCACTTGAGCCTTCTCGCCCATGCGCCTCTGGCGCTCGCTTGCACTTGCAAGCTGAATCGCTTTCGTCGTAGTTCTCGCCCGATCCACCGTGCTCGCTTGTCGGTTGCTCGATATCATCGCTAACTCATCACAACGTCTTGGCGGCAAAACTAGCTCCTAGAGATGACTTCTTTGTATAGTAAAGACTTTTTCATCTCTAAGCAGTTGTAGAGCGTTTTCAAAAACGCCTCATAAACATCTTATATATCGTTGCTATGATAGCAATGATATTTTTGAAGCGTCTCTCTAGGATATGTGGCGTTATGTAGAGACAAATGTGTACACTCTTGCAAATGTTGATACTCGAACTCAAGACCTTATAGAAAATACTTCTCTAGAGACTTGTCAGACTAGCCACTTCAACCTCACATGTTTAGTTGTCTGTTGCAATATTATTATGTAGTTCTTTTAATACATATCAACCACTGAAAAAACACCTCTAGAGAATTGAAAATTGTCTCAAAAATGTCTTTACACAACATAATATATAGAGCGAACTAGAGAGCATCTCAAAACATCTCTACACAATATATATATATATATATATATATATATATATATATATATATATATATATATATATTTCAAAACCGTCTATAGCATATAAAATTTTGAGGCGGTTTTTAAAGTATCTCTAGACTATATAATTATTTGTTTTAGAGGCATTGTAAAACGCATCTAAAAGCGTCTCGTGGGGTTTTCTTGCAGTGAAATTAGTGATAAAATTGATGGGAGTCAAACCCGGGGATCACGGCCACTAGTGGCGAGATAACTTACTTATGTTGGTTAATTACCGGTGTGTGGGGAGAGAGTAGTGGGAAAAGTTCGTCAAATGGGGATCAAGCGGCGTGAGGAGAGGGTCATGGGGAGTGCTTGGCACAAAGGATAGCAAAGGCGTTGTGTAATGTCCTCAAAATCTGGGACCGTTGAACTTTTCACAACCATTCAAGATGTATAGTTATGAAGTAAGCAACGTCGCAAGCAAGCTTCTAATTACAACAAAAATCTGGTTTTTATTACACAAGATTAAGGCTTAATGACCAATTTTAACTTTGACACGGGTATCCAAGCCCAAAGTTAATATAATACAAGACAAAAGAATTTCAAACCACAAGCACGCTTAAGCGCGGTCGAGACCTAATAATCGTAATTATCATCATCTGGTGATCCTGCCAAATCCTTCCTCATCAAAGATCCTCAAGATTTTCCCAGATTTCTTCTGTAAATGATATGCAGATCCTCGAGAACTTCAAACCATACTCAACAAGCCACATAGAAAAGCTTAAATAATTACATGCAAGGAGTTTAATGGATGGTTAGGGTTTACCTTAACATGCATATGTGGATGCATTTTGCATTTAAAGCAGTTTATCTTTAAAACAATAAAATAATAATAAATAATAACATCAGGGGTTTCTCAACACTTGCACAAACCAACTTAACATATCAAAAACTCTACTTATGTTTCATGTACTGGAATCACCCATTAACACGGCTTCATTAACCGAAAGCACGGCGTATTCGAATACCTTTGATTATACACTCTGCAGAGTTGCCCAACTTTACCTCACAAGATATCACATACTCATACTGTCAGTACATAGACATGCAACACGTTAGCGTGCGACTGAGCTGAGATAACAAAGCTTTTTCACTGCTCAACCTTTCTAGCCTCTATCCGATAGGTTCTACTCCATATAGCCCTCGGGAGACCACCGGCCAATGGTGGAACTTGTGCCTCGATGCTAACGGGACCATACCGTTGTGTATACTAGTGAGTGTCCCTTTAGGTCCACCCTTGTCCCAACCCTGTTCCACGCCGCTCTATCACACAAGAGCACACGTCTGTCCTGTAGATATTCAATCGGGAGAGCAGTGTACTAAGCTAGGGAGTAATGACCACATATGTGGTTGGCGGTTTCTAATGTGATCACTTTGGCACAAGGTTCTTGTCCTTACTTATCTCCAGTGAGGAAATGGACCAACACTAACTCGTGGTTGTCTACCTTCACATTCGACTCACTTTTAACACCAGTCTATTGTGTTGTCCAACTTCCTAGACACAACCCTCAACCCTCCACCAAAAACCATTGGCGAATCGCCAGTGCCGCTTTTCAGGATTTAAGCACATTTGTGTGACAAAGCTACTTATATAACTAATATTTTATGTGAACTTGTCAAGGTGAATATGGCTTACAAAGGATTTTAACCTTGTCAAGGTGAATATGGCCTACAAGTGCTAGATGGGTTTGTCTGTGGGGTAATAGGATTTATCTAATTATCATGGCATTCAAAAGTATTATTTTATTATTTAAAGTAATTGGCGCATATACAAGAATGAAAGTAATAATAAATATATGAATTATAGGCTCAAAATGATCAAGGAATGCAACTTGCCTCCTTGCACAAATTCTTCTAAATACTAATCTTGTCTGGCGTCTTCTGGAGTCTGGTCATCGAAGTCGTGACCTAACGCGAAAAGATTAAAATAATACAAATAAAATCCGGCTCGACAAGGAATGAAATGGGAACAACATGCAAGTAAATACATTAGCGAAACATAAAGAAAGGAGGTGGTACGGTGGATAGGAATTTATTCGGTGTTTAATTGGGTGAACGGAGTTGAGAAATGGATTCACGGGCTCGAAATGGTCGAAAAGGGTATATAAAGTCGAATTAAGGTTTTAGGGGTGAATATTGTCGGATAATGAATAGTGCAAATTTACTATTCATGTACGAAAATGGACTACTAAACGGTAACATGATTCGCTATTTTTGTTCGATGAACAGTAAACATGTTTATTGTGCATCTTTCGGATTAGAAACATTAACCTTGTTTTCATCTGTGAATAGTTATTACGGTGAACAGTATGAATAGTGTTTGGGCTACTATGAACAGTGTCGGGCCAAATAGTAATGGGATTAGCCCATTAACTGACCAAGACCGGAGGCTAATTAGGCCTTTAATGGCCCGGCTAGAGGGCAACTTAAGGCTGCGTGTACGTGTGATCGAGCCGATGGGGTCCGCACAGATGAGACCTCTGGTGACTCCGTGTGTGATGAGGTCAGGTGGTCTTGAGGAAGCACCGAGTCTTCTGAGGACTCCATTTTGGGGCTTTGCTAGGGCTGAGGAGGCTCGAGCATGGGGCAGCAGCGGCGATGGCGCTTGGCAAAGCAGAGGGCCAAGGTTGCGGTGCTATGGTGGCGCTCCGGCCAAGGGGAGGGGTGATTGAGCATCAGTCGGGTGGTAGGAGCTCGGGGGTGGTTGCGAATAGGCTTGGGGAGTTTCGAGCTGGTGTGGCGGCATGAGCCGCACATGGCGCAGAGGAGGGAGCTCGACGCCAGCGAGATTTCAACGGGGATAGAGGTGGGAGTGTTGGGGGAAAGCAGCGGGAGGGTGAGAGGATGCTATAGCGGGAGGTAGAAAGGAGGGGATAAACAGGTGTGGGTGAATTTCACCTTGGCTTGTCGGAGAAAGAAGCGGGCGGTGGTTCTCCAAAATTCGGCTAACCTTGGAGGGGGTGGGTGATGGGGAGGTGGTGGAGGGGAAGGTGACAAAGGAGGGACGCTCTGGGGGGCCTTTTATAGGCCGAGGAGAGGCGGTGGGAGCAGGGAGGCGGTGCGGCAGTGAGACAGTGACATGGATGGGCGTTCGTGGAAGGCGCTTGGAGGGGAGAGGTGGCGGTGGGGTTAAGCACCAGCATTGATGGCGGGGTGAGGTGGCTAGGCGAGTGGCCTGTGAAAAGCGGGAGGTGGCGGTGTGGAGGTGAAGAAGGCGGTGTGATCGGGAGGGTGGCGTGGGGAGAAGAAGGAGAAAGCGCATTGAAATCGCTTTGGTGAGAAAACGGAGATGCCCAAAAAAGGAAAGCGGGTTTGAACAGGGAATTTCCAAATTTGGAAAGAAAACAAAAACAAGCTAGAAAGTTTCAAATTTTTTAAAAAAAACTCGAATTTTTAGGTTGTTTCACATTGGATGTTTGGGTTTCGACAATCGATTGATATCCGTTGGAAACAACAATAGCGTCATATATGACTTTTTCCATGTTGAAATACATTTGAAGTAATATATTTGTCAAGCTAGGTTATGATGTCATCACTTCATAAAACATGACGAGTCATAACTTTTATTCTAAAGTTTATACTTCATCTGTTTGGTATATATCGTTACAATGAGATTAAATATTGATTATTGCAATTAGATATTTATAAAACTAAATGGGCGAAATGACTGACTAATTGTTGAAGACCACAAAAATGCACATGCACACCGAATAAGTAATTTGCGATGATTTGCCCACCTCCAACTCTATCCTCGACATTCTAGTGCTAACGTGTCCATTGTCGGCGGATCCGAGGCCTTGAAATTTGGTTGGACTATAGCAAAGTCGAGAAAATCTTACCGACATTAAAGTCTATGAAAAATCTTTGCATGTTTGTCCGATAACCAAAGTTCATTTTCCACTAGCCATAGGTTAGGAAGATTATTTGTGTGAATTTCCCGCTATGATTTTGCAGGATATGAACTCATGACATGTTTGTAAACCTTTGGATGACTGCATTGGTCAACTGTTTCCACCTTCTAGAGAAAGTGACGTTACTATGGATGCCACTTCAAATGTTCTGAATCTCTGATCTGTCATTGCAAAGTGATATCTCCCTTACATGACATTGCAATCTCGAAATCATACTCTTTTATACCACTATCGTCAACTCCGTTAGATTTTTTTGTTAATTTTGTCAAAAATACCCATTTTCTCTTCCATTTCTTTCTTCTCATTCCTTCTTTTCTTTCCTTCCCCTCCTGCTTTTCTCTTTTCTCATGCTGCCCATCGCCGCCTCCTCTACTCGCGTCATTTGCTGTCGCCACCTCTCTGTTCCGTCGGTGTGCTCTTGTGTCATCCTACCCTTGTTTGCTCATCTTAGTCTTTCTGGGTTGCTCGACTTCCTCCAAGACGCCTTCCTACTAGGCATCATGGCGCCATCGGCGATCGACGACCACCTAGACCTCTATTTCTTGTTTTTCGCAGGTCAGAGGTGCACAAGGTCAACGAGGAGTAGCCCGGCAACAACCGCCGCTACTCTCTGTGTGTGCTATGTGCGACAGAGAAGAAGAAAGAAGAAGACGGCAAGGGCAAAATGAGATTTTCACAGCTACTTCACGACTTGACTTACCAACGATGGCATGAAAAGGTATAGTTTCGAGTTTATAGTAGTATGAAAGGAAAATATCACTTTGCAATTACAGACCAGCCACTTAGCAACTTTACAGTGAAATATAAAAATTTCCTCTTCATTATTGCTACCGTTGACTAAACGTTCAGAAACTAATGGTCAACGGACACGACTGAAGAACAAAACATACCAGGGCCCACCCGTGGCAACTGGCAAATGTTGTGGATAGGTAGGTACTACAGGACAGTCTGGACTAGCAGTACTGGCGCCTATAACGTGCTGATCCATCACCTTACGATTCATCTTGCATGGAACGGCTTGATGTCTATCCAGGTATGGCTTCCAGATTCTTGAAAATTGTACACGCCAGACTCGCTTACAGGGAGGGGCATGCATGCAGTTTTGTCCTTTGGCCCAACCAGCGGTTCCACAGTATGATAGTAGTGCTTGATCTTTTTTTGGTAGGAATTAATTCTGGAGCTTCTCTCTCTACTGGCCCACCATGAAAACTATGTTTTGGTTACAAAAAATCCCTCTAGTCCAATCAACACATTTTTTTAGGTCCCATTTAGAATACAAGAATCTCACATAATTTTTTGCGAACTGATTCATTTTTTCTATAAAGGGAATATTACTAAGGAGCACGACTAGACGCCCAATAAGAAAAGAACCGTGTCGAGAAATTAAGGTCTTATTCGAGGGAGCTGTACCTTTTGCTATAAGCTGCTTTTTGGCTGAAAATGGTTGGGCTCCCGTTTCATAGTCTGGCTTTTTGTTAGGCTGATTGGCTGGTGGAAAGTTGAAATATCTGAAATATCCTTGAGGGTTCTGAAGACATATTTGTGTATTGATTTAGCATGAATATGACTGTTTTTTTGTTCTTTTTTAGAAATATTGACAAAACGGCTTAATTGTACTAAGCTATGAACAATTGAGCAACATTTTACGACGTCTAAAATCACATAGAAGGTCAAATGTGCATTTCCTTTCAGCAATGCAATACTACCCACAAAAGGTGCAACGTCCAACTTCACTCTGCTAGCTGAAACTGATCATGCGTGTACACCAATTAGACATTGCTCAGTTTCTATACGAAGCAAAAGGTTCCCGGTTGGAACCGATCTTCCAAAAACTGTGTTAAAATAGTCCATAACAAATTCAAGTCAGGGAAAATTCAGAAAAAAAAAACAGGAATAAACAGACGAGTAGGTTGGTGTGTTAATGATGCATTTCTCATGCTAATCTTAACAACTAATTTTCGATAGGCAAAGCACTACACATTGTAAACTGCCAATTTCTCATTGCCTTCCACACTATTCTTTGTTTGAATCCAAAATCTGAACTACTTCCAATCACAGAGACCGCTACAAGTAGTGGTGTATAGGGTCGCATTGCAAAACTGAACAAAATATGAGTTTTTTTTCGGTATTTCTGAATCTAATCAAGCATTGTTGCTACTAGTACTTATCAAATAAATCCAAGGAAAGAGGACGGCAGTGCTACCTTCAGATCGACAACATTTTATGGCACAGATCAGCATTTTCTAGGAGACATTGAGGTACCAGTACTAGCAAAGAAGCATCTACCCAGATGTCTTCTACATATTAAACAAAATTAGAGGCATGTCCCAAATTGAATATGTTTTTCCTCGTATTTCCATTACCTTCATGAAAGCACCCCGTCTCCAAGGTTCTTAAAAAATGAATCAGCTCAAGAATAATTGCAAGACTACTACAAGAGTTTACAAAATTGCAAATCCATACTACTAATCACTCACATTAATCAGATCGGTGATGGAGAGTTGGAGGAGGAGAAGTTACCTTTTGGTTGGATGGGGTGTTGACCGGGACAACGGAAGGTGGAGATGGCAGCGGCTCGACCGGGCAAGGGGAGGAGGGACTTGGAGGGAGGTGGCGATGGCGGTGCTTGGGTCTAGAGGGGCCGGTGGCATCCGGATTAGCAGGGAGGCAGAGGAGAGGGCAGGTACCGATGGCGATGCTCGTCTCCGGGCGGCGGCAGCGAAGAGCGGCGGCCTAGGGGTGTTGGGGCATCGTCGGGAGGATGGATGGAGAGGCTGGAGTTGGGAGAGACAGAGAGGCGGCGGGGTAGGAGCTTGGGGCGGCGGCACAGTCTGGCTTTGAGCGGCTGCATCTGCTCGACCTAAGGGCGAACGGGACGAGTGGGAGCGAATGGGTACGGGGTGGGGAGGGGATCGAACGAGACTAGTATTTTGACCGATGGTATTTGGAGTGTAATTTCCTTGAAGTTCTAGTGGCAAATAGGTATACCCCTCCCGTAATAAGCCAAAAAAGCTGGAGGGGGTGCTTTGACTTTCACATGAGCTTCCGCTGTGATTTAAGTGTTAAGCTACTGCAAAGCTAACCCGTTTGGAGAGATTTCGGCTTTTCCAAAGCCAAAATCAGCTTAAAGCTCCTCCAAACATGGCCTAAGGAGCAGGGCTCTGTAAGTCCCTCACCCTCCGGAAGCATAATTAGTGCTATATATTGCTTTACTAGAGCGCGACACACATCAAGTGTACTAGCTACTTGATTATAACTACAGTTTAAAAATGAAATAGGCGGACCATGCAAGTCAATAACCTAGCTGTACGTATGAATCCTATGGACCATTTGGTCCATTTGTGAGGAAAAAAACACTTTGGCATCAAGACAAGAGGAAGACCCGCAAAGCACGTCTAAGTTTCGTGAGGACCAGACACAGAATATGACATGAACTGACATGAACTTACAGTAGTCGCCTACTACATCAGAAGGAAATACTCGACAACACGTACTCTCGTTTCAACGAAGGCCAATAATTCCCAAGTTGTCATTTTCTACTCGCAAGGCTACACAGTGGATTTGGAATTTTCAATAACGCAAGACTCTAAAACCTAGATGAAAAAGGAATAAGGAGATAGATAAAATAACAACTATAGAGTCATGTGTTACATCGAAGACAACCAACCGATCATTAGTTATGCATCAAGCTTTTAGGCAGAGTTTGGCTTTTTTATTTACCAATTAAATTAACTGATCTAGTTGGAAGTTCGTAAATTCGTTGGGAGAGAGCCAGGCCTCAATGCAGCTGGATGTTTTCAACTCACACGAGTTTTGTTCATGGAAACATGCGTACGCTTGCATTTATAATTTGAGTAGTTGGAACAAAAGTAATAGTATCTTCCTTTTCTCTCAGAAGCGCCAGATAGAGGAGGACAAAGTACGTACGCACGTACGTGTGCTACGAAATTCACAGGGCCAAGATGAGGCGTCCATGTACGTCGCCTTCGACATGTCGCACGCTTAGGCATACTTATTGTCCCTGGTTAATTCCATCCCTTTTCTTTTTGGCAACTACTGATGAATGGATGTGTCGTACACGTCTGTGCAACTCTACAGCAAGCGAACAAAGACTTGGTGTGCTAGGACAGGGCAGTCTAAGTGGAAATAATTTTTTTTTGGGGGGGGTGTCCCTCCTAGAGCCGTCCGATCCTTCTCCTCCTAGAGCCGTTCGATCCTTCTCCTCTCACACACACATGTGCACGCTCTAGTGAGCATCTCACGGATGGACGCCTCTGCGGGAGAGGCCTCACAGAGACCCTCCCCTAAAATGTTTATTTCTGGTCTATGTTGTGCTGTGTTCAGTGTTGTAACAGTCCGTTTTCGAACAATAAATAGTAATCCATGTTTGTCATTTGGAGTTTCAACCTTATTTCAAATTAGCAAATATTTTCTAAAATCTATAACCTCAGTGTGAAATTCAAAATTCAGTCTTGAACCTTGTTTCAAAATTCCCAGATTCAAATCTGAATTTGAATTCTCTTTTCAAATTTGAGCCTCTTCTCAAATTTGCTCCTTCCTTCCCCTTGGACTTGGCCCAATGCCCCATTGGGCCCCCGGCCCATCTCCTCCCCTTTTGTGGCCTGCTCGGCCCGAGTTCCCCCTACTCCTTCTCTCCCGTGCCACCTAAGCCAGCCCTGTGCGCTTTGCGCTCGTGCACGAGCGCCGCGTCACCCGCCTCGCCTTGTCGCCTCCGCCACCTGCCCTAGCCTCTAGAGTCGTCGCCATGATGTCAACCCTCCCAAGATGTCCCCATCGCCGCCTCGCTTCACCTACCCCGGGCCTCCAAGGTCACCACCGTGACGGCATCATCTCGCCCGCCCATTCCATCCCTCGGGACGGTGCGCCACCTAGAGCCCACAATAGCTCCATCCCACCCCTCAGCTACTTAAGCCTCCTCCCCTTTAGCTCATCCCCTTGCTCTTCCCTCTCATTTCCTCCTCTTTCTGTCATAAAACCAAGGAGCACCGAGCTCTCTTTGTTCCGCCACGCCGCCCAAATCACCGCTTAGCGCGCTCTAGTGAGCCCCTCACCGTGCCACCACCGTCACCGCGTGCCCCCGGCGCTGAGGAACTCGTCCCCCACCTCCACTCTCCTTCGCCGCCACCACGGCCACCCCCAGGCCACCCCGACCCCTCCTTGCTTCCCACCTCTAGGCGCCACCCATGCATCGCCCCTTCACCTCTGTGCCACCAGCATTGCTAGTGCCATCGCCGCATCAAGCGATACCACCATGCCGCTGCTATGCCGCCGCCAGTGCTTCTCCGCCGCCGTCACGCTAATGGGGTCCCGTTTAGCCCTCGGCCGCCTGCCTCTGCCACACGGCCAATGATGCTCCCAAGCCGTACCTGCACCTTTCCCCGTGGCTCCCCTATTCTCCCTGCAGTGCTCCCTCTTTCTCTAAATGACACATGGGGCTCCATTTCATACTCCCACCTCCTTCTCTCTCTCCTTGTCTCTCTTCCAGGTGGGCCCACAATGTCATGCCCTCAATGGCATTGTGGTCAAATACCAAAACAGTGAAATCCGAAATAGTGCAATTTCAGAATTGTTCCATCATTTCATGTAAAAATTTGAATTCCGGATGATCGTTCTCCCTTATACGGACTCGGATTCCGTTGATTTTTGTTTCTAAAATTTTGTAAATTCAAGACCTTGCTACTGGCAGTGGTCTCATTTAATTTGGAGTTCATTTATTATTTCTTTAGTATTTATTTGCTTTCTTTGCTTGTTTGTTCCTTTTTCCGGTACGTTCGTCCGATTAGAATTCGAAGACGTGGAAGATCTTCAACTTGATCAAGCACAAGAATATTAAGACTCTCTTACCTTTAATCCAGGCGAGTCGATACTTTGATCATTTTGAGCCTACACTTTATGCAAATTATATTCCTTTAAATTACCAAAAATTGCATGCTCTAATTCTTTAAGAAAATGTATGTTAAACCTTAAGGTAGTTAAATACCCATTTGATGATTTATTAATTATTATGCCATCCTTTGACAATTGAATCCATTATTTCATGTCACTCTAGTAACTATGTGGTAATTACTAGTTATAGGTTGTACTTAAGCGACATGCTAGTCTTGCTTAAGTACAAGGGCATTAAATATCCTAATCATCATCTTTTAAACATGAAAGTGGCTTTGGGCAGTCATTGTGGGTAAATGACTGAGATGGTTGAGTTAATGTATTTTGCTCCTCAAAAACTCTAATAACTTGCTGTTACTGTCTAAACGGATGGTATGATAGATGGTATGATAATGGGTGCTAATGCAGGCCAAGGAATATTGGTTTGTGGATGGTATGTGGAATGAACCACCCAGATAGCCCTAAGGACTTAATCTTGTCATGTCCTCCCATTGTAAAACATGTGCAACCACAAGTCCGCAAAGTGTAACTTGGCTTAGTAAATTTATTGGACCCTGTAAATCATCTCACTGGTGGCCGAGTAAGGTAGTTCAAGCAGTGGATTCGATCCAGCTTGAATGGGACACCAAGAAAGAGTGAAGTTGCTAGCTACGCTAGCCGTGGTGGTGAACACCCCGTACAACTTATGGGACCCACCGCAAGTGGGGGCAGCCCATATGGGTGAGATGACGAAAGAGGCGAGATGATTTGAAAAGTTACTGTGATGGTCGCTCAACTACATGACTAAGGAATCATGTGGGGCAACGAGTATGATTGTCTCTTGTGGGTACAGTGTACAACCTTGTAGAGTCTAAACTTTTTAAACAACCGTGCCTACGATCAAAGGCAGACATGGGAACTTAATAGAGTTAGTTCTATTTATAAAACTTTGTGGGTGGTATGAAAATCAGGTCATGCTCACCTAGCCCTAAGATTGGATTTTTCATGGGTTTTCGAACTCAGTGGTGTTAATAAATGGAGGTAGCTCCAATCAAAATAAGCATAAGGTGGAGGTAACCTCTGCTGTTATAAATATTGCACAATTACTCTCTTTAAAAAAATACAATTTGGTTAAAACGCTAAGTGATAGGAATTTGTAATTATGATAATTGAAAATATTGCTTTAGCAAATAAAAGAACCGAGCCATCCTTGTTAAGCCATGCATGTATATTATTGCATCTTGTGTGTTGGCTCGCGAGCACGAAAGTTGTGCTCATCCTTGCTCTTTCCCCCAAAACCCTCAGAAGTAGGAAATCCTGGACATTACAGCTACTACAAGGATCCGGAAGTTAGAAGCCCAGGAGATGATGAGGAGTAGTTTAGTTCTTTTAGTCTAGGTCTCACCTCAGTCCAGCTGACTCCATCGGTGCTTGTGTGCATCCAATACTATCCAAGTCTTTGGTTAATATCGGACGCACACGGGTTTCCCCAATCGCTTGCTTGTGGAGAGATGAGCTCTACCCCTTTTGCTTTTGTTGTCACTTCTGCTACTTTCGTGATGTAATCTTTTGGCCTGTTCAGCCCTTATTCTAAAACCTGATCTGATGCGGTCTATATAAACTCTGATGTATTATTTAAATGAATGGTTTCGTTTACGTCATGTATGAAATGATTCATTGATGTATCTGTGAGTGCTATCTACTAATCTCGGGAATAGCACAGTGTTTTTCACTGAGGATTCAGGATTAGGAAATCTGGGTCCGACAAGTGTCCACCACCATTCCATCTAGATTTGACCTCGTCCCACCAACCAAATACACTCTGTGATTGTGCGGCCTCTTCTGCGTCTCGTCTAAAGTCCAAACAAGGAGATATGTAACCAAATACACCCTAAGCCATGGAAAACAGTGGAGGCCAGCTACCATCCATCCATCCATCAATCGACCGATCAGCTGCTCATTTGGCTAGCGATGGGTGCAATCATCATCAAAAGTCCTCGAAGTAATTTATTTCCAGAAGATAATGTTGTGTTGTGCACTTGTGCTTACTTTTGATATGTTCATTCAAGCTGTATGTGTGCCTTGCCCATCAGTGGATGAGTCCAGGGATGAACTCATGAGATTTGATAGTTTGATTTGCAGCCTCTCGTAGGTCAGTTACCAAATGCAAAGTTGGTTGCCTTGCTCAGGTTGTTCTGGATATAAAGTTGGTTAGTCGTCGAAGATTTCATTCACGCAATCAATGTCTATTGTAAAGAGAGCCGGAAATCAATTAAATATTGTAAATAAATTCAAAAAGTAACCAAATACAAATATTTTTGCATAATCAAGTAGATTATGATTTTAGATGAATTTAGAGATAAAAATAAATTCATTTGGAGTTTCCTAGCAAAAGTTATTAAGGTTTGAAGTTTGTTTGGTTTGAAAGTCCCTAGAAAAAGAAAAAGGAAAGAGAGATGTCTCTTTGAATTGGGACCAAGGGGTTTTTATTTTCATTTTTATTTTCATTTATTTTTCTTAAGGTCTCTGTTGCTTACACATGGGGCCCGCGTGGCATAGACTCGGCTCATGCATATAGTGCATGAACTATACATTCTATGGACTTGGCCCACTCGCTCATGGACCAGTGTTTACTGCCCTTTAAAGAAGTCAAGCCCACATGGTAGTGTCGGTTTGCATCATTTAAACCCGGATCTATTAATGATTAGTATTAACCACCGCTTAGGACAGTGATTTGGTTATTAATGAAGGGGCTATAGTGATTGTTTGTTTTCGGACAACAGAGGAGAAGCACCCGGCGTTGGGCACTCCGGCTAATCACTGGCAATAGGGACCAGGCGGCGCGGGTGAGTGGTCAAAACGAGACCGCCATGACCAGGCAAACCCGCTGGCACCGGCGGCGAGGTCTCCGGTGATCTTACGTGGCGGCGCTCCAGAGAGCGGCGGCGAAGGCTTTCGACCAAACATGGCAACTCCAAACCCGGTGATCTTCTCAACTAAAATGCGTGCGCGTGAGTAGCTCTAGGGCACTAGGAGCTGACTAATACAGGAGGCGGCTTCTGAGGTGGTCCAAGGAGCTCTGGCGGATTTGACCGGTGGCAGTGGAGATGGTGTTCACGCGGACAGCTCGCGGGAGGGAGAGAAGGGACATGGCGACGCCTGGGGAAGCTCGGGGATCCCCACATGGTGCTCCTGGTGCCGTGAATTGGACCAAGCCCCACCGGAGAGGTTGTAATGATGGGGTTGACCAATTTGGCTGAAGTCGTGGAAGAACCCGATTCCGACGGTTCCTATGGGGCAAAAGCGCAATTAGGTTAGGGGAAATAACGATGGTGCTCAGGAGCAAAACATGACACAGATAAGGGAAAGGGAGCTTCACGAGTTGGCGACAATGGTGATGATGGCGTTTCGACCAGACAAAGGAGCTTGCTCCTTAGTGGTTTGGTTCGGTAAGGAGGATAGGAGAGGAGGGAAATGGCTCGGGGAAGGTAGAAGAGAGGCAAAGGAGCTCTCCTAATGGAATTTTATAGTTAAGTGGTGGAGAATGGCGAGGAGGCCGGTGGAGTTCACTAAAGTGGCGCTCGGCATGGGCATTGATGGGTGAGTGACTGTTGAGCGACGGGGAGAGACAGCGCAGTTAAGGCGCACGGACGTTGCGGCCGGGAGCTAAAGAATCCGGAGGCACGCTCAAAACCAATGAAGCACTCGGAGGTGTTGGCATGGCAAGCCGGAGCAGTGTGTCTACGCACGGGCGTGCGCTGGCGCTCGGGCGGGTGCCGCGTGGGAGAAGAAGATTGGCCGGTGAGCCCAACCGGTCAGTGAGGTAAGGAGGTAAGTGTAATGCTGAGCTGGTCCGGTGGCAACCGGGTTTGGTTGGTTCGGCCGAGGTAACAGGAACCTGACCAGTGGGGTCCAGCCGTTAACAGTGAAAGGAAAAAGGATTTTGTTTTCTGGTTTTTATTTAACTAGAAAAGGCTGAGAGCTTCTAGGATTTATTTGACCTAGCAAACTAACTCCAAAAATTTTGGCTTAGGTCATAGTGTAGATCTTTATATAAATTTTCTAGAGTTTTTCAAGTAATATATTTTTCTTTATAAAACCTTGAAGTTTCTTTTTACTTGTGTTTTCATAAAATAATGTTTTAGGTTTTACAAACAACAAAACCCTGATTTGAAATCCAAATAAATTGAATGACCAAGAGATGCAGCAAAAGTTTTAAAAAGATCACATTTTTATACATTTGAAATACAAACCCTAAATTCGGGATGTTGCATAATGCATTAACTACGAGTCGCCCGCATGGGTGAAACTCTCCGTGAACCGCCCCTGTGTGTGCAGACGGGGCTCCCACGGAGGACCCACATATTGTGTTGGAGTTATCGGCCCACCTCGAATCACCGTTGCTCCTCAGTGTGGAGAACCTAGATAGGAACCCACCTCAAGACACCCAACAACACAGTAACATTTTAACACAACACACACAACCTCGTGCGACTCAGAGCTAACACATACCAAAGTACTAAGTCAAGAGGGTTCCCATATGTCATGTGGTTGCACGCAAAAATGCTCGGTACGGTGGTGCAAGTAATTCGGTCCTTGTTGACTCAGACACCAAGCACACACCCAACAGCACACCATCCAACCAATGTGCCCAAGTCTAAAACTTTTTATTTTCATTTTTAGTTTTCCACATATAATAGCATAGGGTGCTAGATATATCATAATAAAAATAATTTATGTGATCAAGGTCATCGACAAAGTCGACAACTGCCTAATCTACACTAAATAAGCATAAATAGACCATATAACATCCACTGGGCTCTAATTCACTAGCGAATTTATTAACTTAGGCTAGTGGCAAGGGATGAACAATTTTAGAGAATTTATGCAATAGGATTAACTACCTCTAATCTCAAACATAACTTGACAAATAAAGCATGCATACATATAATTGCAAAACAAGATAATAATTTTTTAATGTAATAGGATCAACATGCATCAACGGAATGGGTGCTTGCCTTTATTTTCTGGTACGCTAGACATTCACATGATCATCTCCGTTGCACTCCCGAATCATCATCATCTAACGATAAGTACCGACAAAGCCAAAACACCGATAAACACCAAAATTCCAAAAGTCTCCAAAAATTATGAAATTAATATGGAAGGTAGATTATGATTTAATATGAATTTAGAAACAAAAAAATAATCAATTTGGACTTCGTATGTGAAAGCTATAGCCTAAACTATTTTTGCTGAAAGAGAAAATCTAGAAAATAGCCTCTGGTTACTGTTCACCGATTCGACTTCACGTGGTTGGAAGGAGGTTCGACTACAACCTGGTCGAAAAGAGGTTGGACTACCTGATCGGAAGGAGGTTCGACTACAACCTGGTCGGAGAAAGAGGTTCGACTACAACCTAGTCGAAAAGAGGTTTCGACTACCTGGTCGGAAAAAGGTTCGACTACAACCTAACCAAAAAGAAGTTTCGACTACCTGGTCCAGAAGAGGTTCGACTACAACCTGGTCGAAAGGAGGTTCGACTACAGGTGGTCGGAAGGAGGTTGTAGGTGGTCGTAGAAGGTTACGACTACCTGGTTGGAAGGAGGTTATGACCGCCTGGTCATAAGAGGTTACGATCACCTAGCCATAAGGGAGTTTCGACTACCTAGTCGAAGGTGGTTCGACTACAGGCGTTGTTAAAGGGCGACAGTGACGATGCTAACTAGGAGCAAAGGTGGAGCTACGGTGACAACAGCAATGGTGATATGGTCACACAATGTGCCATCTAACATGCACACTAGCACTCAAGGTGACTAGGGCCATACCAGAGTGGAGAGTGGTCAATGAGCTCGTCGGAGATGGTCCGACGACGAAGACCAGAGGTGGCGATGATGGTGCTACCATGGAGGGAACAACCTGAGGAAGGAAAGAGGAAAAGGAGGAAGATGAAGCTCAAGTGGTTCCAGCAGATGATCCGAGAGGAAGTAATTGGAGAGGAGCCCACCAGATAGGGAATGGTGCCGGTGGTGGTGGTTCTGACCGTGCATGAAGAAGAGGGCGGTGGCGTGGCGCTCCTAAGGGCGAAAGGTTAAATTGATAGAGAGCAAAAGATCCTTGGGGGCTAGAACACGAGATGACGCGGTTATTCAGAGAAGAGACTCACCGGATTGGCCGGAATGGCAAGTGAAGGCGGCGACTGCACATCGAAAGTCATTGGGCCCGAGGGAGAAGACCACGTTCCCGGAGCTTCGACTGTAAGAATAGAAAAAGGAAGTGAGGGATAGGAGGATATCAAGGTGATCGTTAAGGACATGATGATGAAGGCTAAAGCTCTTTGGTGTGGCCGGTGAGCTTGGAGGCGGTGCGGCCATGGCCAGAGCTCCCCATTTGTTTTTCTAAATTGCTTCACCCTCCCCATTTGGAGAAGGAAGAAGATGGAGAAGGGTAGGTCGGTGGTGAAAAGAGGCGAAGAGGAAGCTCCAGAAGGCTTTATATAGACCAAGGCGGACGGCTTGCAAGGAGAGGGCGGTGGGGTGAGCTCGGTTCAAGGACGCCCACGAGCGACAGGGGTAGGTGGGAGAGGAGAAAGAACAGAGGGGGGTGGGTGCGGGGAAAGACAGGAAATTAATGTGCATGTTGCCGAGGAAAAATGTGTGGGATTCGCGCTGGCGATTTAATTTTGTCATGACAGTGACGACGCTGAAGGCAACATGGTGGCTGGCGAAGAAGACGGTGACCAGGCGAGGACGAGACTGACAGGCGAGGCTGGTCAAAACCTGGTCGGAGGGGTCTGGTCGGACCTGGTCAGACGAGTGGGCTGGTCGAAATCAGTTGGGTGGTTGAAATCGAGTCAAGTCAACCCGACTGGTTTGACCGAGTTGATTTCAAAAGGCTGAGAGGATAACGAATTCAAAGATAGAGTTTCTGAGCTCCTAAAATCATGAAAATTTTAAGGAGTCTTAAGACACAAAGAAGATCCTTGTGTAAATTTTCTAGAGCTTTTAGAGAAATAAATTTTTCTGAAGAAAAGTTTTAAGTCTCTGGTTTAGTTGTTTGACCAAGGATTAACTGGTTTGACTAGCCATTTTAAAATAGCAAATAAATTCTAAAAATTACGAAATTTTTCAGGTGAGCCAAAAGGATGATCCAGAACCTAGGAAAATTATTTCCTGGACTGTTAAGTAAGATTCATTTTAAAAGTCTTAAAGGATTATATTTCTAGTAATTAATGCATTAGGTTTTCAAAATGTACAAAACCTTTGAAAGAAATTCCAGAAAAAAATAATCAGAAGACAACATGATGCATCAAAAGTTTTAAAATTCTTCTCATTTTTATATATTTGAAATACAAACCCATATTTGAGATGTTACACTTCGTTAAGCTACTGTTAAGCTAACCCGTTTGGAGAGACTTTCGGCTTTTCGAAAGCCAACACCAACTTAAAGCTCCTCCAAACACGGCCTAAGGAGCAGGGCTCTGTAAGTCCCTCACCCTCAGAAAGCATAATTAGTGCTATATATTGCTTTTCTAGAGCGCGACACACATCAAGCGTACTAGCTACTTGATTATAACTACAGTTTAAAAATGAAATAGGCGGACCATGCAAGTCAGTAACCTAGCTGTACGTATGAATCCTATGGACCATTTGGTCCATTTGTGAGGAAAAAAACACTTTGGCATCAAGACAAGAGGACGACCCGCAAAGCACGTCTATGTTTCGTGAGGACCAGACACAGAATATGACATGAACTGACATGAACTTACAGTAGTCGCCTACTACATCAGAAGGAAACAATCGACAACACGTACTCTCGTTTCAACGAAGGCCAATAATTCCCAAGTTGCCATGTGCTAGATTAATTTCCACCGACTCCACTAATAAAAATATTTCAGCACAATCTCATCCATTCACAAAAATTTCACAGAAAACAGTTCACTTCTTCGCGAGGAATAGGATGGAAGTCAAGGCCCTCAAGTCCTACATTTTTGTTTGCAGCAAAAACCCGAACAACTCCCAAACATCGGATCTGAGATAAAGTTTTAGCTAAATTTAATTTCCATGACACCAAAGAATCCGGCTGCCATGATCTCAAGCATTCTCGAACATAGTGGGCCGGAAGAGCGACTGTCCAAATGAAACGTCATCAGTGTGTATTGGCCCTCATTTTCTACTCGCAAGGCTACATAGTGGATTTGGGATTTTCCAAAGGGGAATATGTGCTACCTTCAAAGGGGAATATGTGCTACCTTGGGGACCCGTGAGAATAATTTGACCTCCTAACCTCCTTTTTTTCCAAAGTAAATAGGCAACAAGATGCTGTGTAGGCTCCTGATTCTTCTAAATTAGCTACTACTCTTTTTGACAGCATTCTACTTTAACCAGTTACTTGATGCACCTAACGCCCAGTGGCGGAGCCAGAAATTGCAAATAGGGAGGATGAAGCAATTTAGAAAAACAAAGTACACATAACAATATCTTTAGACTCCAATATAACTATCGTGACTAACAAACATAATATTGTGTTTTCTTGTTTGCGAATACAAAAAGAAATTACATCTCTGTTAACTTAAATTTGGCCTCACGATTCTGAGAAGATTATATATATTAATAATTTCATCATAAGCGAACTTCATGCAATTTCTTTCTCGTCTGAGCCACCATGGAATCTTGAAGGAAGTCATCTCCCATTTTATTTCGAAGACGGTCTTGATGAGTTTCATAGCTGAAAATGCTCGCTCAGTGGTTGTAGTTGATATAGGAAGAGTTAGCACTAATGTAATATCCTGTTCAAATATAAAACATATAAATGACTAATACTAAAATTAAATATAATTAGAAAGAGAAAATTCAGAATTTTAGAGGAGTTTTAGAACTCGGGCCCTTGGCCTATAGCTCTTTGGGCCTATGTGGGGGAACTAAACCCTAGCACCCCCAAAGTACTGTAGCACGCCCCGGGGGACTGTAGCGCAGTGCTACTGTAGCACACCTCTCTCCTCCATGGTGGTGCCCCCTCTCCTCCGTTGCTTCTCCATTGTTGCCGGCTATAAGGAAGAGGAAGGAGAGGGAAGAAGAGAGGAGAACGAAGAGGAAGAAGGAGTTCTTCATGGGGGATCTCCAGCGAGTCATTCGTGTCTTCTAGGGTAATATTTCTAATCCTCGCTATTATTTTAAGTATTTTCGAGGAGATGATGTCGTTTAGTGATTCATTGATCCTGTAAGATTGACACGATATTCTGCAGTCGTCTTGTTCAGCAGATTAGGTCTTGTTCAGTGCGAAATTAGAGGTTTAGGCCTCCTAGAGTTATGTGGGGAATTATGTGGGCTTTCTAGAAAGTATTAATTCACAATTTTTGGTTGGATAATGAATTAGTTATGATTTTTCCAAGTTTGGGTGCTTATTCAGTCTCTAGATTCGGGTAGCGAGCGTAGTTCTGTGAATTAGGGTCTAAAAATGGACGAATTTGGTCAGTTGATTTCCATAAGTTATGTAGATAACTTTATGATGTTTCCAGTGAGATCAAGTTCATAATTTTTGGACATTTAGAACGAAAGATATGAATTTTTGAAGTTAATGTTGTAATCTGTCCTTCTGTTGTGGACAGTAGAGAAAGACTAGTCTGTTAGCAACCTTTGTTGCACAATGGGGAAAATTATAATAAATTTATTGAGTAAGCTAGTCTCTGTAGTTTTCAGATTGTCTTAGAACAGTGGGTTTGGATGTACCAATTAAAAGATACGAAATTCCTAAGTCGGTAGTACCGAAGATGACAGAACTGTCTTCGGAGTTAAATACAAAGACTTAGATGTAATAATTTGATCTTTTGGTCACCTGAGGATTTGTAAATATGAGTGTGTAGATTCCAGGGAATTTGGGTTCATGACTTTTGGAGTTTTGACTCAAAAGTTATGGATTTTATTTGATGGCGGTCTGTTTGGACAGACTGGTATTGGAGTGTATCGGTAAAGTTTCGGGTTGCGAATAGGAGCGATTGATTTTATTTTGTTTCATTGCTATGCTGAGTACTTTTGAATGGTATTATTAGTATACTTTACGGTTGCCAGGTGGTGGTGAGAACCGGGGTTAGAGTCTTCCTGTCGTCGTCATCCGTCTCGCGGTTGAGACAAGTGCAAGCAGTGTAGGGTGAATTGTGATGCTATATTCATGATAATTGCCATGGTTTACTTATGAAAGTATATCTATGATATTGCCGATGATTATTATTCTTTCATGTTGAATTGAGAATATGAAGTTCTTTGCATCATGGCATTCATTCCTGAATCTTGGACTACGTGGTAGCCAAGCATTGTTTCTTTTGAGGTCCCCGTCATACATTGGACGGGCATGAGATTCTCGTCATGTATTGGATGGGCATGGGTCCCCACACTCGTGGAGTGTGGGTTTGAGATCCCTATGCCTAAGGGCACAGGCTTGAGTATGCATCGACGGATGCACTACTCCGCATTATCAGTAATTGCAAAGAAGGAAGAAAGAGCATTCTTGGCATATGTATTACATGCAAGCATAAGAGATTTATTTATGGTTCCTTGCTGATGTTCATATGAGGTTTTGGTATCTTCATTGGCTGGTTGTGAAGTTTTGTTTATTATCACTGTTGTACTTTGCTGAGTCGTGGACTCACGCTTGTTGTTGTTGTTCTTTTTAGGTACCTCTCAAGGCAGTGACATGCATGGCAAAGGGTAGTTTTGATGCACTTCACACTTAACCACTCATGGTAAATAAATTAGCTTATTTATCTAAAACTTCATGTTCATGCTATTTCTTTTAGTTTCAGACCGTGTCCATTCTTCGTGGTGGTTGATTCATTTGTAATTGTGGTAGCCAAGGTTTATCGTGGGTGTTTCTATTATGCTTTTAAGACTCAGTTATTGATTCATTTAGTTCAATTTGATAGAATAAATTGAATGATTTGATTAGTCTTACATCTTCATGATTTCGGATGAATATTGATGATTTAGACTTAACTGTTAAAGAACTGCTCTCATTGTGTAGCATAGTCTTTTGTTTTGGTTTTGGTTGAGAAATAGCAAGATTCATGCCTAGATTATTATTAATTAATAGGTAGTATTATTTAACTTGATTATATTGTAACTTGTGCTAGTTCCTGTGATTAGAATTAAATCATTCATTATGTATGTCTTGCTGAATTTGTATTATTAAATTGAAGTAAAGTGTTTCTGTAAGGTGATTTAGTAGTATCCTAGGCTCTATATTGTGATGGGGTGTTACAACTAACCTTAGTAATCTATCAACCATTGGATAAATATATACTTTACTAGTCTTTAACTAATCCATTTGTCAAATCGGCAAGCAAGGACGAACTCTTTAGATCAGGATGGCTACATGCATCAAGCTGGTAATGCGGTAGTTAACACTCCAGCTGAGCTCTCTCTTGGCTAGAAGAATCTGCAGGATAGAACTTCTCCACTGAAGTACGTATATATGACATGTTGAAATAGTGAACTCTTAGATCCAAGGATACACTTAGTGCCAAAAGCTCCATTGACTCTATACCAAATCTTTCATTCAACTCGTGCAACTGTTGATCTATTGCGATATTGAGGACATCCATTTTATAATGGTGATGAGTGTTAGTATTATCATTCTTGTTACGAGATTTAGTCACATCAACAAACCTACAATTTATCTAAGACTTGTTAGATTCATGGTTTACAAAAAGAAAATAACTTATAAATATTGCCATCCTACGTTGCTTACTGCTCGCCGGGCGGCCGTATCATCGGAAATTGAAAACTTCCTAGATTGTGGCTAATTACTAATAATGCAAGACCCTAAGTCCTAGATGGAAATAGAATAAGGAGATAGATGAAATAACAACTGCAGAGTCATGTGTTACATCGAGAGTAACCAATCGGTCATTAGTTGTGCGTCAAGGTTTTAGGCTTAGTTGTGCTTTTATTTACCAATTAAGTCAAGTCATCCTAGTTTGAAGTTCGTGAATTCGTTGGGAGAGAGCCAGGCCTCTGGTCGCCCCGTTGTCTCCGCAAGGCAACGCAGCTGGATGTTTTCAACTCACACGAGTTTTGTTCATGGAAACATGCGTACGCTTGCATTTATAATTTGAGTAGTTGGAACAAAAGTAATAGTATCTTCCTTTTCTCTCAGAAGCGCCAGACAGAGGAGGACAAAGTACGTACGCACGTACGTGTGCTACGAAATTCACAGGGCCAAGATGAGGCGTGCATGTACGTCGCCTTCTACATGTCGCACGCTTAGGCATACTTATTGTCCCTGGTTAATTCCATCCCTTTTCTTTTTGGCAACTACTGATGAATGGATGTGTCGTACACGTCTGTGCAACTCTACAGCAAGCGAACAAAGACTTGGTGTGCTCGGACAGGGCAGTCTAAGTGGAAATAATTTTTTTGGAGGAGTGCGGCTTCCCTCCCATAGCCGTCCGATCTCTCTCTCCAACACACGTGTGTGCTCCAGTGAGTATCTCGCAGAGGTCCTCTCCCTAAAAAATTATTTATGGCCTAAACCTCGTCCAATCAACCAAATAGATGGTTGTGCGGCCTCTACTGCGTCTTGTCTAAACTCCAAACAAGGAGATATGTAACCAAATACACCCTAAGCCATGCAAAACAGCGGCGGCCGGCTGCCGTCGATCCATCCATCGGTCGACCGATCAGCTGCTCGTTTGGCCAGCGATGGGTGCAATCATCGTCAGAAATCCCGGAAGTAATTTATTTCCAGAAGATAATGTTGTGTTGTGCACTTGTACGCTCACTTTTGTTATGTTCATTCATGCTTTGTGTGCGCCTTGCCCATCAGTGGATGAGTCCAGGGACGAACTCTGAAGGTTGAATGCCAAACTAGAGTAGTGTACATATAGTTCATCAGATGATGAAAGGTACAGAGCTTTGCAGGCAATGATGCGTCACGGATTAATTCTTGACGGAGCTAGCACTGGGATGGTCTGTCAATTGGGTTTTTTTTTGGACCTGTCAATTGGGTACCTTTGTGGTTGTTGCCACAATGGATACATATGATTCATCTCTACCCGGACTCTTGAACTTTGATAAATGATAGTTTGATTTGCAGCCTCTCGTAGGTTAGTTAGCAAATGCAAAGTGCTACAATGCTCTCTCTATAGTAAATCACTGCCTTCATCTTGGTCTTTTCCAAGGAGCTTGGTGCAGCCTTTAAAAAAGGGCACGGTGAAGTCATAGTAGTGTTTGTTTCGGCGTGGCTCTAATTTATAACGGAGGCCCTCCTTAAAAAGAAGGAGAAGAAGAATGGAAGCCCGGTCCAATCAACCCTAAATTACGGAAATTAATAAGTACTTCCCTTGACCCTAATTATATCCGCTTTGAGCCCAACTTGTAGTGCCCCAAACTCATCTCCCCTCCGTTGATGTCTCTTTTTTAAAAAATCCTCTCCGTTGGATAGGCTAGAATCAACAGATTGCAAAATACAATTTGGTCCCAGTAGTTGCATTTTCATCAGATTAAAAGCAACTGCAAGTTCAAGCAACACAGAGTCTGAACTCTGAAGTCTCAACCAAGGTAGCTGAAGGCTACTAAACAGAATATAGCAAATCACTTGACAGATGAACACACGGATAATAGCGACTGTAACATCATATAATTCAGTTCTTGAACGTAGTACACATTAGGCTATTGTAATGCAAAAAAAACAAGGGATTTCTTCATTCCTGCCTATCGGCAGAGTTCTTGAGCTGTAAAAAATATATCCGACATAGTGGCCCATAGCGGCCCATAGCGGCTACCCTCATTATCATTTTGGATACAGTAACCACTGATGAACGAATGAGATCGTTAATGCATATTTGAAATGGTGCAAATTCATCGTAGCATCACATTTCAGAACAGAATACGTCGAGACTTGCATCACTCATCCTAAAGAGAAGCGGACGACAGCATCAAAACTAGAACAATGGTTGAAACAAATTTGGTGACATGTACTAAAAACTCCACTAGTAACAATAATCGGTCGGATCCAGATTTTCTAATCCTGAATCCTTTGTGAAAACACTATGTTATTTTCTGGATCAGTAGATAGCAATCACAGACACATTGCTGAATTATTTCATACATAGCGCAAAACCATACCATTCATTAATTTAACACATCAGAGTTTACATAGACCGTATCAGGTCAGGTTTTACAATAAGAGCCGAACAGGCCAAAGATTACATTACAAAAGTAGCGGAAACGACAACGGAAGCAAAAAGAGGGTAGAACACATCTCTCCACATGCAAGCGTCTCGAGAAAACCCGTGTCGTCCGATATTAACCAAAGACTTGGATAATATTGGATGCACGCATAATCTGCAACAGAGTCAACTAGGCTGAGGCGAGACTAGAACAACTAAGGACTAAACTTCGCTTCATCATCTCACGGGTCTCCAACCACAGATCCTCGTAGTAGTCGTAATCTCCAGGGTTACCTGCCTCTGAGGGTTTTGGGAGAAAGAGCGAGAATGAGCACAACTTCCGTGCTCACGAGCCAATACACACAATGCAATAGTATACATGCAAGGTTTAACAAGGATGGCTCGGATTCTTTTATTTGCTAAAGTAACATTTTCAATTATCGTAATTACAAATTTCTATCACTTAGCATTTTAACCAAATTGCATTTTATAAAAGAGAGTAATTGTGCAATATTTGTAACAATGAGGCTACCTCGGCGAGGATTAAAACCTCTATGTATTAATTTAAATACATAAAAGACCATACGTCTTCATGGTCGTAACCCCTAAGGCTAACGACCTCCTTTGGTCGTAAGGATTCGAGAGGTTACGATGGGTACCACAGTCGGACTAGGTTCGACCGGTAGCTACTTCGAAATGCTATGAGCAGGCATCATTAACAGTATGATGAATGGAACACGTCGCAAACGTTCCATACCTTACGATGATATACAAGACTCGACGATAAACTACCTTATGGTTAAGTGTCTCACAAATACTTAACATAAGCGATTAGCACATTGTTAAGCGCCTTAAACCTCAAACCGGTTGTAACGTTTCATCGGGGATGTCTTCTCGAGAGTAGCGCCACCTCTTGGGAGTTATTTAATGATGGAGCAGAGGGCGAGAGACACAGACACACAACATCGAACAACGAAGGCAACCTGAAGCGAAGCGGTAGTATTCAATACATTCGGTGTAATTGGAGATAGTCTCTAGTCAAGTCTTGTAATCGAGTTCATATTAATAAAGTGCAGCCCCATTCTCTCCCGGGAGACTCTCGTCATTTTCCTCTTTTTATTTTCATAAGATCGGCGATTCAATAAATCGACACCGGCACCGTCAGGGGAAGAAGGCGTAAGTTTCTTGAAGAAACTCTTCGCTCATACAAATCCTCACCCAAATTCCTACAATCGTGATCTTGAATATGCGGGGTTTGGAATGAGGAGAATTGGTTCGACTTGGCGGACTCGCCAACCTCGATATGGAAGGATGCATCCGTGCCATGGAGAAAATGGCGGATCATCCTCCTCTTCATCCTCCGCCCGGCTGCGACGTCGCGACGATAGCAAGATCGACCGGATGGGCGAGGATGCGCCACCGCTACGATGGCGCAATCGGAAGAACCGACCATTCCGATCATTTCGAGAATATCGGGGATCTCTTCAAGCCCGCCTTTTCCGGCCGGCAAAAGCAGGTGAAGAAATTTCAGCACCACCACTCGAAGATCTCTATACCCTCAATGAAATCATGGCTGAAAAGATATTCTCCTACGGCTTCTGGCAATTCCAGGAGTCAACCGACATCTGGTGACGGTGTCGATGAATCCTCCACTGGTCATAGGCCGTGTGGGGATGATCACGCTCAACATACGATCGTGATCGTCGAATCGGTGAGGAGACCTCAGGAGGTGCTCATTTCCGACCGCTCTCCGTCATGGAAACTTCTGGCAGAAGCACTGATAAGCTCTCCATTAGTTACGATGGAAGCTCATCAGAAGATCGATGCTGGAGGCACGAAGTCAACGCGATCGGAGATGAAAATCAAGATGCCTGCCGCGGTCCTACATTCTCTACCACGCCATCGGTGTTGTTAGAGATGATCCGAACCGTCGAGCACTAACTCCGGAGGCCACAGGCGATCGACATCCATCAACTAATTCGCTGGCGCGTTGCCCACCTAGAGTAGTTGATAGGGCGATCAAATCCGAGGGTCGGGGAGGTTGGTCTGCGTACACCTCGACCGGTCTGAACCTCCGAGACCTTCTAGATAGCTTATAAAAACTTGTGGCGTGTTCAAGATATGTTAAATAATTCGATCACCTTTGGCGGGAACTCCGATTTTGTGCGACTTGTAGGTCAAGTATCCGAATTCTCCAACAGACCATGCGGCGCCTGAGCGTGTCGGGAACAAAGGGTTTCGAGGAGTCAAACTATGACTTCATCCCAATGTTCCTCTCTCGTGAGGGACGACATGGTCATACTCGAACGATCGATACCAAGGCCTCCTCGGCGATTCGACCAAGGAGTCACGAGGGAGAAGGTTATTTCATGAAGCTACTCCCCATCACGTCGAGAAGAACCATCGCTTAGACTTGCGATCTTGGCAAATGCGAAGCAAGTAGGCGATCGAAGACATCATACCAATGTCCACGATCGGATCGGCACACGGAGTTCAGCGTTCCAATCTTAGGAACCGGTCTTGACCGATTACAATCCGGCACCTTCCTAGAAGGCGTCATGAATCAATCACAGGTTGTCGAGCCTTCTCTCGGGGCTCCAAGGCGTGCGTTAGCCCTGTCGGTTTCGGTGGCCAATTTGGACAAGTTTAATGGAACTCAAAATCCATTGGAATTTCTCTAAATCTATACCACCGCCATCAGAGCTGCTGGAGGCGATGAAAATGTGATGGCCAACTATCTACCCACCGTGCTCGAAGGGTACGCGCTCGTGGTTGTTGAACCAACGGTCGGAACGATCTATACTTGGGAGCAACTCTGTGACCTTCTAATTGCAAATTTCGAGTGCGTCGACCGCCTCAGAAAGAGAATGATCTCCACGAATCCGGGGCTCTAATGAAACTCTCGTCAATACATCAAGAGGTTCACCGGGTTCGCAACTCTATACCCGAGTCGCGAGTCATCATTATTGAGGCTTTCAAAACAGTGCGAGAAATCGGCGGTTTCACGGAGGACATAGCAATGAACCCTCCAAGAACAACCGTTGAGCTTTTTGACATGGCCGACAAGTATGCTATCGCTAGCGAAACAATCGAGTGGTCTTGAAGCCATTGATCGGAAAGACAAGATTCCTCGGCCGAGCTGGACAAACCGGAGAAAAAAGAACAAGAAGTCTCTCAAGAAGAAGAAGAACCGCGAGCCCGGCGACAAGGAGGTCCTAGCCATTCTGATAAATTCATGAAAGGTAAGAAGGACTATACTGGTCGGGTAAGGCGAAAGCTCGGCCCAAGGATTCGAGAAAAGAAGAAGTGGTGTCCACTTCACCAAAGACGAGGGCATGATCTACGTGCTGTCGAAGTCCGGCAAAAAAAGCGGAGGATTATTATGCAAGTGAAGGACCATGTCCCACAATACAAGAACCCGGAAAACGAGCTCCAAAAGGACAAGGATGGCGGCGAAGAGATGGAATACGGGATCCCCAACATACGATCAACATGATTTTTGGAGGATCTTCTTCATCTGAATCAAAGCGTCATCGAAGGCCATGGGTGGGAGGTCAACCTCGTCGAATCTCCGAACACTATCAAGCAATCGAAGTGGTCGGACATCGCAATTTCCTTCAGCAAGGACGACTGCCCCATTCGACTCGACCAGGTAGGTTCCCTATTGTTGTTGAACCAACCATTAATAATTGTAGGGTTAATCGAGTCCTGGTAGATGGAGGTAGTTCTTTGAATATATTATTTACGGGAGCTTTAGAAGAAATGCAGGTCCCCATGTCAAAGGTGAAACCAGTGAAATATGCTTTTCATGGCATAGTTCTTGGCTCCACCGCTAAGCCGATAGGGCAAGTTTCCTTACCGGTTACGTTCGGAAGGCTCGATAACTTTCTAACGGAAAAAATATCGTTTGATGTGGTAAACTTTGAGTCCGCATACAACGGGATTCTTGGTCGACCGGCATTAGCAAAGTTCTTGATAGCCACGCATTACGGTTATCAAAGTTTGAAAATGCCGGGGCCGAAGGGAGTCATCACTATTCGGGGTGATCGTAAAATGGCTTATGCATGTGACCGAAAATCCTTTGAACTGGTCGATGAACTCCCGACCAGAGAGGCTAATCCATCTGCCATGCAGGCCAAGCACTCAAGATCGAAGATGACACCCAAACCCTCCGACCAGTCAAAAAAGGTATCCCTCGACAAAGGCACTTCTCCGAACAGCGCCAAGTCACTACCTAGGCCAGAAGACACCGGTCTACACCTCCGCAAGGTTACGGTCTGAGCAAGACTCGATCCTAAATAGGAAGAGTTGCTCGTCTCCTTCCTCCGAGCAAATCGTCGGGCGTATTAAGCCTGGCGGCGTTCGATATGCCCGGAGTTCCCCGGGAGGTGATCGAGCACAGGCTAACTCTCCAGCCTGATAAGAAACCGATCAAGCAGAAGCTGCGGCCTTTTGCGCCTGATCGGAAGGAGGCAATCGATCGAGAGATTGACAAGCTTCTCAAAATTTGGATTCATCAAGTGAAGTCAACCACCCTCGGTGGTTCGCAAACCCTATAATGGTTAGGAAGAATAATGGGAAATGGCGAATGTGTATCGACTTTCTGAGATCTTAATAAAGCTTGTCCAGAAGGGCGATTTTCCCCTTCCGCGCATTGATCAACTAGTAGATTCTACCTCGGGGTGCGAATTACTAAGTTTTTTAGATGCGTATTCAGGGTACCACTAGATTAGTATGTGTAAAGAGGATGAGGAGAAAACTTCCTTCATCACTCCATATGGCACTTATTGTTATGTTAAGATGCCATTTGGTCTCAAAAATGGTGCAACTTTTCAAAGGTTGATGCAAAAACCTTTAGTCCACAAATAGGTCGGAATCTAGAAGCTTCGTTGATGATCAGTCGTAAAGACCACCAACGCTAGCGATCACATCTCGACTTACAAGAAACTTTCAGACAACTTGAGAAGGCATAACCTCAAGTTGAATCAGGAAAAAGTGTGTGTTGGAGTTTCGCTTGAAAATTGCTTGGTTTCCTAGTCTCGGCTAGAGGTATTGAGGCAAATCCAAGAAAAATAGTAGCCATCGACGGATCGACCTCCGACCACAAAGAAGGAAGTCCAAAACTAACCGATCATTGTATGGCGCTAAGTCGTTTCATAGCAAGGTTAGGAGAAAAAGGGTTACCTTTCTTTAAACTTCTTGAAACATGGGAGTTTTGAATGGACTAGAGAGGCAAGCGATGCCTTTGAAGAACTTAAAAAGTACCTTACAAGTGCCGGTTTTAGTCTCTCAAGATCGGGAGAAACTTGCTAATGTACATGGCGACAACACCACAAGCAAGTGGCGGTGTCTTGGTGTCAGAAAGGGTAACATCCAACGACCAGTTTATTACATAAGCGAGGACTTACATGGACCAAAGGAAAGATACCCACGAGTACAAAAGTTGCTCTATGATCTCCTTATGTCTTCAAGGAAGCTAAGGCACTACTTTCGAGCCCACAAAGTGGTCGTCCATTGGATATCCCTTGGTCAAGTCCTTGAAACGAGGAATCATCGGGGCGAATAGCAAAATGGGTGGTTGAACTAGGGCGTTCAACCTCTATTTCATTTCACGAACAGCGATAAAGTCCTAGGAAGTAGCAGAATTCATTGCCGAATGAACAAACCCTGAACCCACCCAAGGGCCCTCGTACGAACACCACGAGTGGACAATGTACTTTGACGGTTCTTTGATGTTAAAAAGGGTCGGTGGAGTGATCTTGATATCCCTCTTGGCGAACATATCAAATCGCTATCGATTAAATTTTCTTGCCACAAATAATATGGCGAAATATGAAGGTTTACTAGCAGGACTCGGCATTTCGTTAAGCTCGGGATTATGACATTACTAGTGAAAGCGATTCTCAACCGGTAGCGAATCAAGTAGGGAAAGAGTATCAATGCTCAAGTACCAAGATGTCATCTTATCTGGCGGAAGTCACGGAAACTTCGAAAAGCACTTCATCGGTTTCGGATCAACATATTCCTAGAAAGGAAAACTTTCAGCGGAACCAGTTAGCATGGATGGCCTCCACGAGGTCAACCGTCCCGCCAGAGTTTTTCTCGAGCAACTCGATTCACCCTCAGTGGTCGAGCCTTCCGAGAACATACATGATTCTTTACATGTCGAACAAACCAATCAAAGGAACATGGATGCTCCGCAGAATCGTTGACGGTTGGTATTATTACGATCAAGGTAGAGATTGGATGACATCGATCTACAATTATCTTGACATGACATAATTCCGGAAGATGATGTAGAGGCTGATCGTATATACGAAAAGCCAAATCATACACTCTAATCGAGCGTACCTTGTACAAGCGAGGATCTCATGGAGTGTTGATGAGATGCATATCTCAAGCGGATAGCATTAAGTTCTTGACGAAATCCATGAAGGAGTCTGTGGAGCACATCATTCCTCTGAGAACCTTTGGTCAAGAAAGCCTTTAGGCAAGGATACTCTTGCCAAGCGCCCTTCATGATGCAAAGGAACTTGTGACGAAGTCGTACAATGTCGGTTTCATAGAAGACAAGTACATCGGTAGGCACAAGCCTTACAAACAATTCCTCTTTCTTGGTCTTTTGCAACACAGGGAATTTGGACATTCGGGACCTTTCCCAAGAGCACCGGGGCTTGAATTCCTTTTCGTCATGATTGACACGTTTACAAAATGGATCGAGGCCGAGCGGTTGTTAAAATAACAAGCGAGGCCGCTAAGAGATTTCTCATGAAAAATGTGATCACACGATTTGGTGTACCTAGTCGTATAATCACGGATAATGGCGCCATTCTCTAGCAATCAATTTTAAGAATTCTGCGATGAACTTGGTGTAAAGTTCATTTTACATTGCTCATCCACGAGTAACGGAGCGATTAAGCGAGCTAATGGTATCATTATGCAAGGGATCAAGCGCCGAGTATTCGACCGCTTAATCAAGCGGTCGAGGGCTTGGGTTCAAGAACTCCGTCGTATTATGGGCGTTCGAACCCACGACCCGATCGTCGCGACCGGTGAAACACCATTCTTTTTGGTTTCTGGGGCTGAAGCCATGCTTTCTCGAAACTCAAAATCGGCTCTGCTTTCGAATTGATCGCTTTAACGACAACGATCGAATGAATGAAGACTTCGGCGACATCGATTTCCTTGAAGAACGATGAAACCAAGCCCTTATCGATCGCAGATCTACCAACAAGCCATGCGAAGGTACCATAGTCGTAAGGTGCAACCTCGTAGCCTTCTTGTAGGTGATCGGTTCTCGAGAAAAATTGAGCCGAACAAATCGCAATAAACTTTCCCCCAAGTGGGAAGGTCCTTACACTGTGGTCGAAGTTACCCGACTAGGTTCCGTACGACTGGCTATGTCTGACGGGCAAATTTTGTCAAATTCTTGGAACATTGATCAATTGCGTAAGTTCTATGTTTAATTATTATTTACTTTCTTTCATTTCTTTCAATTTCAATAAATTCATTTATTCTCCAAAAAAGAAATAATAAGTAACCTTGCTTATATATATATATATATATATATACCTATAGACTGGTCGTTCATGATTGTTAATTTCAACTGGTCGGAGAAGACAATTTTCTCTCCGATATCCTTTCAAGGATCTTTATTACTCTATGGCAGCGACTTCTAAGTCATCGCCGTATTTGTCCTAGTCGTGAGCATTTTTTCCAGCGTGACAAAAACTCTTTTCTTAAGGGAATACGAGTAATCGAGCATCGTACAAATAACTTTCCATCTTGAGCGATATGCCTAAGATTATGAAGGTTATATTTCATTATTTCAAAATTACGCTTTCTGCTCTTGTCCTGCTCTTTGGTGGGACACGGAAAGCCTCCTAGTCGAAGTCTCTCTTTTTCGCGACGTGGTCACCTTGCTGGAAGGAGCTTCCTAGCGGCAGTTCTTTTCTTCGATCCTCGCTACGATCGGATAGAGAGTTTGAACACGTTTCATGAAATATGATATATGATTTCATATCTAAAGCATTCCTTCCGACCAGACTTTAGGATAATAGATATAAACAAAGTTCACTTATAATTTGTTGCATTCATTTTTAAATTTCTTCTTATGTCAAATAACAAAGTCTCTTATCCAACCATATATAACTTTTGATTGGTATTTCGATCATGACAAACAAAGATCTATAACTAAGCGAAGTCATAAGCTGGTTCCGACCACAATGATTTCCTAGTATTACTCGATCGATTTTGACTTCATATCGGCACATACCTTCAAAATGATGGTTTCGACTTTTGTTCTCTTTCTTGGCTACACGCTTGTATAGTAAAGTTCTTCTACTATAAAGCGTTGAAACTAGGAGGTGTGTGAGAATTAAAAAAAAAGAGTCAAACAGAGGATAAAACAAAGGCATTGTTAATGACATAAAAGGTAAGTTTTACACATATTCAATATTTTTACACTTTTTGCGAGTCTACTCTGAAATATTCCCGACTAATTCTTTGCTTGATGGGGATCCGACCTCCATCTCCTCTACTACTTTATCTCCGAGTGGCTTGAGTTCTTCCATGAACTTGGTTGCCTCCTCGGTGGGCGATTGAAGTCATCTTCAACAACTTGGAAATCAATGGAGGGTCGGAAGCTTTCGGTTTGCCAAAGCAAAACTAACTCCACTAGCAACTTTGTTTTCATAGCTGGGCATAGTTCTTGAGTAGTCTTGAGCAGAGTATTAAGATCCTCTAAAGTTGACCCAAGTAGTTCATTTTCTCTCTTTGGATCTCTTAGGGTAGGCGGGCTTGATCGATCCCATATCAAAGATCATCTTGTTCAAAAATACAGTCTTTTCATCTAGACTTTGAGCGAGAGCCGCCTCCTTGTCTTGCTCAAATTTCAGAGTCTTTTCTACTCTGTCCAAAACTTGTTTTTGCTCTGCAAGAGTAAAACAGGTGATAAGCACAAAAATAATTGGAGAAAGATAATAAGTCAAGTTTACGACCTATTACCTTCAATTTTCTTGTTAAGATCTTCCTTGTTGATCGTAGCCTCGGCGATCAACCGGTCCTTAGCTTTGATTTCTTATTCAAGCGAGTTCTGTCTTGGCTTTCTCAGCCAGGATCTCTTCTTTTATTTTCTCCAAATCTATCAAATACGGTAAGGAGAATAATTAGCAAAGGGCAAAGCATTGAAGAAAGAAAAAAGGCTAAGGAGAAGTTTTTACTTTCTAATTGATGTTTACGCTCCAAGTCTTTAATCATTTGGGTTAGTCCTCCGACCACACAAAATTCTCGACCATATCTTTGTTAGAATGGCATTTTCCTCTTTAAAAATTCTCTTTAAAAGACTTTTTTGGAGAGATTATGAAACTGGTCGTAGATACTTACCCGGATCGCCAAATCGTTATATCCACCAAATATGGAATCAGGATGCATCTTGATTTGATGATCCGATATCTTTCCCCATGCCTCATCAAGCTCCTTATCCTCAATGAATCGAGGCGAAAAGGAACTTGTCGGGGTTGAGAGAGTTACCAACAATGGTGGAACTGTTGAGGGCCTTTAGGGGCATCTACCTCCTCGGAAGGAGTTAGAACCACCAATGGTTCCAACTCAACTGTTGGCCTTGACGCCTACTCGGGGCCTTCTCCGACCACCCTTTCCTGGGAAGTGGTCTGCTCATGGACCTCTTCAAGTACGGTCCTTAGAGCGAATCTGGTTGGAAGCGGCCTAACATGCAGAGGACCTATACCAAACAAAGAAGGAAGTTTAAAAAAAGAGGGGGCATCAAATCATCAAGAAATTGTTAAAGGTATGCGCTTATATGACCACTTTCATTTGAGCGTACCTAGTTAATTTCCGGGATTTGACTTTGAAACACAGAAGAGTAAAATATGTACCGTCGCCTTTCCTTTTCTTTTCTTGACCTTGCTGCTTCGAACCGGCGAGGATTGGCCAAGTCATTGCATTATCAAAGAATGTCGGAGCGATATCCTCGATCGGCTCGTCAAGAGTCACGTCCTTGATCATCTGCAGTGGTAGTGCTTTCACCGACCTCCATACCGATTGTTCGATAACATCTGTCCGTTAAATCAACGATCGGCAGGCTCAACAACCTCCGTAGTCACGCACGGTGGCCTTGACCTTCTCCACCATAATTCCAACAAATGAATTGGGTTAGGTGATGAAATCTTTTATCCTAACTACATATATATATATATATATATATATATATATATATATATATATATATATATATATATATATATATATATATATATATATATATATTATGAAATGTTACATTACCTCGGAGATTCATCCTCTTCGGTGCATCAGGTACAAATCAGTTGGAACAATGGTGGGATATTTAGCCTCACCAGTTTGTGTGATTCACAACCCGACCAGCTACAAAAGCAGAGCATGATCAAAAAATCTGATCGGAGAATATATATATATGCATGATAAAAGAGATTTTTTACCTTAAGCCTTGTTGCTCTCTCTTGAGCAGGGGCTATGGCCAAGATCTCAGGGAATCCAGCCTTTTCTCCAGGCTCCCCTGCATAGATCAGCCTGATCCTTTCTCTAACTTCCTCAGGAGAAAGAGCTTCAAAAGAAGAGAAAATAAAACATGAACATGTTTTAAGGTAGTACATTAATCAAATGAAAATCTTGGTGGAGTTATCTCAAAGACTTACCACCTCTGAGATAGCTTCATCACGACCAATGGACCAAATTAGGGAGTGAGTCCGAAGCTTTGAGTGGGCTAATTTGGCGCTTAGTGAAATCCTCACCACGTGCCAAGAGGTCAAGCCCTTGACTCATGGTCGTAGATGGCATCCGCCCATCGCTGACCATTCTGTCTTCTCCACGGTCTTTCTCCATTTGGGATTTTTAGTTGCTCTCATCTGGCGAAATAGAGGTTGTCATCCTCAGAATCGTCATATAGAACAGTTCTTCTTCCATGACAACCACGAGGACTTGAGTACATATGGATGTACTCATTGGCCTTCCCGTCGTGAAGACGCAATGTACATTCTCCGGGAGTATCCGTGGTTTTCCCTATTACCATTCGGTAGAAATACCTGAAGAGTCTCAAACTCGGAGGCAATCCCAGGTATGCTTCACACAAATATGTGAAGATGCTGATGTTGGCGATGGAATTTGAAGCCAAATTCACCAATTCCACCCCGTAGAATTCAAGAACACGAGAAGGAATTTGTGTCAGCAATCTCATTACATTCGATGTAGGCGAGGAAAGCAGAATTTCCTCATCTTAGCGACTTGGGAAATGCTCTCCAAATGCCGATCTCCATCGATCAAATTCTTGTCGAAGCATCCCAATCTTCTCCAAAGCTTCAAGCTTTTCTTGCTCGAATCCGACGGCAACCACTTTGTGATTTGCTCGACATGATGAAAATCCTTGAGGATGAGTAGATCTCATGAGGAGATTTTTGTGGTGGGAAGAACAAGAAAAGAAGGACGAAGATTTTTTATGCGGGTAAAAGAGATCGAGAAAGGGGATCTGGAAGCATAAAGAATCCAAAAGGTCTAGCGATGGGGATTTTATAGCCTCGAGTCTTTCAAATTACGATCGGAGGTTATCCATAAAAGTTTGAGCGGCAAAAAGCTTCTTTTTAAGCCCAGCAGACGAAGAAACTCTTGAGTTCCCAAGGCAAGTTCTCAACTTTAAAATGAACACAAACCACCTTGAATGTCATGACATTAAATAGAAGTCCGCCGATCTGAATTCATCGGAAGAAGACGTTCACACGACTGTTCATTTAAAGTTCGGGGGCTGGTACGAGATTAAAACCTCTATGTATTAATTTAAATACATTAAAGACCATATGTCTTCATGGTCGTAACCCTAAGGCTAACGACCTCCTTTGGTCGTAAGGATTCGGAGGTTACACGATGGGTACCTGGTCGGACTAGGTTACGACCGGTGGTACGCTTCGAAATGCTATGAGCAGGCATCATTAACGTATGATGAATGGAACACGTGCGGAACGTTCCATAACTTACGATGATATACAAGACTCTGACGATAAACCACCTTATGGTTAAGTGTCTCACAAATACTTAACCGCAAGGCAGTTAGCACATTGTTAACTGCCTTAAACCTCGACCAATTGTAGCGTTTCGCCGGGGGCGTCTTCTCCGAGAAATGCGCCACCTCTTCGGGAGTTATTTAATGATGGAACGCAGAGGACGAGGAGACACAGACACACAACATCGAACAACAGAAGGCAAAACAGAAGCCGAAGCAGTAGTATTCAATACATTCAGTGTAATTGGAGATAGTCTCTAGTCAAGTCCTGTAATCCCAGTTCATATTAATAAAGAGCAGCCCCTATTCTCTCCCAGGAGACTCTACGTCATTTTCCTCTTTTTTATTTTCATAAGATCGGCGATTCGATCGTCGACAACCTCCACCTTTATACTTATTTTGATTGGAGCTACCTCCATTTATTTACACCTTTGAGTTCGAAAACCCAGGAAAAATCTAATCTCAGGGCTAGGGGAGCCCACCACTTTTTTTATTCCACCCACAAGGTTTTATGAAATAGAACTAACTCTAGTTAAGTTCCCATGTCCGCCTTTGACTGTAGGCGTGACTGTTTAAACAGTTTAGACTCTACAGAGGTTGTACACTGTTCCCACAAGAGATAACCATACTCATTACCCCGCATGATTTCGTAGTCATGTAGTTGAGCGATCATCACAGTAACCTTTCGAATTATCTTGCCTCTTCTGTCATCTCCCCCATATGGGCTTACCCCATTTGCGGTGGGTACCATAAGTTGTGCGGGATGTTTACCACCACGATAGGCATAGCCGGCAGCTACACCCTTCCTTGGTGTCCCATTCAAGCTGGATCATATCCACTACTTGCACAATCCCATCTCCTCTCTGGCGAGATGACATTCAGGTTTCAACAAATTTACTAAGCCAAGTTGCACTTTGCAGACTTGTGGTTGTACTTGTTTTACACGGGAGGTCATGACAAGATTAAGTCCTTAGGGTTACCTAGGCAGCTCATTCCATATACCATTATTTCTTGGGCTACATTAGTACCCACCATCATACCATCCGCCCAGATAGGAACATCAATTATTAGGGTTTTTGAGAGTAAAATACATCAACTCAACCATCTCGGTCATTTCCCACAATAAGCTGCCCAAAACCACTTTCATGGTTAAAAGATGATGATTATGACATTTAATGTCTCGGTACTTAAGCAAGACTAGCATGTAAGCAAAGTCACGCCTATAAACAGCAATTACCATATAGTTACTAGAGTGACATGAAATAATGGATTCAATTATCAAAGGATGGTGTTATAAATAATTAATCTTCAAATGGGTATTTAACTATCTTAAGCTTTAACATACATTTGATTAAAGAATTAAAGCATGCAATTTTGGTATTTTAAATGAATATAATTTACATAAAATGTAGGCTCAAAATGATCAAAATGTCGACTTCGCTTGGTTATAGGTAAGAGGTCTTGATAGTCTTGTGTTTGATCAAGTTGGAGATCTCCTACTTCTTCGAATCCTATTCGGACAAACGTTCCAGAAAAAGGCACAAACAAGCAAAGAGAGCAAATAAATACAAAAAGAATAACAAATGAACTCCAAATTAAACAAGACCTATGTCATTAGCAAGATCTTGAATTTACAAAATTTTAGAAATAAATTTCATAATTTTTAGAGTTACGACGAGGGAGAACAGAGCTTCCGAAGTTGAGCTTTTGAATTAAATCAAAAGAAAAAGGGAGAGAGATAGTGTTTCATCGATAGGTGGGGCTGCTGTGATATTTAGATCCATGCCACAGTGCATGAGCTGGGTCCATCTTGCACCGGTCGAGGGGTTCTTGTGGCGGCCCATTGTCAAAGAGAGAGGAGGATTAAAGCCATGACATGTGGGGCCACTCAAAGCAAAATCGATTCAATCCCCAATTGATTTTCTTGATTCCACAGAGAGAGGGGGAGCAGAGGGGTGGGCTCGGGAGTGGTGGCGGCTCAAGTGGCCATGTGTGAGGCGGGCTAGCCGGTGAAATGGGTTCCTCGAGATCGAGGGACCCAGGTGGTGAGGCGGCTGACAGGAGCCGGCCACCTGGCAAGCAAGGCCCAAAGCGGTGGTGGGAGCCACGGTGGAGGTGCGATGGCGAGTGGCGTGGGGAGGAGGTAATGCGTGCCTGGCAGGCGCGGAGGTGTGGGGAAGGGGGGGAGGCTCGGGGCTCGGGGGCGGCCAGGTGGTCCGTGGCCGAAGTGGGCGAAGAAGAGGGCACTGGTGGTGGAGGTCTCGTCGGCGGAGAGGACAAAGGGTGGTGGGGTGAGTTTCCTCGGCTCGGCTTTTTGATGGCCAGGGTCGCACGTGAGGAAGGTCGCCGGGCAACAGCGAGACACTGCTGGAGCAACCTGACGAGAAAAAGGGGAGGTGTGGGCGATCCTTGGCGGGGCTTCTGGCGGCGGCGAAGAAGGCTCAAGGAGGTCGAGGGCTTCTTATAGCCAAGAGGATGGCGGGATAGAGCCGTTGGAGGCCGGCATGGGCATGGAGTGGCGGCAGTGGCGGTGAAGGAAGCGGCGGCGGCAGATGTGGCGTCACGCGGCGCAGCGGCGTGGGAAGCAGCAGAGGCACAGGGTGGCTCGAGCGGCGCTTCGGTCAAGAGGCATTCAAGCGCGGCGTGATGATGGCGTCCTGGCGGCAACAGCGAAGCGAGGCGAGTGGGTGATGCGACGAAGCGGGCGCACAAGCGTGCGCAAGTCGAGATAGGACGAAGTCTTGGCATCACCGCGTCGACCAAAGGCGGAAGCGGCAGCATTAGCTTCTCGCGTCGCCGCAGGATGGGCGCGACCAAGCAGTGGGTGGCGACCTGAGGGCGCCGCAGGGTGGCGAAGAGCTCGTGGTAGCGGTGGTAGCGCGCAGGAGTTTAGCGGCAAGTGGCGAGGGCACTCGGTGGGGAGGAAGAAGACAAGGGGGAAGGGAGCCGGGCCAGGAAGGTGTGGACTGAGTCCAAGAAGAGGAAAGGCGAAACGAGAAAGGGGCCCAAAACCGAAAAGGAGAATTCAAACTTGAATTTTGAATTCGAGAATTACAAGGAGGTTTGAAATACAAACTCGCGCTTAGATATAAGCTAGAAGATTTTGAGAACATAAGATAATTTGAAATACGATTGAAAACCGAAAACCAAATATAATTACCATTCACCGTTTTCGAAAATGGGACGTTACATAATCGTTCTTATTAAACTAAATCACTAGATCTCACGCAAAAAAGAGATAGCAAAGTGAGAAATTACTCAAGCACTCGCAGACTCATTTACTCTGTGACTCTGTCACAGCACAATCCTTTTCAAACAATTTTACAACACAATCCTCCTAACAACCAGAATACTAGCGAGATACCGGTAGTTTAACCGGAGAACTGATTGTCTCTCGCGGAGAACTGCTTCAGTCCGACAGCAGTTCGCGGTACGGCGCCGGAAAACCTGTTGTTCCCTATGTTAATCCTTTCCATGCTAGCGGGCAGCTCGGTGGGCAGAGTTCCAGTGAAGTCGTTGTTCTGAATATAGACGTACATTAGCTTGTCAGACGACCATATCTTCTTCGGGAAGTCCCCGACGAAGCGGTTGTTGTACGCCATGATGTTGTTCAGCGTGTCGCACTCCCCGAGGCTCGCCGGGAACACGCCCGAGAAGCTGTTGTTGTACACCACGATGTCGAAGAGCTTCTTGTTGAAGCATAGGGTCTCCGGCAGCTCGCCAGAGAGGAGGTTGTTGCTCACTTCAAGGTTGCCGAGTGGGGAGTGCTTCCCGAGCTCCGGCGGGAGTGAGCCGGAGAGCCTGTTGTTGAACAGCCGGATGTCGGATAGGTTCGGGAGCCGCCCGACGCTCTCCGGGATTGGCCCGGTGATGTTGTTGAAGTACAAGTATAGCAAAGTCAAGTTCTTCATGTTGCCGATGGTCTCCGGTATCGGTCCAGTGAGCTTGTTCATGGACAGGTCGACCTGGAGCATACTGACGGCGGTGATGTCCGGCCCGATCCTGCCAGTGAAGTTGTTGGCATATAGGTACAGCTCCTCCAGCTTCTGAAGCTTCCAAATCCACGTGGGGATTTCGCCCTGCAGCTTGTTCTGCGACAAGTCCAAGAGGGTGAGCTCCGTGAGCGCCGAGAGGCTGTCGGGGATTCCACCGGTCAGATTCATCCCCGACAGCCACAGCATCTTCAGCTTGGTCAGCTTGCTGAACTCTTCAGGGACAGGCCCCGGCACGAACGGGTTGGTTGCCAGCGTCAGCATCTCGAGCCCCACCAGTCCGCCAATAGCTGCGGCCGGGTAGCCCCCGTTGAAGCTATTGGTGTCAAGAACCAACGACTTGAGCTTCGGAAACCCCCCAATCGCCAACGGCACGTTGCCGATGAAACTATTGCTTGACAGGTTGAGGTGCTGCATCTCCGAGGACAGTTTGTTGATGTCGTCCGGGAGGCTGCCGGCGAACGAATTGTTCGATAGGTCGAGGTAGCGCAGAGCCGAGCAGCCGTAGAACACCTTGGGGAGCTCGCCGGTGAGATTGTTATAGGAGAGGTCTATGTACGTCAGGTTCTTGAGGCTGCAAATGGAGGCTGGGATTGGTTTGGCTATGCGGAAATTCTGGAAGGAGAGGGCAGTGACTTGGCCATTATTGTCGCAGGTAACACCAGTCCAGTTACCGGTGCTCCATGAGCTGAGTGCAGCAGGGTCGCCCCACTCTCTCTTGATGGTCAGGAGTGCGTCAAGCTCGCCGGCGTTGGGCTGCGCCGTCGATTGGGAGCTGGAATTAGAGGTGAGCAATAGTAGAAGGAAGAGGAGTAGGAGGAGATGATTGCAGATAGACATTTGAGCCGTTATTTGGTGTGTTCTTTGATGTTCAGAAATGCTTTGAGTGAGCTTAACTAGATAGGTATGTTATAAGCAGTGGGAAAAGGAAAGAGACAAGGATGAAAGACCAAAAAAGCTAGTCAAAGTCTTCCGAGGATAAATTTGCTAGAATGCCAATAGTTTACTGAAAGATACTCTGATGGAACAATGCGTTCATGAGCACTAATTTGAGCCTTCTGATCTTATTTGGATGCAAGATTAGCAGCAGATAAGAGATAACCATCGTCTGAACTAGTATATGCTGGCAAAGGACCGATCTACACACGGGAATACGAATTTTTTTTTAAATAATCTATTTTTTATTTGAAATATCAAAAATATTCAATGAATTTGTTTTTACGAAAATATCGTCTGTCGCCCAATGATTGGGCGACTCGTTATATCATAGCATTTGGTATTGCAAAGACTGTCGCCAACCGTTAAATCTTTAAAAGCACGAGGCGAGTCGTTGAAATTATTATAGCGCCCTTACGGTTGGGCGATAAGTTCGATCTAAACCGTAAGCGATCTACATGTCCGATCCCCAACGATCGTGACTGGTTTCCCTACATAAGCACCAGCGGTCCTCCAGGCGATTCGTTCAGCGAGCCCAAATAGTCATTGTGGGAAGAAAGAAAGAGAGGGAGAGGAGAGGAAAAAGAGGAGGAGAGGAGAGAAAAAGGGAGAAAATAGAGAAGGGGGAGGATTGGGAGAAGGGAAGAAATTTGGATTGCGATGAGGTAAGTTTGATTTGTTTTGTCTTGTATTTTTTAAGTAGGTATTTAGTTAGTTAAAATAGTAGGTATAAATGGCGCTCGTAGGAACATGTAGTTAGAAAAAAAAAAAGTAGAAAATCGAAATGTTGTTGATTTATCGTAAGTATATTTTGTAGTGTATTTTTTGGGTAGGTAAATAGTTTATTTAGTTAAATGAGTAGTATCGTAGCACCAGTGAGGAAATTATGGTTAGAGAAAAAAAAAAAAAAATCCAGTAAGTTTGTTTTATTTTGTAGTGTATTCTTTTAGTGGGTAAATAGTTTAGTTAGATAAAATAATAGTGTAAGTAGCGCTCGTGGAAAGCGTAGTTAGAGAAAAGCAGAGTAGAAAATCGAAATGTTGTTAATTTGTATGTAAGTAGAAGTGATAAAAAACTTTAGAAAATCGTCAAACACCGAAGCATAGTAATAAGATAAAATAAATAGATCTTGCGGACATTCAACTATAGTGTTTGATAGGATACTTCAAAGGAATCGAGTTTAGTGATACTTTTGCAAACATATCGGGAATGTAGAAATGTTATTTGCATATAGTCAAACCATTAGGACAACTATTAAAATGGCATACAAACTTTATTCCTTCGTGTAGAAGAATTGAAGCATGTCGTGAGGGCGTTCTCGTCGCCATGTGACTAACCGATTACAATCTTGTGTAATGTAGTGTATTTTTGTAGCGATGCAATGCCGTGTAATGTAGTTGATTTGTAGTAAGAAAATTTATTTTGTAGTATAATTTTTTGGATGCGTAAATAGTTTATTTAGTTCAATGAGTAGTATAATAGCACTTTGAGGAAATTGTAGTTAGAGAAAAAATAGAAAATCGAAATGTTGTTGATTTGTATGTAAGTAGTAGCGATAAAACTTTAGTCGAGAGAAAAAAATAGTCGTGAGGGAGTATTATTAGTGTTGTTTGTGAGATGTATTGTAGTAGTGTGGGTGTGTGCGTGCTGAGCTATTCTTGGAGTGAATAATGCGTGACCGAGCGCATAAGGAGGATGAATTATTTGTATAAACTAATTAGTAGAAGTAAATTAGCATCAAGATCGGATAATGCTGCTATGGAATAGCTCGGTTTTTAGGTTGAATCTGAATATCGTACCACACGTTCATTGCGGCCTCTGCCTTAGGGAATGAATGATGTCTTGATCATCTTTGTCGTGTAGTTATCGACGATAGGCGAAAGGGTCTTACAAATGTAAATTACAATGTAGCGAGTACTTGCATATCGATTCGTTCTTGGTGACTAATTGCAATGTTGGAAATATTTGCGACCATACAATAAGTCATGCATGTACCCACTACATTGAAAGTGCATTACGGTGTTGGCACCGTTCGTGAAGAATCCATGCGGTGTTGACTTGAGCGGTTTTGACAAGCCACTCTGGTACACCTTGACGGCGAGAATGCGAATCGAAGATGTGAAGCCTTGGTGACCATGACTTCTCTTTGAACCACGAGGTGTGCGGCGTCGACATACAAGGGCTTTGGGCGGTCTTCCCGAACATCGGCTAGGGTTAGAGAAGGCTGATGCCTGGCGGTGTGGAAGGGCTTTGTAGAAGGATGTCGGCGTCGTGGATATGAGTGTGTGATACTTGTGCAACCATGCGAAAAAGAGGCATGCGGGGCCCCTGCCGGATATCATCCGGGTGTTGCGGCGACTTCGGGTGCTGACATGTTGGTGAAGAAGAGGATCCGGAGGGTGTTCTGAAGAGTTCGAGAGAATGTTGCTTGTGATGAGCCGATCACGGTACATCTGAGAGAGGAAGATCGGGCACCGCATGGTGAGCCCACTGAGACGGTGATGAAGGAGAGCATAGGGATTACATATTGTATCAAATGGAAGCGATGACCGGATGGCCTTGGTGAAGAGGAAGCTTTACAAGAAGGCGACGAGGGCGATTCGATGAGGCCGGAGCTCCCATCCCGAGAATGGAGCAGTTGTGTTGAGGGTCTATATACGCCAGACGAATTTGAGCACGAATCGCCGTAGGAGTACCATGCTACGGAGGTTCGGTTGCACTCAATGTTTCTCGATAAGACATCCTTGCGAGGATGCCATTAAGCTGTGGGCTATGTCTATGCAATGAACGTTTGGTCGTCAAATCTAGCCAAGAGCGATTACAACATCAAATCTTGCGAGGCGGTTGTCCTTAGCGAGTGCACGCAGCGCATAGACCAAGTATGAGACTCCTTGGATTGTCTCGAAGGTGGAGCCGCTTTTCGTGCATGCTCAATGGTGTTTTGTGCTGGACATCGTAACATAACGTCGACATTCATAGCTAATTTGATGTATGGAGAGATAGTGGAGAAGAAGGATATGGAGGCCAAGCACATTATGGTGGCTATTGAGAAGAAATTCAAATACAAGATCGACTATGGGAAGGCATGGCGTCATGAAGCGAAGGCTATGGAAAAGCGGTTTGGATCTTTTGAGGCGACGTCGACAACCTTCCTCGTATGCTTGAGGTCTTTGCGGAGAGAAACCGAACACGTACATTCTTTGTGAAGGACATGCCATCTAAAATCCGCGGGGTTTTTAGTAATGCATAGAACCTTAAGTAGCCTTGATCCCTACGATCGAGGCTTTTAGGCATATCTTTTGTGATCTCGATTAATGAGGACCTTTTTGGCCAAGGAAATACAAGGCGAATCCTTACCGCCATAGGTGTTGGCAGGAACAATCAAATTACGCCATTGGCCATCGCATTTGTCGAAGGTGAGAATTTCCATACCGGTTGTGGTTCCTTCAACATCTAAGGGTGGGAGTTGTTGGAGCTCGTTACGGTGTGTGCGTGATCCATGATCGCCATACGCCGGATCTTGAGGCCATAAAAACTTCGGAAGACCCGGAGGAGCCGTTCCCTTGGCGGATATAGCGAGTAGATGGTGTATTCGCCATTTGAGGGCAACTTCTTTAAGAAGTTCGAAGCAACCCTTAGGTGAAGCTATTCAAGAGGTGGCTATCTGAGAACCCGGCCAGCGCAAATTCACGCATTATATGGCGCCTGGACGAACTCTGACCAAGAAACACGTGAATATTGAGGAACCAAGGAGCAGAACTTTGAACCTCTTGGTCCGAAGGCGAGAGGACCTCGAGGAACATCGAGTGCTTCTCGGCTGGATCGAGGCCCGACCATTGGACAAGTGGTCTCTCTTGCATGACACCGGACGGGCAAGATGCGGCATAATGACCACTAACCTTGCGGAGGTGTACAAGCTGGGTTCTTAGAGGCCGTTCTCGGCCCACTCGTCGCCATCGTGGAAGGTGTTCACGCATGACTGTCGGGTATTTCGAGGAGGGCATGCAAATGCGCGCCTTCATCTCCACAAACCCTCAAACACATCTTTGCTTTCGAAGATTACGGCATACATGCGGTGAAGACACGAAGGGCGGTCGCACACGGTGTACGTGATGGGCAATATAGACATCGTTTGACGTGCTCTTGCGGGATAGAGCCGGTTGGGGCGGCTCGTTCTCTTGTCACCCACGAGGTGTGCCTTGGAGATCATGTCAATGAGCCTAGGCATGTCGATGCAACAAAGCTGAAGCTCTTACACAAGCCATGCTCTCATGTGCTTTCGCCGCATGCGGAGTGTCGCGTATGGACCCTTTGAACTTTGTGTCCGAGTATTTCTTGAAGGAGAGGGTGGTGCGGTGGTGGCGAGCTTAGGGGCCGGGGTTATGGGTAACCGCCACCTTGGATATTGCAAATAGGATCCGGATTCCGGATCTTGACATCTTGAAGGGTAGCAAGTGCGTCGTCGAGTCGTCGTATTACCAATGATATGGACGAAGCACAAGCGGGCGTTGGGTAGGCGCTGTAGAGCACTGCGGCGGGAGGGGCACCTGACCGAACGATGCAAAGGCACCAGGTGAGGTAAACCTTTGCTATGGTTTGCGTTAGCACTTCTTTTCGATGTGCAAAGAGGGACCGAAATTACCGTCGGTGTACATTGTCATTTGTACTTTGTATTGTTTATGTAAGCGTGCTGCTACTACCCAATTTTCATTTAATGTCACGTAATGCCGTAAGACATGTATCGTATGTTGCGTAATGTTTATTTAAGTGTTGTAGTACTATAACTTTTTTTCGTTAGTTTTCAAAAACCGCACAGTAGCCTAGTACTCTTTTGATTTGTTTGTTTCCAAGTTAAATTTACTCATTAGTTACACTCGATGTTTTATTTCAGCGTGTTGCTAACTTAAAGTTGTTTTGCGATATGGCTCACGGATCGGATCGAGTTTCGGCCTCCTGGAGGCGCGCATCGGCCAAAGTACGCCAGGCGTCGCGTCGTCATCCCTCATCCTCGGGGGAGCTGCAAGCCTTGTGTGTTGAGAGTGATCACTTGCGGACACCTCGGGTAACTTGAAGCTAGACCCAC
>JAYEVD010000691.1:0-91066 GCA_036346405.1 Phyllostachys edulis | reverse complement strand
TTTTAAACTGCCCTAGTGTAGATACACATTTTTTAGAACATCCTAGTGTACATACACTATATGAGTGTGATTTATATCTTCTACTGTTCCATTTGTACTCACCCTCTCAGGGTTGAGTCTTACTTGTCCTAGTTGATTAACTTGTATCGTTATAATATGTTACTTGTGTTTTGTCCTTAAATTTTTAAAGCGCAATTGTGCTGCCTAGAGTTACAAAGTCTTAGGAATTGAGCCTAACTCAGTTGGGTTGGGAGGTGGATGTACAATCTCACCACCGGTTTGAGCATTTCTTTTGGCTCGAATTGGGGTGCATTTTTCCTGCTTTATTACTAAGCCATGTAGTTCCTCCTACAAGTGTTTCATTTTTTTTAGAGTTACAAAGTCTTGTTTAAAACAAAACAAAACAAAAATACATGCCCTCCTTGTCACTTATAGATGTCATTTTGACCATTGACATAATTTCAAATATACACATTTGACCATTAACTTTTCTGTAGATATATCAAAACATAATATTATTGGAATAATTTTGATAACAAATCTACTAATACTATTTCCGTGTAATCAATCTAAATACTTTTGTGCATAGTTGTGCGCACTATAAACACCATTTATTTAGTAACAGAAGAGCAAGTAGCTATTAAATTTAATTATATTTGATGCCTATGCTACTTAGCTAGTCGATTGATCCATCCATCCTATTCTCCAGCTCCATCGTTACATGGATGTCGACTTATTAAATTGTTGTACTCAAGATTCAAAAAATCGGCACTAGGTGTCAGATACAAATTGCTAGGATATACAATTGTATTAGATACCACAATAGCCTATATCAGATCGATCTACACCATTATAATCTGGACCCACAAAAAATCGACGATATAGATCTTTCTCTTTTCCACCGATTAACGTGGTAATTTCTACTCCTTGAGAGTGAACGTGATGGCTTCATTTAACTTTGCTTTAATAAGATAATAGATTAGCAAATAAACATAATTAATTCCAGCATAATTATGAAACAATAAAGCATTATCCAACGGCATTTAAATGACCAAATCAAATGTAAATCATTCAAGTCATTTAAATTGAAAGAAATGCTAAACATATACCACATGTATATGAAACAAATCAGCATAATGCTAAAATTTGAGTGAAATTACAGCTGTTCCTCGGAGGAAAAGTTGCGAAGAAATTATTCTCTGCCTTCTCAAATCTAAAGTCTATACTCTTCACTAATTGACTTTGACAAAACAAGATAAGCCTTGAGCTCTAAAAACTTCTTCTAATCGCCAAAGATTCTAGAAACAAGAATAACAAGAACAACTTTTGGCCACCAATGTTCACTCTTAACATAACACCAATTCAAGAATTCACAAAGCCAACAACCTTGATTTAACAATATTGATTAACCGACAAAGGAACAACCATAGTTAAAGTAAAGTCAACAAGAAGTTTTCAGACTAATGTAATAGCATGAGCAATACGTTTAACATGAACACATTAAAAGAGTAAAGACCATGTAGGTCTATACATATCCAAAAGTAACAGACTACTATCTCAAGATTAATTGACAGATTTGAATAATACTTTTAGAGCTCAAGTCTAACCTGGATTGCAATGTCAATTTCAGTATATGACTGATTTCATCACAGAGCATTATTAAGCCCACAAAATTCACTTTGATATATCTCACGAGCATGGAACAATAATGAACAGCCCACACAAATATATAATCAAAGTGAACAGAACTTGGATCAAAAGGATACTCACAGAATCGTGGCACTCAAAGCCACCGAGAAGCAATCTTGACAAGGCACGCTGATGGCGCTGTCCCGAAAAAAACTATCGCTGTGCTAATTCAAGAAAAGACGAAGTAATTGGAGATACAATGCCGACCTTTGAACTTCTCCTCCAAGAGGATCACCAAGAAGCACAAAGTTGGGGTGTAAGAAAAATGCCGCACAAGACCACAAGAGCGACTGGCCGAATCGCCTCACCACCGAGCACCAAGAATCGATATTTCTTCTCAAATAGATCTTGAGCCTTGCTGTCATTAGTGCCAAGATGATCCTGGCAGACAAAGAGCCCCAAAGACCCAAAACCAACATCAAAAATTGGGGAGGAAGAAGAATCACATCGGGATTGATTTCACCGATTTCTCGATCCAACACACCGAAGAAAAGAGAAGCTACTTAACCCCCAAACCAGAGTGGGAGGATCAGGGGGAGAAGCTAACGCCGCCACCGGGCCGTCGCAAGACTCGCCGAGCCGGCCGATCCAACTCCCGAGTTGCACGCCTTCAGCTTGGCTGGAGACCAAAAAAATTGTCGTAGCTTTCCCTCACGGGTGGAGATTCCTCACATTTGGAGATAGATATCTCCAACCCATATCCCTTTCTCCATTTCAATAACATGTGGGCTCTCCAACTCCTTTTCTTTTCTTTTTATATTTCTTTTCTCTAATTGGGAAATTCCCAAAAGCCCTCAAGAAACCAACACTTTGGTCATATCGGTGAAAAATCCGAACTCTAGGCACTCCTTGAAAGAGGAGACCTCCGTGAGCTCTAGCCATGCCAGACAACCTCCTCTAAGCGTGAGTGCCAACGACCTCAGAGACTATCTACTTGGAGAAGAACGCATGTGGAGGAGCAACTCGTCGGCGGTGTGGATGCGCATGGACAGAGGTGTGGTTGGGAGAGGGAGCAGGCGTTGATTTCAAGCGGAAGTTATGGAGGTGGTGTTGAATGGATGAGGAATGAAGCATGCGGTGGTTTGACGGCGTCGGACGTTAGTACTAACGTTAAGATAATAGTATTTCGAATTTTAGGAGAGCTAGGGAGGATAAAAGGTCATTTTTACCCTTGTGAAACGGTAACAAACCAGAAATTGGTATTCTCTGTTATTTATGCTTAAAATGTTAAATTATGCTTTTTTTGAGGATTTCTCTTAATTTTGGGCATTTTATTTAAATCTTTTTCTAATAAAGATAGCAACAAATGAATTTTATAGAAAAATTAAAAGCTGGTAAATCCTGGCAATAGTTTTACAAAATACTAGATCATGTGAGGGGCCACTCCAAAAATTATGAATTTTCATAATTGTTTGAGATGATTTGCTATTTTGCAAATCATTTGAACCTCCTCTATTTTAATTTAAAATCAAATCTTTTTCTCCTCCGCCACGTGCGTGGGCGAAGTTGCCTAGGCCCACCTCCGCTTGTCGCGACTCAACACCGCTTCGCCCATCTCCCCACTCGCCACCGCCTCCCTCCTCTCACGACATGCAGGCTAGCCATAGGAGTCGCCGCCCACCTCCCAATCGATCAAGGCGCACCATGGCAAGTTCGCAGGTACGCCCATTTCACCTCATCGGCAAGCCATCGCATCCACCTTGCCTCGCCCGGCCGCTACAGTGCATCAAGTTGCCTTGTCGCCTTCGTTTGTCCCGTTAGGGTAGAGAGGAGAGTGTGCTCAAGTTCTTGCAAAATCTCACGATCTCCTCCCACTTTTATCCTTCCCTTTAAGATGAGACGACCATGTCATCTCCTCCACCTCGCCATTTCCGGCCCATCAACCGAGCTCCTAACCTTGTGGTTCACCGAATGGCACTATCCTTCGGTGCGATGAGCACGCCATCGCTCCATTGTCCCTCGGTGAGATTCCACCTCGATGTGCACGCCACTTCTCACCTAGAGCTTCACCGATGCCTTTCCCATGCTTGTTCTTACAGCTTGAAGTCATCGGTTGGGACCAAGATCGTCCTCCGGTGCGCTCCTATTCTTAGCCGCCATGTTTCTCTGTTCTAGTGAGTCCCATCTCTTTCTTTCACGTCATCTTGTGCCTTTTCCTCCAATGAGCCGAGCCCTTAGTCTATATCTTGTTTGGTGCAAGGTAACGCCAAACTCGCTCGTCCCTTCGCCTCGACCAAGAACTGTCGCTTTTGAGGAGCCCCATCTCTAGTGAGCTTGGAGCCTCATCATGGTCATTTCTAGCTTCATCCCACGCCTCTTTCTCATAGTGTGCCTGTTGTAGCTTTTTCCCTCCTCGTGGAGCACCATCGTCCGTAAAGCTATCGCTGTTGCCTCGTTCATCGCCGCTCGCCACCCAAGAGCCTTCTCCGCCTTGTCCAACCCTACCGTTGTTAAGATTAAATTAGAGTTAATAACAATTATTAAGTTAATGAGTCACTTACATGTGGGACCGACCAATTGATTAATCAAAATCTTAATTTGATGGAGATTTAAAATATGAGTCACTCGCATGTGGGTTCCATCGCCTCAGAGACGTGACTGTGAACTCGGTTCACCGTGAGACTGACCCACTTATCATCTTACGACACAATAAATTAGGAATATCCTTTATAAATAAAAAAATAATTTTAAAATCTGAAACCCTAATAGCACATTGTTTTCTTTTTATTTTTCTCGATTTTCCAACCGAACCAAATTGATTTGCTAATAACTTTCTCATATGAACTCAAAATTGAGTGAAATTTGATTATAAATTTTATAAAATCATGAGATTTCATAATATGCAAAACAAATTGAATTTTTCTCTTTTGAATTTATTTGGCTCTTATTTGTGTTACTTGGCTCTTACCGATTAGACACCGACGCTCCGAAATCTCCAAAATTGATCCAAAGGTAAGAACAAGAGCTCAACGAGCAAGGAAAGCACCCTTTGAATATATTGATCCCATATTTTCACTAATATGTATGTTGTATTCAAAATTATTATGCGTATGCGTAATTTCGTAAAAAAAATGCTATGTTGGTAAGGTTGATAGTTATATCCAATTGTTGCATTGACCTTCTTTGATAAATTGATATCCTCACCGTTGTCACCTTAGTAACTCTATCAATGTTGGTATATTTATTGTGGAATTTTAGTTGGTATGTAATTAGTTGATGCTTAGCCATGCTTAACGATATTAGTCTTGCTAGGTTGTAAAAGCTTGATAAATTATTCAATCATGGGAAACACTAGTATATGTGCTCAGAGGTGGTACCTCTACTTTTTTTCTATCAAATGAAAATTAAAAACTTGTTTTAGATTGGGTGAGTGTATGATGAGACCAAGGTAAGAGAACAAGACCGAGTCACTAATGACCGATCTATTGTGTCATAGACCCGAGTAAATTGCATAACCACACGTGCCTTATGGGTCACCCTAGCATAATAAGTTATTATGTTCTAGCAATCAAACCACAGTGGCGATTGTAGGTTGCAATTGGACTAGTGCGGACGCACGGTGAAGGATCCTATGTCCGTAGGGACTTTACGAGGACCGCAAAGTTTTCCAACACAACATATAGGTTCTTAGGATTTTGGAGAGCTCTCCATATCCTAAGAAGGTATCATAGCGTGGTTTGTTGTTAGGACCGGTAATGTAAATGCTTTGTCATGAACTCTCACATTGGGTACCCTCGATATCGCGTGACATGATAGGATGTTTATGTCGAGTGGGTAAAGTTGTACAACCTCTGCAGAGTGTAAACCTATCCAAATAGACGGTTCCTGTTATGGAAACCACTTAGTTATATCCCACAATAATTAGTTTTATGATTTGCAAAATCCTTTGGGTGATGTATGGATAGGGAATCCTTATGTAGCTTGTTCGCAAAAGGGCTTTGTCACTATTTTGATGTTATGGCAGCAGAGCCACTTGTTTATTTATGCTATTTATACTTCAAGATTATTTGTTGTTTATTAATGTCAAATGCTTTTACAACTTTCGATTGCAATATATTACTCATTATTGCAAATGAAAGCTTGTTTTATGCCAAAATGGGAAAACTTAGTAGAATAGACACCTCCCTTGACATAGTCTTGCATATCATATAAACTTTGATTAAAAGTCTTGTGGAATACAATTTTGTACTCATGATTTCTTGTCGAACATATTCAGAGGATGTAGATGACGATCCGTCAATCAGACACTTTTACGCTTTGGGTTTTAGTGATGATGATGCTGGTTTCTAGAGTTTAACCAAGTCAGTTGCATGTGGTTGGGCTGAGGCATACTTGCTGGTTTTTATGCCTCTTTATCGTTAATTCTGCTACAAACTTTATGTTATATGAACCATTTGGTCGCTTAGTCCGTGACGTTGTAAAACTTGGTCATGTATGACTTAATTTCGTTGAAAAAAGCTTCAAGTTGAAAGTTGGATGCTCTTCAACGTTGATTTACAGACGGGTCTGCGAGAGCTCATCGCCGTTGTCGCAATCGGCTAATCGATGGAAGCCAAGGCAGGAGGTAGGTCGGTGTGGTTGGGAGAGACGGATATGTCGGGACTCAAATATGCAAATCCGCACCTCTATGTATAACGATTAGTCTAGGATCACGCTTAGTGCACACAATGTCAACATAGATGGATCACATTCCACACAAGACGAATATAAGAATAAACGACTAATTTAATTAATAAATAATCTGTAGACCTTATGGACGAAGTTTACTTTTTATTAAGCCACGCAAAGGTCGACACTAAATAAAGAAACGACATGCAGAACAAAAGCAACTCCAACGAAAACCCATCGACTTGCCACAGGCAACCGACTGAGATCAAGACCTAATGATCACCATCCTCGTAAAACTCCTCCTCAAAAGTAGGTGAAGACTCCTCCACTTCAAATTGAATGATTGCAACAAGAATGAGTACCCGAGTACTCAACAAGTTGTACCACGTAATGCAATTATAGATGACGGCTTATTCCAAAGAAAATTGCTTCTATGGTTATTTTGCAATAAGGCAACATTTGCAATTAAATACAAGTAATAGATTGAAAGTGAAATTTAAAACGAATAAATAATAATAGTTTAACAATTATTTTCACAAACACATGAAGCCTAATCAATTTTTTTCACACAGCCATATGAGTTTAACCACACAGCTGTCCCTTCCCAAATATTTTATAAAAATCTACCCCTCGTGTGAAATCTCCGAGCATGTCCATTACCAGAGACGTGGCTATTCAAATAGATTTATTAACACTCTACGAGATTTGTACACTTTACCCACAATATATAACCAAGTAGCTAGCACCAATCATAAAAAAACTTTTTCAAACTTCACCCGACAATTGACCTCCCGATGTATTTTACCGTCATACCAATCCTAACGGCGTTTTGGTCCGATGCACACCGTTGACTCGAAACGGCGAACCGCCATAAGTGTGACCCGATAAAGCAAGACACACCTCCACCCGCACACAGCCTAACCTACATGATCGAGTAGTCAATACCAAGATTTTGTAGCTTATTAAGTTAGGTCTGTCCCCATACCGCATATGCGGTCGCATAGCTTATGGCTCAGCCAATGGCGCACAAAGTTAAGTCCTTAATTGACCAAGGCGAGTGACAATTACTACCAACTATCACATTCATCTTTTTCCACCCCTTGGTTTAGTGCAACACATGCCATCAACGAGTAACAACACATAACACACAAAGTTCTATAATCACTTAATCAAGTTTATATTTTGCCACTCAAAATGATATCAATAACCTGCTGTACTCCGCCAAGGCACTATTCAGATCTAACCAACCCACGTTGGTGCTAAGGTAATACCAACTAATAATTAACCAAGTTAGGGTGACAAAAATTCATGATAATACGATAGGCAAGGTGGATATAATCAAATGGGAGTATAACTAACCCCAAAACATTTAAAGAATTAAATAATTGAAGTAACATGCAATAATTTGAATCAAAATAATTTTTAAAAACTAGTTTCAACATGGTCAAAGGTACAACTTGCCTTAAAACAAGTCTTGGTACTTGGTCTTGAGCTTGATCAACTCCTCCTCCTCAAACGCCCTCAAGTATCAACGCTCTACTCGTAAACGAAGGTGAAAACCAAATAAATACAAAACAAAGCAACAAATAAACTCCAAAAATTAAATAAAAATCTCGAAAGGTGGATCTTGAATTTATATGAATTTAGAAACTTGAATAGGTTCAATCGGAGTTTGTAGGAGGAAGAACGAGCTCTCGTAAGATTTAAATCTAAGAGAAAGAGAAAGGAAATACTATTTCAAATTTTCGAATTTTTTTCTAAAGGAAATCCCAAATATTGCATCAAGATGACGTCAAGAATAAATTTTCGAATGAAAAAATCCAAAAATAGGAAACAGAGGATGACAAAGGGTCCACATGGCAATGGTCGGGTCACCGTGGACTAAGACCACATGGCCGCTGGCCGGGCTTGGATTCGCCACGGGGTCGCCAAGCTTGCATCGACTAGGATGACACAGAGGTGATGGTGCCGAGGTGGAACCGAGGTGGCGGCAACGTGACTCAACAATGATGACAAAGACCGAACCAAGGGACTACAATGACGGCGGCTTGCTTCCATTTATTTACGAGTCGGGATCCGTGCAAAGGTGACACAAGGAACACAATGACGCGGCCACCAGAGATGACCATCGCGACAAGAGCGAGGAGTTAGCAAAGGAGCGTGAGGCTTGGCGGCGGACGGCGAAGTGGTGAATCCTCAAAGACAACGACGGCGATCGCGAAAAAACGAGAAGGCGATCTCATTTTCACGACGAGTGGACAAAGGCTCACCGGCGAGGCAAAATCTGGCGAGGAGCTTCGGCAACGGAAGCTTCGCTCGATTCGGCGAGAAGAAGATGACCCTGTCTAGCGGCTAGGGAAAACGGAGGAGGAGGGCGGTGGGGAAAAGTGGCACCAAGCAAGACACTTAAATAGGGCGAGGAAAGGCGTGTCCATGTAGATGTCAAGTGAGAGGTGTGCGACTCAAGAGATAGTCTCGAGTTGAAGACGAGAGTGACATATGGCAGTCCACTCAAAGAAAGGAGAGTAGGACTAAAGGAATGGCTAAGTTATGCTAAAAAGGAAAAGGAAAAGGCCGGTTGTTGGGTTGGGCTGTGGAAGGAAATGGGCCAAGGGAATAGGATTCAACCCACTTGGTTTTCCCGGATTATAATTAGCTTTTGCATTTTAGAAATACTAGAAAATCCAAATGGCTAATTAAAAATAGCAAATTAACTCTAAAAAATTCCGAAAAATCTAGAAAATATTTCCAAGCACAAAGAACTCAAATAAAATAGTTTTGGAATTAATTTATGTTCAGATTAGTCACATTAAATTATTTTGACATTTGAAAGTCTCACTTAAGCTTGATTAAATTCAAATAAAATTTGGTGAATTTTCCCAAATGACTAAACTATCAAAAGGTTTTGAAACTCAGATAATTGGGATGTTACATGGTAAGATGGGTGGAACACTTCATTGGGTTTCACACCCCACAGAGCCTTTCTTGCGTGTTTAATCAACAAAGATGGAGTACAAGGCAGGGCGGGGCAAGTAGCGTCAACTTACTCCATGTTGGAGATGGCCTTGTCAGCGAGCGAAGAGGGACAACTGCCACCGATGAGGCAGAAGGGGGTGCTCCACGGGCCTTCCGCTGGTGGAATAAATTGCCCCTGTGGCACACCGTGTTAAGTAAAATTTGGCGATTATGGAGAGAATCGCAGGGACTTTCTTGTAGAACCCCAAGAGGAGACATATTTATCACCGTAAAGTTTCTTGGTAGTGGGAATGTGGTACGAAGGAAGAAATAATAGTATGGATAATCCTAGCGCTCCTACGTCGACCACCAGTAATAAAATATCTGGACGTCGTCCCCACTACTCATTCCTCATCCAGTTGTATGTATCGCAGGATGTCTATCCATTTCGAAGGTTTTCTCTCTCTCTATTTCTCGGTTGCTCGCCACGAGCTCCCTGTGAGCTCCTTCCTCCCTTTCCCACGAGACAACACACGAGTTGCTTCTCTCCTCTCTCCACGCACACCAAGCTCCATTACCGCTGGGGAGCAGCACGCCAACACGGCCTCCACGAGTGCCCTAGAGATCTAGTAGAGCACAAGAGCGGTAGTCGACGGCGGCAGACGGAGGAGGACGAGGAGGAGAGATGGAGGCGAGCGCCTGGCTCGCTGCTGGCTCCCACAACCACAATGATCTCATTACCATCTGTCGCGATGATGATCCCAAGGTATGTGCGGCATCATCAATGAAGGCTATCATCGCGGTGTGCGTGGGTTTCGGGTAACGTGTGGTGCTGATTTTGGTTGTTTTTTCTCATCGGTTCTCGTCGGCGATGCCCAATCCCCACCTCCTCGTTTGGTATGCTTGCTGCAAGTCAATTTGTTGTAGCAGTTTTTCTCAATTGTTGCACAGAGTGTTTTATTTTGTTGCAATGTATCTCTTAAAATATTGCCTCATATTTTCCAAATTGTGTTGCGCAAGGTCATCTTTTTTGTTGTAGTAGGGTCTACGATTCTCAATTTTGTTGCAAATATTTAATTCTATTGTTGCACGAATAATTTTAAAATGTTATCACTATTGTTTTCAAATGTTGCAGTATCATAAGGTTGTAAACTTTTTGTTTGGTATTTCTGACCTTGTTTTGCCACTTAGCTAAGTTATATCCTCATAGTTTTCATTCTTCTTTTGATGAGAAGATGATACTCTTTTTTTTTGCAATTTTTCTCGGCATTATTCCATTGTTATTCTACATTTTGTTATATGCGTTGAATACAATTGTTACACAAGTTGTTCACCGATGTTGCGTCGTACGGTGTGAAATTTCTCATCGTACATTCGGGCGCTAGTTGTACCCTAATGATATTGAACCATATATACACATACTAAATGTCATACTACAGCTACCCAATCTCTTTTACAGCATTAAAATAGGGAGAAAGAATGAAAATATTACAACAACTAGATTCTCGATTTCCTCGATGAACAAACATGGTGAAAGGAGACCATTCAGAGAAAATGAACAAGTATTGGAAAACAGGAGGAGTATATTCATACAGAGTCCTTTGCATGTACGAGTACCAACTACAATGGGAGATTCAAGGATTTGCCATCAGATTGTAGAAATTTAGGATTTGCCACTATTGTGAGGATGACATGTGGTCCCAGGACCCACATGTCATCCTCACATAGAGTGGTAAATCCTGAATTTCACTCTTTAGTAGTGGCAAATATACCTGTCTCAAAAAGATGCTTCCAGACATTGTAAAATGAGATATTGACTTGCCCTATTAATTAATGTTCTTCCTTATATTCTCTGCCCTTACTTGAATAAACTAACACAATACTTATACCCAATCATCTCTATTTTCTCAAGAGAGTGCAAAAGAATAGCATGCATTGTTCTTCATTGTTATCATCTCTCTATATATAGAGAGGATTAATACTTTCTACTCCCGAGAGTAGTTACTCTTACCTAAAAAATTTGACATACTCCTTTATCATTCGGGTATACTCATATACTAATTATAAGATACTCCAATGAGAACCACATGAGAAATTTGCAAGAGAGTCCATAATTTTAGCATATTTTGTAAATGCTTTATATTCAGATATAAAAAGGAGTATGTCTAAAAAATATACATACCGCCTAAAAGGTGTAAATACCACATAAGTGGTGCTATATACTGTGTACTACACATATATACTCTCGGTTGCATAAGATACCACGCTAGAGATACGGAATAGAGAGTAACTACTCCCAGAGTGGAAAAAAACTTTATATATAAGACACCTGGATTTTTGGTGGAGGTTGTGGGTTAAAACTTTAGACCCCACCAAACCGTTATAATTGTTTCCCTAAAAATTAGGATTTTACTTTAATAAAACATTTTGGAATATGGACTCCACGTGTACATGTCATGTCTAAACTATATGTACAAATATGAACTAAAATTCAATATATATATATATATATGCGTCAAAATTCCAAACAAAAATGTACCATGAAAATTGTGAATATAATGTTGAAAAATTAATATTTACAATTATTCTATTAAAAATTTAAATTCGAGGCATTCCAAATTTGGACCAAAATTTTCAAACTGATATCTTTCTATCCAAATATATATAATTAAAAATTAAATTAGCCCGTGCATATGCACCAGTTAACTACTAGTACAACCAAATTGCACGGGTGCCATTGTAAAGAGCTAATATTGTGTCATTGTATTATCTCGCACGACATAGTTTCTTAATGGTCTTGGTGAGGAGCTCCGGTAGTGTAATAATTTATTTTAAGCACAATGTCATGAATTATCACGAGTTCCAAACATAGAAGGTGTTTGACAAACAAACTTCGACATCAATACATATTAATTAGCTGCACCTTTCAACATAAAATTCTGAAGGAGATGTGACCTCGAGCATCTACAACAATTCATATCACTTATTATTAGGGTTTGCCATATCAAGATTTAAATGATGTGGAGGAGAGAATGTGAGGTTGTTCTAGATGAAGAAACTAGCAAATTGTTAATACCAATACTCTATTAGAGACTTGTTACCTAAAAACACGCTTTGTGGGTCCCAATCGTCTCCGAGCAAAATATCCACCAGATAACTTGACTTCATTGTCGATATGATGAATGAGTCAAAACATGTAGGCCACAAAGTTGTACTTCATTATTGATCATCAAGAATCATGCACACTTATAACAATTAAAGTCTTTGAGATAAGCTCAAGAAACAATCTATTGGAAGACTTGTTTCTTTTTATTAGATTGAGTACTCTCTTCTCTTAGTAACAAGCTAAGAAACAAACTATTGCAGATGCTCTCAAAGCATATCCGTTGAATTTTCACACAATCTACCATAGGAAGATGAGAAAATTAGTTAGTTATTAAGAATCCATGTTAACAACAAATAATTAGTAAATTATATGATTAAAAGTAAAATAACGATTCCATAAAGCATAAAAATTATACCATATTGTACAAAATGGATAACGAATATAGTTTACATCCCCATACATGACCCCAACATTAACAAGTTCTGGCAACTTTGCATATTTAATCTCTTAAGTGACACATGCTAAACTCATCAGAAGGAAAAAAAAGATGAAATCTATCACTCCATTCTAAGAAGAGGCGGATTGTCCAAACCCACTTGCTCTACAATGTATTTTAGCATGCTTGAACGACTGCAAACCTATCATTTTTTTAAGATTTGTAGATTTTTCGAATCACCAATTGCTGGAGAGGAAACTTTGATGAGTATGTTCCCAAATCCTAGAAGTTGTTTTACCGGTGGTATAAAATCCTTTGCCAACATATTTAATAGAATCCAATTTCTTTAGTTTTAGTGTATTCAAAAGGAGCAATTGTCCTAAAGTAGGAAGTTCAGTCCAATTCATACCGCTCTGTAGCCTACCCTGATGACAACAACATTCGGAAAGGCATTAGCGATGAACCAGCTTGGAGATTTATCACTCGTACGTCCATCGATTTTCAAGCTCACGAAAAGTAGAAGGGGGTCACAGATGCTCAAGACCTCTGTTGCTCGATTGGATTATATGCCAACCCCACAAATTGATCGTTTGCTCTTCAATGCATTCTTACTTCAGAGAGTAAGTTTTGTTTTCATTTTATTTATAAAGGTGACATAATAACAATATTTTTTTTCACTTGTTACAATATACCAAAAATTCATATGAAACATTTCAAAAAAGGGGATATCTCAAAATTTTCATAATCAAAACAAACATCTGTTAAAGAACGCCAACATATCAGAAAAAAAAAGATGCAACATCTCATAATGTCAGAATTCATATACAATATTTTTTTTCAACGGTCACAACAATTTTTTAATGCTTGCAACAAAAAAAAAGGCTTGTAAAGAAGATGTGATGGGGAGGATAAGAAACCAGATGCAACATTTCAAAGAAACACCTCAAAAAAATCTCTTTTTTTTCGACGGTCGTAACATTTTTTTCAACAATCATAATTTTTTTTTTCAATGGCGCAACATGGCATCAGAAGAAAAAAGAGAGAGGAATCTTAACATTTTGATTTCCTTGATTGCTCCTTCATTGCCCAAATAGCAATACTACCCTGCAAACATGTTTTCCCCCAAATTGATCTCAAGATTTGACCCTCCCACCCATCCAAACGCATCAAATCGCGAAATCTTCCACACCAAAATCAATCAGTAAAGATAAGCATCAAGGCTCCCCAATTGCACCTATCCAATCAAGATCGGGTGGTGGCTATGGTGAGGACATTGTCGTGGGAGGAGGATGAGCAGCGATCATAATGGTCCCTTGCCACCGCCCCTCAAGGGCTCAGGCGATCGCCGCCGGCATCGTCGTTGTCGCATCCTCGTCAAAGGGTAAGCATATGGTGGGTGAAGTGGGTTGGGGAAAAATCAAGCAAGAGACCGGGATGTGGGAAGAGACGAGTATTGAGTGGTGAAAGTAACTGGTGGGCTATTAAGTGGTGAAAAGGACAGGTGGTCCGTGAACAGCGTCCGATTTTTAGTCATCCACTGGTTGCATGCGTCGTAGCATTATCCTATTTATAATCTAGCTTTGCTAGCATTAGCACACTTGCATTCTCCAGATTTCTTATGTTGAAGGAACCTCCCATATCTCATTCTCGTTCATATCTCTCATTCCTCGAAGGTGATGTATCTTGTCCTTTTTTAGACTTGAAATTCCTTTAATTCTTGAAGGACATTTTCAATGTGGCAAATTGTTGAAGTAAGTGATGTGGGCCAATAATGTACGGCAAATGGAATAACCTGGTCATAATGTCAGGTAATCCCTTAAGATGGCAACCCATTAGATTCCGAAAAGGGAGCTGGAAAGCGTACAGAAATCATTGGGCAACATTTCAATTCCAGTATCAAGAAGTACAAGTAGCGCAAATGTTTTTCGCAAATCAACAAGCTCAGGTGGGCTTTCGTGTCACAGCCAGCCAAATCAATTGCCCTTGCTTTTCTTAGCACACTCGCCACGTGACAAACATCACTAGATGCATTGAAGTTTTTCCGACTAAATATGATCAAAGTGCGTACACTAGAAAGAACCTACATATTAGACAGTGTAGCACGGCTTGTGGCTTCATTAGATAAATGACGAACATTTTCGATCTCAGCAAGACGAGGATTGCCACTATCAATCCTTGTAAACTCCAGTCCAGCAAAAAATTCTGCCAAACGATGAACAGAGCTATCACATACATGGAAAGAAAATGGTCATCGTCTGTGTTTTTCAAAGAACGATCTTAAGTGCAATTCATCAAAATAATTCATTAATTCCTCTCTACATCCTCCAAATGTTGTCCACCAATATATGTAAGGACCTGTGACATCAACAAATTAACTAGCCTTTCGGTTGTAAATGCCCAATCTTTAGGAAACCAAGAGCAGTACTGAAAGAACTTAGTGCTGTTGGCAGCTCGTCATAACATGACTTCAATGGAGACAAAAGCTGCAGTTCCTCAATTTCAATTGTCTCCACCACACTTTTTACTTCTCGTAAAACGGCAACCCAACAATGGGAAAGTTGCTGCGTAGGGCTCAACGGGACAAAGAGCTAGTTAATTTGGTTTTATATTACTGAAACCAAATTCGTACCTGAGTAGGACAAGTTTAGACCACAATCGAAGTTCAAGAAAAGTTTAGACCACAATCGGATGTGTTTTTCCTGAACATCTATTTCAAAATAGATTAAGGTAGTTGAAACTTGTTTCTTTTCATGCACATTCGGGTTTAAGAAGTAATGTAGTTAAAAATAATAGTTGTTCACCTTCAAAATAAAACTTTGTTGTTCGTGGTGATAAAACGTTATGCATTTTATTAGTTGGCAGTTCATCTTATAAAGAAGAATTTTGATCCTTTAATTGCAATTAGTTTGCATTTTCGCAAAGGGGGGGGGGGCGCATCCGGTATGGGATATGTAATAAAGCAAGGAGCACAATGGCAAGACAACAAGAAAATAAGAAACAAATATTTCGGATCAAATCGACTAAGAGGAGAGCTACAATCTTTTTTTTATGGTCAGAAAATGTTTCCCTTTGACAGCCTTAAAGAAGAAGCACCGTGAGCACCCAGGCCGAGAGCAACGCCTGATCCTGGGTGGGTAGAGGCTCAAGTCCTCTTTACCCTCTGAGCTACGGCTTGGTCTCACAATCTAATATTCTAATGCCCTGTTTAGAACATAGAAAATTTCCCTAGTTCTGTCGGAATTCCCTGGTTCATGGGAATTGACAGCTTCCTCTGAAATTCTTGGCTACATACAGGGGGCCTAAGTCATTGGACAAAATATACAAATCCATTTGGAGAAAAAAATTTTGAAATAATATTTTTAAAAAATATTTACAAAACTAGGTTATCATCTGAAAAATTGCAAAATATGTTCATATCGCCAGATGAAATGGCGAGAGGTTCTCTGATACATCAGAGGTTCGCCGCCATTTCAAATGGCGACAGAATGTATGAATTTTAAATATAGTAAATAAACTCAAAAATTACAAAAATTTTGTGAAGTATCCAGATAGAGTGTTCTTGCTTGTGTAATTTTTTTATAATTTTATCCATTATGAATTTGTCTCTAAAATTCATTTAAGTATACTATTTGTAGAATTTTAAATATACCAAATGAGGTCCAAACATTATGACATTTTTATGGTTGCTCCTTACATAGTGAACTTGTTTGTGTAATTTTTTCAGAATTTTACATGCTATGAAATTATCTCAACAATTAAGGGTACACAATTGAGTACATCAGATCGGAAACCTAAATTCAGAATTTTAGAGACAATTTCAGAGCATATAAAATTCTGAACACATTACACAAACAATTACACTATGTAAGGAGCGTTCACAAAAAATTTCATAATTTTTGGACCTCATTTAGTATATTTACAAATTCTACAAATAGTATACTTAAATGAATTTTAAAGACAAATTCATTATGGATAAAATTATGAAAAAAAAATTACACAAGCAAGAACACTCTATCTGGATACTCCACAAAAAATTTTGTAATTTTTTGAGTTTATTTGCTATATTTAAAAATTCATACATTCCTGTCGTCATTTGAAATGGCGACAGAAACCTACCCCCAATGTACAGGGTTCATGTCGCCATTTCATCTGGCGATAGAAACCTGTCGCCAGATGAAATAGCGACAGGAACCTATTTTTGCAATTTTTTGAGATAATAACCTAGTTTTGTAATTTGTTTTAAAAAAATGTATTATTTCAAAAAAAAATGCCGAATTTTTTTTTTCCGATTCTTGTGGGAATTCTGGGGTAGACAGGTAAAATTGTTGTGTTTCCGAGTGAGACCTACATGATTCACATTAACCACCCAAAAAAAATCAACATCTTTCAAAAGACCCATTGACTCCCGCCTAACGATATGGACAGTCTACTTTAATTTACTCTGTACAAACCATATTTAGTTATTTACCAGCTGAGATCATAGTTTCTACCCAGTACGTTCCCAAAGAGCAACTAGCCTCGAATCCATCTGCGAATCGAGTGGGGTTAAAGTTCAGAAAAGGCACAGGTCAGTGTGAATAGTTCTCTACAAACCCCTCCGGCTCTAGCTTTTCTGAAGCCACAAAATCTTTCAAAAGTAAATTAGTACATGATGAAACTGCAAAATGAGATTCTTCAAATTATGAATAGGTAAGACGACACAGGTAAAACAATATCAACATCATATTTCCCCGTACAACACCAATCCATGTCAACCTGTCCGCTCCAGTTCTGTCAAATCTAATACTTATACCCCTAATAGCAACAAAGCAAACAAAAAGCAAGTGGTGGTGAACAAATGAAATTAAGTCATGTCAACAACCGATAGCCATAGCCTAGTTGATAAGCTGCTGCAGATCGATCCGCCACGACGAAGCTAGCTGCTTCATTATCTGAACCGGTGTCGCCCCCTCCCAATCGTCAGGCAGCTCAATGGCAGTAGCTTCGTGAAGTCCGAGTAAGAGGTCGCTCTTCGCGTCTAGAGGGATTCCAAGATAGTCATATCCGTTTTCCATTACCAGATCAGTCAACTGCATCAATCAAGACATTCATCATTTAGATGTGTAGCTCAAATAATGCATTCAACTTGGAAATATAAAACCACAAAATGTCATATGAGTATAAAAACAAACAGATCAGTCTAATATATCTTCAAAGAAAATCATATCCCTTTCCTGTCCACAAAGAAACACCAATTAAGACATTTTATAAACCTTGTTTAACCAATATAGTCCCTATCGTTAAAATGTTTGTAGTTTATATATCATCATCTGGCAGCATAGTCGCTATGTCTGGACATAAGTTACAGTACTGCTTTGGGTTCACTAGTAAATTGAAACAACTACATTAGTTTCACAAGCATGCCAGTGCATACCTGCTGTCCAGATAGAAACCTTAATTATTATCCATATTGTTGAGCGAACAAAGGAGAACACAAAACAACTATCCAACAAATAAGAATCCATTTGATCACTGAAGAAAGCATCAAATATCCTTCACATACTTCACAATCTTTTTTCCTTCAATCTTGTAGCAACCCAGTAAAATGAGGGCCTTCATTCTAGACCAAATGAAAAGCCAGGATTCTGTTTGAGAGGAAAAGGACCAAATGTCAATCAATCACAGATCTATTCTCTATCCAAATGAACTTTTACCAAGATATGTTAAGAATGTTTCGTTAATTTAATTGTCTAGCTAAACATATATCTATTGACGAATTAATTCATTTTAGATGGTTAGATGACATTGCTTCCATCTTCCCTACTCAGATATCTGTCATTCCTCCACAATTTGGAAAGCTTTCAAAAATCACTGTCGTTGCTTGTTACAAGGGCCAATACCAAATTGTATTCAATACTCAAGAGAGAAAACCATCCACCTCAACAAAAGGAATATCCGCAACTAAGATAATAGCACACTGTCTGAATATTGGCAAATATATTAGGCAGAATTGAGAATTCAGGAAACAGTCAGTGTCTTCAGATCCATCCCCACTTAACTTCAGGGAAGCATCATATGTCACATCCGGGTTACAAAACTAAGGGGTGTTCGAACGGCTTCGCTTCGCTTTTCGCTCGAAAAATCTGGAAGCCATTCCAAACACTTAGCTTTTCCTCAGCCTTTTCTTCAAAGCTGCTTCACGCTATAACGCACGGAAGCTGCCACCGCGGAGAGCTTCCGCTTCTCGCAGCCTCCATTCCGAATTTACCCTCAAGTTCGAGGGTATTACCTCCATTGCCACCGCCCACCCACCTCCTCCTCCTCCTTCCCCGCCCGCCCGCCCACCTCCTCCAACCCGGCCCCTCCTCTGGTGGCCACCTCCTCCCGGCGCCCACCTCCTCCCTCGGCGCCTCCTCCCCAACGCCACAGGGCCCAGATCCAATATGGCTCTCTTGGCGCCGCCTCCTCCACCTCCCTCCTCCCGTAGTCGCGCCTCCTCCTCCTCACCTCACTGGCTGCCATCCCTCCTCCACCTTCCTCCCTCCCTGCCGCCCTCCTCCACCTTCCTCCTCTCCCAGATCGCCTCCTCCTCCTCAACCATGACCGCCCTCGCCACCGCCGGCCCTCCTCCCTCTCGCCCAAGTCCTCTCAATTATTAGTGTCGTTAGTAATCATCAATTGTCATTAGTTGTCATTATAAACGGCATCAAATAAGTCATTACTGTCCTCAGAGGCATTTCATATATTTCCCATTTCGGAAGTTACAGCCAACCTATCTAAAAGCCAGACAGCCAAACACCAAACATATTCAGCCCAAGACCAAACCGTAAGCCGCTTTTTAGGAAAACCATAGCTATGCCAAATGCAGACCTAATTTGCATTGCTTATGGTATGTTCTCTTACCAAAATATACTATGAATTAGTTGTGCAATGGAACTCCAGACACAGAATACTGCTCTCTCCAGTCCCAAAATAATGTCGTTTTGGACATCGACACAGTCCCCAAAACGTAACTTTACCACTAATTTATATTTTAATAGATTTATAAAACCTAATAAAATTCTAATTTTAATTTCATGAAAGGTCTTTTCGAGACAAATCTATACATATTATTTTCATGTGTTCAATCTAAAATATTGAAAAAGATATAGATAGCTAAAGTTTAGAAAGTTTGACTACACGTATCCTAAAACGACATTCTTTTGTGACCGGAGGGGGTAGAACAGTATGCAACTGTTTTAAAAATGCTTAAACCTATGCACACTGAAATGTGCTTTTAGAGTGTTGTACCATAGTCTTAACACGAAATTGACTTTTTTAATTAGTTCCACACCAGTTTTTACATGACAAAAAGTTCAAGGTTGATATTTCCCTGATATAGTTGTTATTATAAACATCTCAGCCTCTTCAGATAAAAAACTTGTGTTGTTAAAATGGAATATAGTAGTTTACCTGCTGAAGCCAGCTCAAAGCTATATCATAGAAGCTTTCTTCCACAAGGAATTGTCCAACAGCATGTAGGACCTCATTTGCAACCTCATTTGAAAGTTGATCCACGACTGGTCCAGTTTGCTCCATCAACTTTACAAGTAGTTCAGCATCTCCAGTTGAAAGAACCTCAGCATAAGCCGAATCCATGTCACCAACATGAACAGCATCCATTGCACGAGTCCAGGACTCCCAAAGTGGGCCTCTTTCATCCCCTTGATTGTCATTATTCAAAGCTTCTTCATCCAGTTCAGGAATAGCAACTCTTGCAGCAACCCTTGAACTTCCATTATCTTCACCAGCCACTCTAATAGCTTCCAGTGTCGCTTCATCTTTCGAGGCTCGCCATGCACTTGAGCAGATGGACCCTCCCAAACCTAAATGGACCCTGTCCTTTATCCCACCCTCGCCTAGGTCCTGCTTGATCATTGCTTCGTTCATTTCTAGGCACCCTACTGTCAGATGAAACAGAATCTAAACCTCTCCTGGCATTCATACCGCTTCTTGATCCAGAATAAGCATATGAGTCCCATTGTTCAGAATCTGGTCTCCAAGATGGACTTCTTACACCAGAAGCTATACCATCTGCAGAAAAATACCTTTCTGCAAGTCCTATCCGTCCATCGCCACCCCTCCCAAATTTTGAATTAGAGTATTCATGAAAACCATTGTATTTCATAGATGATCTGCCAGGAGATGAATCGAAGCCCAGCATTGAACCACCACCTCTCCTGCCTGATGATAGTGATATATCCCTAGCCATTTCCTCAACAACTCTCTCAAGACCACGTACTCTGTTCTCTAGAGTAACCATGCTGTCATGAGATCCTCCCATGAAATCCTGAAATTTGTAAAACAAGTGAAATTAGGTAGCTTTCCCACAGATGTCTAATAAGCTTAAATTATGTCCTCAAAAGTAGCACACATCACAACAATATGTGGTTTCATTTGGGATTTACTGAAGAAAGTTCGGGTATAACAAAACAAAGCAGGGATCTGTTATGACTCAAACCCAAACTACGGAAATGGCAATAAACCACCAGTAAGGTAATTATTTTAAACTTCAGACTTACATGAGATGGATTGAACATAACTATCAACAAGTAGTCAATTGTCACCCTAGGTGGCCATAAAAGCAGTTAACTTTATTTCCAAAGACATTGAAGGTTATTTCTAAAATAACTAAATAATGTCAACTCAGTTCATTTGTGTTATTGTGTAATATCATAGCACTAGTTTCTGCTGGATGGCTACATGAAAACTCTGACATTAAAAGATGGCCAGCAGCCCGGTACTAACACCAACATAACATATGACAATAGAATTATAACTTCGCTTACACTGTTACACAGGTTGCTAAGCTGTGAAAAATCTCAATTGCAGATAGACTCAAATGTTACAGGTTCAGAATATAATTTCTTATCATCAATCTGGAAGTCAAGAAGTGTGATATTTTATGACTCTTTTCTTAGCAATACAATAGCAAATCAAACTTCGAACATTCTTTTCACAGGAATAAACATGAACAGAACTAACCTGCAGCATGTTCATGAGACTGGTTTGCTGTCTCTCCAAGAGTGACAGCTGCCTCTGTATTGCCAACCAGTTTGTTTTATTATTTATGGAAGGACCTTCTCCAGGGATACTCATTGTTGCAGCAGCAGAATCTTTTGCACTGGGTTCAGTCCTATCTTCAACATCAGATGCCCTAGCCTTTGCTTCTTTGTTTCTATTACCTCTCTGGCCAGCCCATTTATCTCGAATATTTTGAAAATTAGAGCTAGCACGCACTTGAGTCAGATTTCCGTCATCATCTGCTGACCCATTGCTGTTAGCTGGACCAACAGGATCGCCATCTCCTTCTGGTTCATCTTCCTTTTGTAAATGAGATTGTAAAGTCTTGCGGGGAACTACCACCTCAACAGCCTCTGCGCTACTTGTCTCAAGCTTTTGAAAAAATTCAGGGTTCAATTCCCTGTCAGTTAGTGTAGGTCTTTTCTTTAAGAGAACTGCTGCTTTTTCAGCTATGCTATTGCCCCTCGTTTTTTCATTGTCGCTAGGCGAATCAGGGGAGGAATCTTTCAAAGATTCTGATTTTCCACTTGACCTTTTGGGGTCCAGCTTCCCTTCACTATCAGCTGCATGCAAATTGTTTTACAATAAGTATGAAGTAGTAACACCCTAAATAATATCATACACTTGTTAAACAAAAGAACATAATCATACCATTTGTTTCTTCACCTGTCAACTTTTTCCACAACTGTACTGCATCAACCATGCTTTCTCTGACAGGCCTTACCTGGAAAAAAATGACAGGAACAACTTAGCACAGCACAATGCATATAACTTGTGGTCATCTGAAAAAGATCAATGGAAGATGGAACAGCAACAGATCCTTCAGTTTAGATTGAGTGAGGCGATTTTTTTGTTACCTTATCAAAACGGCAAGCCTCAAGAGCAGCTATGGTTGGAGCTGTTCCATCTCCTATCAAGTGGCCTGAATGGGTGGCCAGGACACACAATGTATCAGCAGCTGCTTTTCTAGTAGCCCAATCACTGTTCTCAAGACAGTCACGAATACTTTGCAGCGTCTGCTGCATATTCTGAGGACTGATTGCTCCAACCTGAAAGGCAAGATATCAACAGATACTCAAACAAGGAGGCCCACTGACCATGCTGATCATTGCAGTGCTTCATAAAATGTGCAGAATAAAATAATACTTGCATAGGTGACAATTTTCCATGATAAGACCATTTGGAGCTCCTAATTTTAACTAAGAAGCAGTTCGGTGTTGCGCCTTATGAACAAAATTAGAAAACAGAACAAAAAGAGATGAGTTGGAGCCTTCAATTCATGTTATCATAATATATCAATCACTTAACAAAAATAACATTGTAATAGCACACACCTCTATCAAAAGTTCAAAACCACATTGTAATAGAAATTTTTTAAAATCCAAACCCTGGTCCCATACTCTCAATGGTAATTCACCAATCACTTGGCCTGCACACCAAAAACCTACCAGTGTTTCCATCCCTAGAGTTGTCAGTGAGATATACCAGGCCGCATCCAAAACTGACTATTACGGTCAAACTAATTACTGCTACAGCAATGCCAAACAGCACTTACTCCAAAATAAACCCTTTCCATAGGCCACATTCTAGTATAACATTCCCGTCTCCAGACTTAAAAACTACTTGTCCATTAAAACCAACGACTACCGGTCTTCCACACATTTATATCACCTGAAATTCGTTATGTCAATTCATCGAACACATAGCAAGCACAACCAAATTCACAAAGCCAGCACCTACCTGAGCCAAGCTTCTGACGACATCGAGCAGTGCCCCTTTAGCTTGCACTCCCTGCTCACCGAGCAACTTGCAAACTCTCGGACCAAGCTTCCCAAACATCCCCAGCACCCCGAGTCTAGGCCTTGCCCCCTCCAGCGTCTTCGCCAGGCAGGTGGCCGCCCCGCCCTGCACCGCCTTGCTCTGCTCCCCCATCACCTCGAACAGCGGCCTCACGAACAGCACGACGGTCGCAATGCCCGCCTCAGCAGCGCCCGAAACAGCCAACGGTCGGAGGCACACTGCAGCGAGCTGCCCCGCGGCGTCGCCGCAGGCGTCGCGCACGGACGTGTCGGAGGCCGGGTCCTTGAGCCTCCGCGCAGGTGCGCCAGCACCTTGTGCAGGCAGGCGCGGCGGCGTCCGGGTGCGCGGCGCAGAGCGTGGCGAGGAGGCGCAGCGACTCGCGCCTCGCCGGCGAGGCGAGCCCCGGGGAGTCGGACGCCAGCGCGTGGAGCAGCATGGGCACGGCGTCGGGGACGGCAGCGAGCGGATGATGCGGTCGAGGTCCTCGACGGCGATGTGGTGCGTGTCGCGGTCGGAGAGCTTCGCCAGCGCGGCGAGCACGCGCGACTTGAGCTCCGCCATCGCCGCGTTCTTCGACGGCGTCGCTCCGGCGGCGGGCGGGGCGCGCCCGCCGCGGCGGCGGGGCCGGGGTTCGGCGGCTGCGCGGTGGAGGGCGACCTGGGGTGGGATTTGGGGGCGGATTTGGAGAGCGCCGTTGCCATTGCGGCCGGATTCGTCGGGAATCTAGACAATGCCGGGGGTTTGGGGAACGGGAATGGCGAGGCTCAGATTTGAATAGGTGGGTGCGGGATTCGGGCTCCAGTTCGAGGCATTCGGTGGCGAATTTGAGGTGGATTTGGTGGGATTCGGGACGCTTTTGGATCGATCGATGGGTCTGGGTTTGGGTTTTGCGGCCGATTTGGGAATGGGATGATGGGATCTCGCCTTGGGGAGCGGAGGTGGGGGGAGCCGAGGAGCGGGCGGAGGAGTTCAAGATTCTTTCAAGACGATGGATGAGAAGGTGAAGAGAGAGATAGAGTAGGAGTGAGTGAGAGCCCACTAAGGTTGAGGGAGTGAGGGCCACGTTGTCAGTCAGTGATCGGCTGGAGGGTATCAGAGAGGGAAAATAGCGACAGATCAAATGATTTGGAGCTGTAAGTGCCTCGGGCCCACCTTGTCAGGGAACTACAGTAGATTGCGAAAACACCGCACAGCATGTGGCGATCGTGGCCATGCGTACGTACGTAGATCCACGAGGAAAACGATCCCAGTTCAGAGTTTAGACAGATACCGGCGGCCCGGCGGCCATGTGATGTGCCCGCTGGGGTCGCCCGCCTCCACACCGTACATACAATACTCCTACGTGTGTGCGAATGTTTGAAATGGAATTTACTACACGCTAGTACTCCGGTGGACCTTGCATGGCCGGTAGCTATTGGAGGAGCCAAATGGACCGCGAAACGTCCCGAGTTTCAAACCTCTCGTGGATTCTTTTCGCCATGGAGGGGAGGGAGTAATTACAGATTTACGGTACCAATGAAGATGAATCGAAGTTCAAACCAGATCGACAGAGAGATCGCATACTGCCTGCTGATCTGCTGCTCAAGTGCTGATACATACTAAGGCCATCTCCAGTTGTATTTAATGTTGAGGAGGAAGAGAAGATATCGAATCGATTCAATACGTTGGATGTGTCGATTCAAACGGGGAAAAAAACTGAGAAATCGATGCTGACGAGGATTAAATTTCTAATTTTTGGTTTAATCATTTATTTGAAGACCACATACCCTCTATGGTAATAACCTGCGGGTTAATGACCCCTTGTGGTCGGAGAATCCCAAAGGTTGTTTTACAAGTACTCTGGTCGGAGAGGTCTTGTGCCTATTGCCCAACCAGTTAAACCACTCATAAGATATTTGAATTGGTACTTGGATTTGATTCCAAGTATATTCATTCCGTGTGAAGAATGAAACACATGTCTTATATGTTCCAAACCACATGACGTTTCTCAGTCTTAAGTCACTGACAAATAACTACTAGACAGTTTCGTCTCCTGTTAACAGTAACCGACAATCAATTAGTATTTCACGGACTATAATTGTCCCTCTGACCAGACGCGATGTCTCCCCAAAAGGTGTCTTTTCCAGGAGTAACTGTCACCTCTTCGTCTGTTATTTAAAGATGGACGACAAACAGAAGACAGATCGGATCACAACCAATTCAAGACATACGGATTGAAGGCAATTAGATTCAATCCAAAGCATAGCAAGCAATACACTCGGTGTAACTATGGCTAGTCTGTTGCATTGTCTAAGGCACCCTCTCAGAAAGATCCAATTCATTGCAATAAAGAGCAACCCTTTCACCTCTAAGAACTCTTAGCCATTTTCCTTATTTTATTTCAGAAGATCGCGACTTGATTGTCGACAATGCATAATTTAGGTTTGGTTCAACTATATAAAATAGTATTATCCACCAAACCTATCGAACTCGTTGTTGCTTTGTTGCCATCCTCGTCACGGCCGTTGGAAGGAAGCGCCGAGAAGGGTCTTCACCTTGCTACCCTCGTCCTTGTCCCCGACGGCCACGCCGCCACATCATCCTCGACGTCGTCACCTTGGCCTCACCGTCGACGTCGTCGCCTAGAGACTTCGGAGCTCGTCACCATTGCCAAATCCAACCTCCACCTCACCGATGTTGCTTCCTGATGGCGAGATTGGTCGAGGAATGCGACAAATCACGGCATGACAAAGATGGAAGGAGAAGGCCAGAGCGGATAAGAAGGGTCAGCTACAAATCGACCTCGATATCGTCGTTCCTTCAAATCCACGTGCCTCAGCTTCTTCACCGCCGCCATCATCGCTATGCTGGTCGTCGCACGCCTCGACCTCCATGCGAGAAGGGGCGGAGGCGATTGGTATTCAGTGGAAATGTGTGGGATGAGGAAAGGGACTTGACCCTTCTATTTTTTGTTTTTCTGTTCCTCTTGCCTTTTTTTAAATTTCAGGGTGTGGGTTTCACTTAGAGAGGGAGTTGGTTCAATACAATGGAGTAAAATGCACTAGTTTTTGAACCTGCTTATATGATATATTATTGAACATGTGTTAATTCAACACTAAAGATGCCCTACGGGCACTCCCAACAAGCAAATTTGTTTGATACTTAGTGTGAGGTCCCGGCTTATTTGGCTTGTAATGCTTAGGCATCCATTGACCCTAGCATTACAAACAAAATAACCCGTGTCTTCGAGATATGTATACTTCCCAGAAATGCAGTATACACACCCATTTACAAAATCATGCATCGATTTCATACAAGACATAGAACCAAAGCATGAACTAGATTAAACAAAAGACATACATAATAGCGAGTTATTACAAAAGGGGCCAACCGGCCAAATACAACTAAGAGAGATAAATAACAGCGGAAGCAAAAGCCATAAGATGGCGATAAACAAAAGTCATACGGTTTGCCTAAAGCCCACAAGGCAACCGACCGGGCCTCCAAGTTAGTCGTCCCAACCACCGCATATCTCACAAAAGTAGGGCCCTTGGGGCTCAACCTCCTCTGCAACAAATTAATTAAGCAAAGCAAATGAGTACAAAAATGTACTCGCAAGACTTACGTGTAGAGTAACGGACCTATACATATGCTACATGCAAGCTTCTTTAAGTGGAGGCTGTAGGTTGTTTTCGGTCTAAAGCAAGTTTTCCTTTGTAATATTTAAATAGATTCAAAGCAGTTTTGCAATTCATTTTTTATTTGCAATTAACAACGAGACAACAACATAATAACAATAGATAGATGACAACAACAACCTGGAAGTGACTAACCCAATAGTCACCACAACAATAGCATGAATTACCCTTTCATACCACCCATGTCAAGTTTTAATTAAAGGTTGTAGTCCGATTCTTGCGGGAAATAACCAAGCGTGTCTATAACCTAGGACGAGGCTATTCGAATAGATTTAACCTCGGGTGTACCAATGTACCCACACGCCTGCATCGCCTTTTCGCCACATGATTAATCACACTTCCTTTGGTATGCTGGCACGGCTAAGTCCTACGAGACATTTCCAATGGATGATGCTAATTAAGAGCCGCGACAACCCAAAGGATAGGATACACCTACCAACCTAAGCAATCATGGTGCTCCCAATCCCTATAAAAATATTTTAACCACCATTGACTCATAATTAACACCCCCCAAAGTACTTAGCCAAGAGAGGTCTCATATCCCCCTCGTGTGGTTAGCACGCAAAATTTGCTCGGATCAATGGCGCAAGTAATTCGGTCCTTAGGGACTTAGGCATCATTCCACACACCATGAGATCACACCAAACATCCATTGTGCCCAAGTCAAATAGTTTTCATTTTCAGTTTTGTTTTGACTTTACAAATTAACAAAGCACAAGTGCGGGACATAATGGAATAATAATTAGATTTGTGTGATCAAGATCATCGACTAAATCGATGACCGCCCAATTCTACCGTAAGCTAAGCATTTCTAAGTAATACCAACACGTGATCTACTAAGTAATGAGAGCTCATCCAACGAACTCTACATCACAGTAAGATATTCTTAGGCTTAGTAGTAGAGAATGAACATTTACCTACAGAGTATGCATCTATAGGATCAACTAAACGATAACCATTTAACAACAAAATAGAGCATGCATACATACACTTTGCAAACAATATATTAGACTTTGAAAGTAATGGGATTAAACATGATCAAACTGCTTGCCTTGGTGGAGCTGCTCACTATGCTGCAAAGGGTCACTCACGGGATCAACGCACTTATCGGCACCTAAAAAAGCTTAAAAAGAACCGATAAGAACGAAAAACCGAAAAGACTCAACAACAAACTTTTCTCCAAATGCTTTGAAATTTTTACAGCAGCAAGAGCATAATTTTTAAGGAATTTATCAACAAGAACCAATTGATTTTGATTCTCAATGCAAAAGTTATGGCCAAAACAATTTTGCTCAGCCTAGAAAATGCTGGAAAATTCAAATCGGTTACTGTTCATCCGAATTAAATTCTCTAGCACAATTTTCCAAAGAGGTGCTGCACCTGAGATTTTTATGGTAAGTAAAACACCTCATGAGATGAATAACATAATTGAGTTCACCTCATTTGGAGGTAGTATGCATTTTCTATGATTTTTCAAATATATGCACACAAGAACAACACAAAATGCACCCACCAAGATTTTGAAAATAGTGACATGCCTAAAACCTATTCTACCATTTAGTGCACTAACATAGGAAGCCAACACAATTAGATTCACTCAAAAAGGATCCATAGAGAATTACTTATGCAATTTACAAGTTAAATGCAATTTTTAGGATAACAATTAAAGCCTATTTCTAAACTATTTTAGCAAACCATTTTCTGGAGCCGAACTAAGCTTACAACTATTTTTAGATTAAAGCTGAGTTCAAACCAGAGCTAACAAAATTTGAATCAACTCAATTGGAGCTAAAATGAAATAGTTATGCATTTTTGAAGTTCATTACCTTTTTCAGTTCATAAATAAATCCCACGGGAATTCCTAAATTCAAAACGACGTGGACGAATCTGGGCCGTTGAGATTGAATCGGACGGCCCAAGAGGAACGGGACAACGCGCGCGCACTCGTGTGGAACCAACGAACATGGGCCGTTGATCTTGAATCCAACGGCCTAGGTTGAATCACGTGCGGCGTGTTTGAAATTCGCGCGCGCGAGGGATCCGTGATTGTGGACCGTAGATCTTGTGATGGACGGCTCACACTGAACGCAACCCCACGCGTGCGCACAGTCCCAGCGAAATCCTAACCACAGATTCAGAATGAACGCACACAATGACCCTAACTAAAACGCACGCCAAGACAAGGCGATTTAAGTGCATGGGACCCGTGATGTCGCTCATTAGCCCGCTTAGACACCCGTTAATGGTTAAACCCAATCATTAGCGTTAATGAACCGATTTTGCCTAATGACTCATTACGATTGTCGCCTCGTCCGACAACGCACCGAGTGGCTTCTCAAGAATCGCCGCGACTCAAGCCACGACGACGAAGCGGCGATGGTCTCGAGGCGCGAATAGCCGTGCGCACCTAATGGTGGTGGCGACGACCGGAGGAGCACTACACCGCTGGCTAGCCGGCGAGGGCGGCGCTATCACACACGGCTAAAAGCAAAAAGAAAAGAGCTCATTGCAATTCAACCAAGCGGTGCTTGAGCATCTAGGGCTACCAGAAGCTACCCGATAACACGGAGGATGCGGGGAGGACGAGCAGCCCCATGACGGTTGACCTTGCTTATTCAAGACGGCGATGTGGAGAAGACGGCCTATGCGAAATGAGCAAGGCCGCGTCATCGGATTAGCTCCAGGGAAGCTCTAGGAAGGTTCCAGAGCGAGGAATTGAGAAATGGAGCACTCACCGGCGTCGGAGACGAAAAGGGGTTGAAATCGGCCGAAAAGGGGGGAATCCAAATTCAACTGCTCCCTGAAGAGGCAAACCAAAATTGAATTAGGGGTTTTACTCCCGGTGATGAGTGGCTCAAAATGACGCGAAAGGATTCGACGAAGGACCACGGGAACCCTATCTTCACCATGAGCCCGAGGTCCAGCAATGGCGGCCGAGGGGGGTTTGGGGTGGTTCGAGCTCAAGCAAGCCACGAGCAAGCATGCTAGAGCTACGGGGTGTTTAAAGAATGCCAAGGAAGAGAGCGGAGGGCTTAAGTAGGCGAGAGGGCAAAGGATGGAACGGACGGATGCTCCACCGCCAAACCCGCTGCCATGGGCACTCCGAGCGCGATAGGAGCAGGTGAGGGACAGAGGAAGGTGACTTCGGGGGCGAACGCACGTTGGGCATTTAATGCACGCAGAAAGGCCCGTTGGCGAGGACGAGGAGGGGACCAAGATCGCCGCTTACGCCAGCTGCAGCAGCAGTTATGGCGATCGCGCCAGCACCTCGCGAGGAAGGAGACGACGCACCATCGTCCGATTGCATCTCGACGGCCCCACGCGATCGGCGGCAAGACTCGCCTCGCGAACGCCCACCGTGCGATGGCGATCCAACTACTGATAACGCTATACGCTCATTCGCTACCCGACAGATTAGGCGGTTCAACTGCGTCGATTGGCTCGAGCCCGAGCCTGGCTCGCGCCCAAGGAATAGTACAAACCATTTAGGGTTTGAATTTAAAAGCTGGGTTTGGAAGAATTTTTAGAGGTAGCAAACTAATTCAAAAAATTCTGAAATTTTTACTGGAGCTTCCTCACTTCAAGGTTAACCTTGCATAAAATTTTTAGAGGTTTTTATGCAAAGCATTTTTCTCCAAAAATTCTGCAAGGGTATGTTCTAGGGTTTGACCAATTGAAAATTTGGTTTGACTTGCCTCCAAAATTTATCAAATAATTTCTAAAAATTATGAAATTTTTCAAAGGGTCACACATCATCCCTAGAACCTAGGAAAAATATTTCCCAAGATTGGCACAAGATTTGTGACAAAGTTGAATAAGGGTTTGACTTTAGTCAACAGAGATTTGTGTTTTGAATTCCACAACTCTTGACAAGAATTATAGAAGAGTTCAAGAGTTTCAAGATGTGAGAAAAGTTTTAATTTCTACTCATTTAATTACATTTGAAACACACACCCATAATTTGTTACATTTGAAACACAAACCTAGATTTGGTTCCATTTGCACATTTGGGATGTTACACTTAGCCTATACTATATTAGCTTTTTTTTTTTTTGAAAAATATGTTAGCTTGTTGGTGAGGTGGAAGAGAGAGAGGAAGATAGAGAAAAAGCTTGATACTCATACAGATAACAAGCCTTTTTAGAAAACCAGGAAATTTATAGGACTCACTCTCTTCAAATTGGTCATTCTTTCTCATCTAAATACAAACTTTAGTAACAAGCTATAGTATCAAGTTATTGCAACGGTTGTATCTAAAATCCCATCTAATTAATCTCTCGCCTCTAATAACAAGCCATAGCATCGAGCTACCCTGATGGTCCTCGTCGATCTGCCACCCGCATTGATACTACTCGCTAGGTAATCTTGATGCAAAAATTACCTGAGTCTTCTCACGATCGCATCCTGGGCGTCTATCTTGCCGGTTCCAGGCTATGTTGTAAAAATCCGATGAACCGTAACACAAGAATTTCGATTCAAGTGATGTTATTCTGAAATTCTATCCGGAACAAATTGCAGCTGCCAGCCTCCAGAACTAAAATTTGAAACCCTCCATCTGGCGACCAAATTTGTCTAAATTTCTGTGTCCTGTGTAAATAAATACGTCGGCCCCCTAAACCTCCTTTTGTTTTTCTTCAAAAGGTGTCGGTCCACGTTGCTGTCCTTGCTGCTAGTTGCTTGCACCAAATGCAGGTCCAAACAAACAGTACTAGTACTAAGATACCAATTGAATAAAAGCAAGACATCAATTGTAAGGTAAAATGTACTTGTGTCTGTTAACAATATCTGACCTTAACTTTTTGGCGCGATTTGAAAGTTAGGCATCAATTTTAAGTTGGTGAGTTGCTTCATTTTCATCAACGAGTAAGATGCAGCATCACAAGGAAAATGGCGGTACTAGTCCAATCAAGGCCGGAAAATGTACTAAATGTTTGGAGTAATTCCGTTTAGACATGGATAATAAACTTGGGTATTACCCGACATGCAGGATTTTGATTTTCCATTTGAGAAAATTAGCTCAAGCTATCTCTATAGCTTAAATGCAAAACTATTTGAAAGAGTAATACAATGGCAGTTCATTTAACTAGACAATTGCAAGGTTTGCTGTACTGAAGATCGCGAGAGTGGATTTTTTTTTAAATAATATTTTAAAAAATAGTCAAAAAAATTATAAAACTAACTCCATATCGTTAATTAAATTAGCGACAAGGACCTTGTTGCCTCTCTATCACCGATTGAATTGGCAACAGGGACTTCTCCAACGGCATATGCCCTCTCTAGACAAGAGCAATTCAAGGATTCCAATTGACGACAGTGAGCTAGTTTTGTAACTTTTTTCGACTATTTATTTATGTAATTCTTCTTTTTAAATCTATTGTTTTTTTTAAAAAAATCCCACAAGAGTGTTCATGGTTGGTGAGGTGGGTGCAGAAGATGCATTGGTGGGAGAAGCTTACACATCAACAACAGCTTTGCGCCCTTGTTGCGACTGAAACAAACACTGAGTGGTTGGCACGTCCCAATATCGTTGCCTATGAATATGATCACCACACAGTATTTTTGTAATCTTCCTGTCAGGTCCCAGACCAATTCTAAGGCTCCGTATTTCCAGGAAATTAAACAAAGAGTTAATTCTTTATTTGCCATTCAAAGTTGGCAAACTCCTTATTGAAAAATCCTTTTTTTTGCCTTATTCTCAAAAATCATTTTTTTTGCCTCAGGTCAGTTGATTGGATTTGACCGTTGATGATTTTGCCTTAAAGTATCTTTGAGATCTTTATGAGATTGTTTGATATAATAATATAGTTCAAAAATTTTTTTTAGAAGAAGTTTCTAACATAGTGTAGATTATTCTATAATTTTATAGAATTTTATTTGCAATATGTTTTTATCTAAAAATCTTTCAAGTTACAATGGAAAATTTAAAGATTTTTAGAGAAAATTTTTTGCAAATAAAACCCTATAAAATAATCTACACTATGTCAGAACTTCCCTAAAAATTTTATAATTTTTGGAACTATATTATCAGTGTCAAACAATCCCTAAAGATCTCAAAGATACTTAGGCAAAATCGCCTTTTCACGCCCAAGTCAACGATCAAATCCACAAATAACCGACCGAGCAAGAAAAATGAATTAAAGTTGAGAACGAGTGGCAAAAAAGGGATGAGCAATTTTTCGATGGCATTTTGGAAAGCTTGCCAACTTCTAATAGTAAATAAGGAATTAACTCTCAAACAAACTAGCTTAGCTTAAATACTAGTACTTACTTCTAGAATTACAAAAAATTGTTCTCGCATAAAAAAACAAAAAACTATACCGTTGAAGCAATAAGTTAACCAAGGGGGAAAAACTAGGGGTGTCGACGGATCAAATACGAATTGAATAATGGTTAAATCTCATTTGTATTCGTATTTTTGAACGAATACAAATTTGGATTTGAATGTACTTTAATACAAATACGAATATGAATAAAATGTTATAGTGAATTCGAATCGAATATCGACTTAATTCAGCTGGATTCGGATATCATCGTTACTTATGTAATGACAAGATATTTATAATACTTTATCCTAATGTATAGCGACTTGATCATTCTAATTTATTTATTTTACTTAAAGAAATATCAAATCACATTAAAACTAAAAATACTTATCCAGCTAATTAGGCATACAACAATAAAATATGTGCATTGCTTTATCGAATATGATAGTTAAGGTAAAATAGCATTTCGGGAAACCGCCAATTTACTGGTAGTCTTTTAGCCCTTCGGCCATTTCGGTCAGGTTGTAACCAAAATAATTGGCTAAAATGTGTCGTGGGCTTTTTCTGTATTGATAAAAAGAAGACTACTAATTGGGCTTCGCCTCTTGGTGCTGTGCGGCAAGTCGAGCCCACGTGTTTCATTTCAGGGTTCCGGCTGTCAAGGCCCACGAAATGGACCGTCGGTAATTAACTAATTGGGCTTTAGTTTATACTAATTGGAGAACTGGGCCAAAATTAACACTGTCCTTGCTAAGGAGTACCTCCTCCGTTTCTTTTTATTATACGTATTTTGGCTAGATAGGAATTAAGAAGGTTGTACAACCAAGAGAAAGACAAGAGAAAATGACTATACTATCTATGGTATAAATACCTTGGAAATGCGATAGATAATAGTTTGTGGGAGAGAAAATATGTGATAAATATGAATAGACAAGATAAAACGTCAATAAATTTGCATGTATATCTTATGTTTCAAAACAAATCTGCAAAAACTATACGTCTTAGAACGGAGAGAGTACCAGTGATGGTCCACGATTGCAAAAGTGTGAGGCGAAGACGAATGAACAGCAAAAGGGTCCCCACGTATATCTATAGTCACATGCATGTTTGTCCATCATCAATGGACAAGTAGACTAACACGCGCTAGTATTCAATCATTGATGGCCACTTGGTACCAAATGGATCGATCTAACGTCGTCTCGAGGATAAAGACTAATCAAGGAACGCCAGGATTTACATGACAAATCTACTACCATTTCTTCCTTCTAAAAATCATTCGTCGGTTGATTGGCTGCATCATTCGTCGGTGCCAGAAAACCCCTCGTATTTTCGACCCAACAATGGCAAATTAAAGCATAGGTTGATGTCAGAAGAGTTCACACTTCAGGGCAGTCATCTATTTCCTTGAAAATTCTTAAGAACAGTCGCTGATAACCAGCTCAAGCCGGCCGGATGGCTACCTTTCGGCTTGTCTCGGTTGTCAGCGACTACCGTCTATTCAAGAAACCGTTCATATATACGCATACATATCCTGCCGGCCGGAGAGCTTTCGGCTCCAATGCTCCCATGTGCCGATGTGCATGGGAGGATACCGCGATCACGGACAAGTTGGTACTGCTGCTTCTTGGCAGTGCATGCCATACGTGCACACACAATTAAGTCCACGCCGATTGAACAACCTAGGCACTGGCACATGAGGCAAATACATGGCGAATAGAGAGGGCTAGCTTCGTCGGGGGAAATGAATTCTTTAGGGAGCCTCACGGTGAGGCCCTCCTCCATAGAATTTATTTTCTTTGTCGGGTGATGAGCAAGCTACCCGTCAAGGTTCAACTCAGGGAGTTTGAACCTCGAGCACCTCACCAAATAAAAAATAGTTGAATCTCACGTGCCTCACCAATAAAAAACAAGATGCTCACACGTGTTCGCTTTCAGTGGGAAAGAAGTGTTCCATAGGGACGTGCAAGTATATGGGTGTATATGATGGTACGTGTTGTGTGTGCGTCCGCCTTGTACCATTTTTAAAAAAAAAATACATGGCGAATACACAGTACCTGAAGACTCACATGTACATGGCAAATACACAGTACCTGAAGACTCACATAGTCACATGCATGTGCTTGCTCCTGCAAGTTAGGCCTTTGGTGCTACGTGATGCGGGAGCTGAAAGCAACACGGCCGTAGGACGAAACACAAGAGACGAGAGCGCAACCGACGAGCAACCACTGGTGATTGTTTATCAGCAGCATGCAGCAGCAAGCATGTCCCATGTGTGGCTGTTGAGTTTGTCTCTACCAAGGTCACCAACCCGACAATTTGTCTTGAGCTCGATTGAATTCCTTGCGCCCCAAACAAAATTAAATTAACCCCTGCCGGCAGGGCTGTAAACTGAGCCGAGCTCAAGCGAGCCTAAATTGAGGTTTGAGCCTGGAGTTAGGTTCTATCTCGGCTCGAAAAAAGCTCGGTAATTACATTTTAACATAATTCCTTCTATAAAATATTGGCCAAAGCTCGAGTAAACTTGAGCTCGGCTCTTAAAAACTCGGGAACTACACTTTAACATAATACTTGTTGGAGATATTAGAGATTAGGCAAGAGTTCAAAATTTAGGTAAGAGTTTAAGTCGTGTGTAAGTCGGACTATAATATTTGACACTATGAATAAAGGGTGTGGATTCCCCGAAAATCCTACATGGTATCAGAGCCAACCCAACCCAACCCTAAACCCTAATCCGAGCAAACCCTTACCTCGAAACCGTCGTCTTTGATCCGCTAGCTGCGCTGCCTCACTGCACGTGGTCCTCCGCAACCGCGTCGCACGAGAGCGAATCGCAAGTAGCTGGGTTGCGTGTGGGCAAGCCAGGGCGGCGGCGTGAGGAGACGCAGAGGCGACGCTTGCGAGTAGAGAGAGCGGCGACGAGGCCGGAGCCGCAGACCGAGCGATGGAGCTTCGGAGAATCGATCAGCCTTCGGCCAAGTGAGAGAAGGATGATCGGCGGCGAGATCTGGTGGATCTGTCCGACATTGAGAAGGAAGGAGCTCGGGGCCGACGGCGACTTGAGAAGGAGAAGGGATCCAGTTGGATCAATCCGGATCCGGCAATGAGGGCGCCAGAGGTGGTGCGGCGTGGAGAGGAGGAGAATGGAGGAGTTTCAGTGGGGAGGAGGAGAAGAAGAGAAGAGACAGGCGTGCAGGAGACAAGCGGCGCTCGAGGAAGGAGCTGGTGCTTGGGGGTCGGCATTCAGGGGGAGGAGCTTCGATGCCGCAGCAGAGGAAAAAGAAGGGGCTCACGAAGGAGGAAGAAGGTTTGCGCTTGGGGAAAGAGGAAGGAGGTTTGGGCTTGGGGAAGGAGGAAGAAGGTTTGTACTTCAGCTGCGGTTTGACGCTGAGGAGGAAGGTTTGGCCTTCGGGATTTGTTGTGGCCAACGAATCTGGAGGAGACTGTTCGCTGAGGAGGAAGAAGGTTTGGACTTCGGGATTTGTTGTGGCCAACAAATCGGGGAGGAAGAAGGGGAGGTGTGGTGCTTTTGCTATGGATCCGGTGTGGTGCTTTCGTTGTGGAGATCCAATCCGGTGTGGAAGAGGTGCGCTTGGGAGATCTGGTGTGGTGATCTGGTGTGGTGCTAGGATCCGATGTGGAGGATCTGGTCTGGTGTGGATGCTTCGAGGGTGAAGGATCTGGTGGAGGTGTGGAGGATTGATTTTTTAGGAGGATCTGGTGTGGATCCAGATCGGTGGAGGATCTGGTGTGGTTGAGGGGGATCTGGTGTGGATCCAGATTAGCAGAGGATTTGGTGTGGCTGTGTGTGTTGTGTTAGAAAAGGAGAAAGAGGATAGTGTATTTGCTGAGAGTTCTAGCTGTTATGTTGCTTGGTGGTGACAGTATCGGAGGTTACGACATAAGGCATATAAGACAGATAGATCGTTGGAGGATCTGGTGTGACTGCATGTGCTATGTTGGGAAAGGAGAGAGGAGATAGTGTGCTTGCTGAGAGTTGTAGCTGTTGTGTTGTTTGGTGGTGATCGTATCGGAGGTTACAGCGTAAGATATGGAAGATAGGGGGAGAAGATTGTTTAGATAGTGCTTTGGTAGTTGTGTTAATGGCAACATTGGTGTCGTGCGGTGGTGTTGGTATCAGTGTCGGAGATAGTGTTGCTAGAGATGTCTGAAAGATGATTGGGACTAGAGTCAGACGTAATAGTCTGTGACAGAGGTAGAGGTGGTGGAGGCTGAGACTGGGGGCGTGTAGGCAGAGTGGTGGAGGTCAGGGTCGCTGGGGGTATGAGGGTAGAGAAAGATGAGATCGAGGTTGGAGCAACCGGTAGATGGTAGAGATAGATTTGATGACATCCCTGTTAGTATTGGTGGTGAGCAACTTTTAGTCTTTGTAATGGTATTAGCTATAGAGTCGATGGTAGGTTTGGTAAATTCTAGCAATGGTATTGTAATATGTAATAAGATGTACATGATTGTTATCTTATGTCCATCTTAAAAGAGGTATTGGAGATATTAGAAATTAGGTAAGAGTACAAGTTGTGTGCAATACGGACTGTAATATTTGGCATTATAAATAAATAGTGTGAGGATCCCAATGAACACACACGATTATTCTCCGAAAATCCTACAACACCCTATACAAAAGTTCAATCAAAACTCAAGCTCGGCTCAAAAAACCTCAACAACTAGACATTAACATTGGAAATAAATATGTGTGGAAAAATTAAGAATGTGTAAGTCGAGTCTTAGCCACACTATTCAAGCTCGAGCTCGTTAGGCTCGCAAACTTAGGTTCAAGCTCAAGCTCGGCTTGTTTGAAGCTCGAATCGAGCTCGAATAGCCTGTTAAGCTTGAACTTTTTTACCGCCCTACCCGCTGACTGTTGGTGCTTTGTTCTTAACTCCCCCTGGTGTACTTGGCTGCCATGTCACTGTCTTTTGGTAACCTCTTCTACTTAAACTGTAACCTGTAAAGCTTAACAAAGCTTCAAACGGGAATCGGTTCCCTACTGTATAGTTATCGAAAAAGATGCGCACAAATACTGGTACAGGGAAGAGAGTGGCTAGAGCACTTGTCTTAGGATCCTAGAATATCTTAGGGCCAAATCATCATAAAACGATATTGTCTGAGATAGACGTGCACTAAGCTAGGGAAATATGAAATGTCTTACTATAGCTGGCTGGTCAGTACACGCCAAAACGGATCTGGATTCTATGTCTACGGTGTGAACAGTATTCTCTAAGCGTGTGAAAAATGCTCCGCATCTATATTGTAGCAACAATTAAACCCGTAGCGAAAATACTGTAGCTATTGATCTTGACATTCGATTTTGCTCGGACGGTGGAGATCGTTCTAGTGAAAACCATACCGTAGCGAAAACACTCTAACTATTGATTCCGACCTTCGATTTTTTGATCGAACGGTAAAGATCGCTCATAATACCATGGACTCTCGATCCTCGCATGATCCCAGTCCACGCCAAAATTACAAAACGTAGTGATTTTTATACGCCAAAAGGCCCAAAACATAGTGATTTATTTGGTAACTATATCAACCAACAATTGTCTGTCATCCCAGATTCCTAGTACCACTGGTAGGATGCTAGCGCCACCAAGCCACATCGCCTGCCACAGAATCCATCTTCACAAGAACATCTGCCTGCTCTGCCCGTGGTACGTCCAATATGTACTAGCTACCATTGATTAGTCGCGACTAGAAGGATCTTAACCTGCATTATCGTTGACTTGATTAGAGCCAGCTAGTGGATCAAAATAAATTCAGAGTCTTGCAAATCCAACGGACAGGTAGTACTCGATCCAATTAGCTCGCTTATTTTAAGTCCATTGCATGTCCAAGCCACTCCTACCTAGATCGATCGATCGATCGGCGCAGGCTGAGTTGTACTCTCTTTTGTGGCCGGACAAGTACGGCGCACGAAGTCTTCTTTCTACTGGTGTTTTGCTCGTAGATAATGGTGTTTACTTGCCGTTAATTAATCAGCACGGATCGTGCACGAAGAATGCTTGGATGGTTGGCACAAGTACACGACCATGCCTGTCCTGTAATGCTCAGACAAACATTTCGCGCATGAATTTCATAGGAAAGTTGTCTAGTGTTTTCACACTTCGAGCATAGAAAATTATGATGCAGGTATCTGAACTTGTGAGATTGTGTCATTTAGTCATCTGAACTTGTATTTTTCTTTTTCAGCCCTTCGGACTTACGAGGTTGTGCTATTTAGCTTTCTGAACTTATATTTTCCTTTTTCAGCTCTCTAAACTTGTGAAGTTGTGTCACTTAGCTCTCTAAACTTGGGTTAAACAAAGTTCGTCGGATGCGATGCTGACTATTTCGTCCCCTCCGAGTCCGATGGACTTGTCACTGCTCTGTTCTGATCGTGTTCATCGTCTTCGTCACCCCACGTCAACAAAAACATATTCTTCAGACCCGAGAACACACTTTGCTCGTGTCTTTACCGGAGCTCCACTGTCGCAGCTTGTCGCCACCCTCGCCCTTGCCTCCTCTGAGTCGGCCATGAGAGAGAGAAATATATTCATAGTGCCAGAGCAGGGGCACAGTACTTCTCTCTCACGGTGATTCGCCAGCTCAGTCTCTTCTGTTAGCAAACGGGCAAATGGGCTTTTTTGTGCAGGGTGAGTAGCTTATGCTTTGGCACTGGAAATGCAATTCTCTCTCATAGCCGACTGAGAGGAGGCAAGGGTGAGGGCAGCGGCAAACTGCGACGGTGGAGCTCCAGCGAAGACACGAGCACGGTACGTTCTTAGGTACGAAGAATCCGTTTTTGTCAGCGTGAGGTAACGGGGACGATGAACACAGCTGGAACGGGGTGGCGACGAGTCCAACAGACTCGGAGGGGACGAAGTCACTGATATCGCATCCGACGAACTTCGCATCAAAACAAGTTCAGATAGCTAAGTGTCACAACCTCGCAAGTTCAGTGGTTGGGAAAGGAAAATGAAATTTCAGGGAGCTAAATGGCACAACATTGCAAGTTCAGGAAGCCGAGAAAGTAAAATACATGTTCAGAGAGCTAAGTGGCATAATCTCGTAAATTCAGAAACCTATCGTGCAATTTTCTCTTGCGAGCACGTTGCGTTAATTGTTGATTGTTGGCATCATAAATGGAGCATTTTTTTTTCATGAGGTCATGGTTAAGCATTTCTCAATTTCGAAATGACAGTTTAGTTTTGTAGTACTATGCATAGTTGTCAATTCCATTCCAGAGGCCATTTCGGTTGTCTCTTGGTATGAAATGCACCGGTACCGGTTCATTCCGGTGTACCATTCCGAATTTTAATTAATTTTATATATTTATTCATAAATATATATAATCATATTAAGATTCAGAACGGTACGCTGGAATGAACCGGGATAATTATATGCACACATAGTTTCATTTAGAATCTCACTCCAAATACATAACCATATAATAAAAATGACACATAGTTTAATGAGTTCATAAACACAAAGTTCGTACGTAGTTAAATAATACAACACAAGTCTATAACTTCATATATTTTATCATAGTCTAGCATAATTTTACTTATCGAAGAAGTAGTATTGGGCTAGGCCTTTGGGCCTGATCCAAAAGAGGGATCACTTCAATTATATCCGGTATCAGAATTGTCGGAATGAACGATATTAGCCGGTATTTAGGCTGTGCCGTTTTGGATGTCGGTACGACGTGTTTTGATCATTTCGGATCAGTACCGGAATGAAATCGGTAAACTTGGTACTAGGTTCAACATATACCTCACAAGATTTGAGGTAAATGCGAGATGATTAAATTAGCTTACGAACACGATCGAATCATGGACGTCTTCCACTCGAGAGACAACGCGCGTACACTGCGGCGCACAGCTCGGTACTAGTTTGACTGCCGCCTTTCTGCCCTCTCAAGAAAGGGGTTTTCGATTTTCTTTTTCTAATCTCACTTTCTTTGATGCCTTTTTTTATTAGTATTATCTATCTTGTGACGTGCCAGTCCAAATATTAAAAACCCAGCCATGCTTGGAAAGAAATATTTTTTTTTGGAAAGATTACCTAAACACTCCTCGATCTAACACATCGATTTTGAATTTGCTCCTTTTAAAAATTCCTTTGAATTTTATTACAGAAAATTCTTTTGAATGAGTTACCTGTTGAAAAGCATCTTCGCTGACGTGTGGAAAATTTACACCAACCCATCTAGTGGCGTGTCTCATCACTCAATAGGGTGTGGACTGCAAATCTTATCATTATCTGTCCACTATGTTTTTATTCTAAGAAAATTGTTCATTATGTTTTGTTTAACTAATAAAGATATCGGGAAAAGGGCTATTTGTCCTCAAAATTGTTTTTTCCCAAGGAATATGCACGTTTAGTACCTCTTTTGCGTTGTCATAAATATTATCTTTTTTAGAATTCATAAATATTTTGTTTAACTATTAGACAAACAACTAATTTGTAACTTATAAATTTGCAACAGCCATGATCACGATAATTTTCATTTTCAACAAATGAAACGATTAATTAAATCACAAATTAGTTCGCTCTCGCACGTCAACTTTTAAATTATGTGATACATATGCCATGTTTGGTGTTGTAATAATCAAAATACAAAGCCACGTGTAACTAACCGTCCTTTTGGCATTTTCAATCCAATTACCTCGAAATCCTCTAAACTTAATTCCCAAAAAAGCCCAATATGCATGTAACCCCTTAGCATATGCTCTATTTTTTTCTTGGTAAGCCGGTCTAGGGGGGAAAAACTGCTCACACAGTACACATGACAAATGACAGAGAGGAGAGGGAAGAAGAAGGCAGGCAATAAATGGAGGTATAAGTTGCACTCAAGACACACAGGTCAGGTTATTTGGGTGTGACCCATTCCCTCGCTCTTGTTCTTCAATTCTGCTCAGAAGCTGCCCTCCCTCCTACTCCTCTCTCCCCTCACTTTGGTGTGCAGAGATTCAAGTGGCTCAAGACTAAGTAGGGTGGTATGTCCTAGACTCCTATTTCCTGCTGCTTTGTATGATATCTTGAATGGTTTTGTTGCTGGAGAGTGAAGATTTGCTGCATAATTGTTTGTGGAAGCACCATTGGGGATTCAAAGGTTCTGGTCTTGCTATTTTCTCTCACCGTTTCTGGCAATGGTTTTTGCTTGATGTCATTTCTCCCAAATCTTGTTGTCTCTTGTGGTGTTATTGATCGCTAACCCCTGGTGGTTTCAACTGTTATTCTCCGAATTTTTCCAAATTGCTTGTTGATTTGTTGTATGTACAAAAGTTCGTTTTTCTGGTTTCGTTCTTGTTTTCTTATCAAATTATCATATTCTGTTATACGCTCTTGCTGCATTTGGGCTTTGACTTGCAAGATTGTGGTACTGAGCACTAAATCTGCCTCCAAAAGTCTATTACCCTATCCTACATGCAGGAATGGAAACGTGAACTCTTGTTTAATGCTGCTCATCGGTCCTTTGTCCTCAAGGAAATCTGTTTCAATTTTGTGTTTTAGTTCTTGTTTCTTTCATTCCAGTATTAGATAATGAGTTTGGTGGCCACTGTCACACGAAAAGTTCTGCCACATTGGATTTATTCATTAGATTAGTAGCCTAAGGTGCCCAAGAATAAACATATACAAAAAGAAATGCAAAGAAACAGGGGGGCGGAAGGGAGGGAGTAGGTTCTTTACTTTGCCCAGTTGGCATCCCATGAAGTGATGCTTGGTGCTTCCTTCCATTTGCTTCTCCCTTGCTGCTGCTGGTGGTAAATCATTGTTATTAGTACTACTTTTTTCTGGAAGAAGAAAAGAAGGAACAGGCCAATGTGGTCTACATGGCATCAGTAGATGCAGTGACAAAATTAAGGCATAAAGGGTAGGAGAAGGTGGAGAAAATGTTTGAGCATAGTGTGCATCTTCACACCTCAGTTTGTTGGTCAAATTGTCCTCTGAAATCCCTGAAATCACACAGACGCACATCCTTTTCGACATCGCCTTCCAATAACTCCTGCTACAATAGGACCACAATTGTTGAGATTTCTTAATCCTTGTGTTATTGTCAACTGCATTGATTATATGTTTATAACATTAGGTTAATTGTTTTATTCGCTTCCGGTAATTGGGTAATGCATTATATTTTCAGTGTGCCAGTAGCGTTGTGTAATTTCAACACTATGTGTCTTCTCAGAAAAATTCTTTTTTTTGGTGGTATCTGGTGTCATTCTTAAGCATATTTATGGATGAGTGTTGGTGCCATGTCTCCATTGGAACAAGGGTATGATTTGTTGTATGAGTATCATAGTTCTTGAATTAGGAGAAGAAATTGGTTGGATTTGTTGTGTGGATAGCATAATTCTTGAATTAGGAGAACAGATTGGTTGGATTTGTTGTGTGGATACCACAATTCTTGAATTAGGAACACAAATGCGTTGATGCCATGTTATCATGGTGGTTGAATCATTGCAGCCTTATCTTTCTCTTTGCTTTCTCAAATGGCAATCATGGTGGCAAGTGTCTGTTATTATGCACCTCTCTTCTTTTTTTAGGAGAAACAACAGGAAAGGATCCTACTGTGCATATATTAAATAATTAAGCAAATTAAACTTATGTACAAAGAACATGGCAAAACGCCACACAAATTAACCAAAATCATCTAGCCAGTAACTTATTGAAGGAGTATGTTTATTTTTTGCTCTATGGACAACCAAGGAAAATTCTACTTTGAAGATAGCTCACCGATGCTCCAAAGAAAGCATGATGTGTTGAAAAATCTTGTTATTTCTCACTGCCCAAATGCCCCAACAGGACAGCACAATAATCTCCATGAAATAAGGTACTTGGAACTTGGAAGGAAGTCTTGAGCTGATCCAAAATTTCAGAAATGGAGAAATTGATATTCAATTGTACCCCTAGCTCATTCCAACAGGCCAAACTGAATTGACAGCCACAGAATAGGTGAAATAAAGTCTCCTCATGTTGATGACATAGAACACAACTGTAGTCATTCCTTTCAATGTGAAAGTTTATTCTTCTTGTTGAAAACATCATGATTTTATTCTTGTTGTCATGCAACTTTCTCCTGACTTTTCACCTTTGCAGTACACTTCTGGCTTTTCTCATTTCAACATATCTTGTTTCATTTCCTGTAAAAAAACATATATTGTTTCATCCAATTGCTGATTCAAGTTTCCTCAGTTGTGAGTTGTGACAAAGCCTAACCAATTACTAGTCATCTTCTGATAAACAGATCATGCCTTGCGCTGCCGAGCTTGTCAATGGCGAGGGAGGCGTGATCAAAGTTGGCACAACTGGCACCATCAGTTCACTCATGACAAGAGAATTGGACGCCATCAAAGTCACGCCACAAGTAGCTGCCACACCACGCCTGAGGCGCCAAAGTAGCCCGGTTTCCGTTCCATGCGGAGCTAGTCCTAGGAAGATCATCTTAAGGAAGAGCTCATCCAATGTCACCACCAGCAGCCACAGTAGCAGTAGCAGCAATGGCAGAACTGACCGGGTGAGTGCTGAAGAAGCCTGCAAGCCAAGAAAGAGCTCTCAACGGAACACCTTCAACTCTCCAATGCTGCATTCGGATGGTGTGCTTGTGGACAGGAGCCCAAACGTCGACAAGGCGAAGAAGAAAGCGAACGTGTATGGTGTCGAGGTGGTGGACGTCAAGTGCGGTAACCCGATGAGCAGCCGCCTCAGGAAGCTCGGCTTCTCGAAGCTGTCGGAGACATTTGCCTAGCTCTGATGGAATTTGGCAAGAACCATCCCCAGCATCTGAAATGAAGACTCTGATGCCCTTTCCTGGAGGGCCGTTGGTTCTTGCAAGGCTTTGGAGGGCATCCTGCCTACTTTGTTGAACCAATCGGATATCTGACGGCATCTTTGTATGTTGCAATCCAGTTTGCATTTCCTAGTCAATTTTCCTTGCTGGCTCTCTGTGTGGAAATTGGAAAGTGCTCTTGTGCTCTGATGTATGACAGGTTACTTTATGAAAAGCATTTGCAATTTGAAACAAGATCATGATGGATGATGTGACGCAACTATGTGTTTTTGCATCGCTGGCCTGGCTTGTTTGCTTGTTTCGCGCCACTGAATCTCGACCTAATGCTTCAGATCTTGCACAGATTAACAAGCCAGAGAGGGGTGTTTGTCATCTGGTAACACAAATTTGACAGAAAACCTTGTATGTCTGGAATAACGGAAGGGAATCCTAGACTGTTTGATTGAATTGATGTCTGAAAACCAGCTTAATATATCCAAATAGAGCGTCTAGATTTGAGCTGTTCATGATTGAGCCCAATATCAGGAGAACATTAGAATTTCCCTCAATGCTAGATTTCGTGTGATGGAGACGATGGAATATACCATATCCTACAGAATCCTAATGTCGCAGTAGAAGAACTCGCGTTGACTGGATGCTGGGTGCTGATAAGCTTGTGGCTCTACTGGACAGGATGGAATTTTTTACTGTTCCAGCGCTGTAGCAACAATTAATTATAAAAGTAACCCTGTTTCATCATAATTTGTAAAATTAGCCTCTGAACAATTCACGCATCTGCGGGTATCACCGCAGCAGTAACCCGCCATGCCACTGCACGGCAGCACTCGCCGCCCGGCGTGGCAGCACCGCCTCGATGGTGGGCGCGACAAGTCTTGGGCCGACCCGAGCGCCACTCGCTTGCTTGCGCCGCTCCCTTTTCCACCGAAAGATTTTTTGGCTGCGTTTGGTTTCGTTTTTTCCTCCCTTTAAATCACGTCGCTGTCTTTCGTTGTCTCTTTTCTCTGCGTATATAAAGAGCCGAATCGTTCATAAGCCGCAGCGCATCGGAACGATTACATTAGCTAAGTATGTATTTAATTTTTTTTCTTATTGCAATTTTTAGTGTTAAGTACGTAATTAGATCTCGCTAACTGTTAGTTGTTCTCTATTTGCAGCAATGACACGTACTCTACCACCCCTACTTGAGGAGGCATGGGACGCCAAGCATCGCTGTCACGCTTAGATCGGTGGCGATGGGCCGCCAACTCTGGTGACACGGGGACCGAGGGAGACTTAGCCGTTGGACGAGCGGTATGTTTTGAGGCTTCGTCAATCTGGTGATTACGTTCGCCGCATGTTGAACACGGGCGTAACCTCCCCGATTGATGCCTCCTTCTTTCGCCCCGTTGATCGTTGATCGTACGGAGACCCACACGCTCCACTTCCGGGGGAGATGATCGGACACTACAAGACGCCGCCATTACCGGCTGCGCTCGAGGCCGTGTAGTTGTTCCTTCGAGGTCGCCGACCGAAGGCGCTGCCTCAATCATCACTTTGGGCGCCTATCCTCGAGAGGTCTAAGGCGTTCCACACGCTGGTCATGCGACAATTCATGCATTACCCAAATGATGCAACGGAGGAGGTGGTTCGATGCCACCTAATTGTATATTTGTTGTTTATATTTGGGTGGGTCATGTTTCCTAGCACGCAGGGGGACATGGTGTACCCAAGTTATATTCACCTTGCGGAGTCCATCGTGGACGCTGACGATGAGGACGTCTTTGCAATCACAGCTTGGGGTTCACCAGACAGGCGTTACGCATGCATGCTTTGTCAGGCGACGCTTAGCAGATGTTGCACGGAACAGAGCCTGTGCTCTCGGGTTACACACCGTTATACTGTGGTCGTGGGAACACTTTGTGGTCTCGACGTCCGATTTCCGCTCCCGATCCACCCTTACCCGCGCAGACAATATTTTTACTGCATGGGACGACGAGGATCCTGTGGAAGGCCCGACCATGGGATCTGATGGATCGTGGCGGATCTGGGGGCTAGGCTAGAGAGCGCGTCGCATATACCCTAAGTTCCACAACGAATTCGAGGCCCTGCACGAGGACGACATAATATGGGCTCCTTGGATGGATGCCTTCGTGCAGCGCACGGCGCCCGATGGCTTGAGCTTGCTATGCCACCAGATGCGTGTCTCGGAGGACAGCTTTGTCATCCGGTGTTCTCCCACATGGTTGAGCCCTACAACCCACAACGGGTGATGAGACAGCTGAGCCGCACGGAGATCCCCGCTCTAGGGCGACCGCCACGAGGTGTAGTCACTTGTAAGTAGATTGCATTGCTTAATAATATTGTAGGTCCTTTAGTCATATGTTATGTCGGCATTCATAATTTATTTATTTTGTTCCACCTTCAGCACGAAGAAGGGTCGCAAGAGCGATGATCGCTTCGCACGCAGCAGTACTGTGGATAGATGCATGGCAAATGGCCACCGATTCCATTTTGCAGAGGCACGGCCTTACGATGAAGAGACGCATTTACACGCATTTGGAGTGGTACATACGCACACGCGACGAGATCGACAGAGCCCCCGACCGACATGCAGATCCTAGCCACGCCAACGCTGACTTGGGTGGACCAAGACTGCGCCCCGCCACGATTTATCTCCGACGTTGAGCATGTAGTAGATTAACCACCTCCGAAATAGGGTTAACTAACAAAATTTTGTTTGTTCGGTAACCATGCAGTGGACCGCTTGCAGAGCGTTGTGAGACCGCGCCACCGGAACTCGAAAGGGTACTTAATAACACAGCTTGAACGCCTTTTTTCGGTCATGAAGACACTTGTTGCAGATGTTAAGCGTGTCATTCGTAACATGAGTCAGTGGAAGGCCCAAATGATGTCGACTTGAGGCATCGGACGAGCATGGTCGCGCACCCTCGCCTCTATCTTCCCGTCTGAAGGAAGTCGACTCCAACAAGCAGCGGCAAGATGGGTGGCGGATTGTCCGCCGCTAGCTTGCCACGCTAGGACTCTACGCCGATGCCGCCGTTGCCACGGAGGGACCCTACGCCGATGCCGCCCTCGCCACGAAGGGACCCTACGCGGTGCCGTTGTCGCCACTAAGCAGAAGAGGCTATTCCGCAGAGCACGACGTGCAATCCGTAACCCTGAGGTTATCCTGCATTCTCCTCCCAACCCCACACTCTCGAACAATTTCAAATGGGCGATACGACACCATGGTATCGGTCCGGCTACACACCGTACCCTGCACAGCTCACCCCGCAAAGTGAACCGTACCCCGAGCAGTTCACCTAGTTCATCCCGCAAGCTGAGCCGAGTTGGTGCACCTCCACGGGATCCTACTGCTTGGATCACCGACTTGTTCTCAACGCCACTCCCGCAGGTGATGCCCCCCTGTAAGACGACACGGCGATTGAGGAGCCCCGCTATGACCTACGGCAGAACCCACGGTCACCTGATAGTCTGACGTTCCCACAGGAACGGATTCGTCAGAGACCTGTGGCAGGAACACGGCGCGGATGGCCAGTACAGGGTCCTATGCCCGAGAGCAGTGAGCAGCAACGTGAGCAATAGTAACATTAGAAGTCTATTATATGTTGTAACTTGTACTTCAGTTACTAATTTGTAATCCAAGCAGAGTGTGGTAATTGGACACTTGTACTTCGTTATCTATCTCAGTAGAACAATTTTATTCTCATTCACGAAGGATGTGACCCAAACAAAGCAGTACAGGTTACAACGCAAATCACTACAACACTCACATCGCTACAATCAACATGACTCAATACAGCAGATAGCTTACACTAAGTGGCGCCGGAGGAAGAAGGTCTATTCGGGCAGTTCCTGAATGAGTGCCCATGAGTCTTGCATAGCCTACACCTTATTTGTCTTGGCCGATCTCCACGCTGGCTCTCATCCATGTCGCTATGATACGCCTTTGATCGACGCCCCACGGTACTGGATGCCGCAAAGGATTCATTCGGTGACCACTTCATCGCTCCCCGCCATAGGTCCTCAGAGTGGCCTTTCACGTCAGAGGAGTTGAACTCCCCGTTCCAAGTATCGTATGTCGTAGTACTCCGACATATACATGCCACAAGATTGGTGAAATACAAGACATGCAAAGATATACGTGGGAGCAAGGCTTTTGCAGAGTTGAGGCTTGTTGCAGTGCAACCGCCACATCGCCTAAGGTGCAAACATGCTTCCGGTCACCTCTCATATGGCCGCGAACGTACTTGTCCCGTAGGCGGATCTCGAACTTCCTCCTCACGCCATCCATTGTGATAGCTACATGGGATCAGGCCTTGGTAATCTTCTTGTCCATGTAGGCAAGGGTAACCTCCGAGTACTGCTTCCCTTCGTCCAAATGTTGCTTAGCCATCATTGCCGATTGACGAAATGTAACCGACTGCGGCGGTTCCATGTCTCATCGACAATAGCGGTGATGGGTAGGGCACGGACCCCTTTCAACACACCGTTGTAGACCTCGGACAAGTTGGTTGTCATGATGCCGTACCGAGCACCATAGGTGTCGTGAAGAAGGGACCATTTCTCATAGTGGGGGGCATGCATGCTCATCCACTCAGCGAACTCACTTTGTGGTGCGCTTGGGCCAGAACCTCCACTTGCACGCTCGGTTTCGACCTCAAGCTCCCGCCACACAAAGATCGAACTTGCGCTCGTTCTGCAGCGAGCTTCTTGAGCTTCTTCATGAGGTCTTTGCTCCGAAAGCGTGTGTGGAAGTTGGCGGCTAGATGCCACATGCACCAACATGTGCGCATGTCGTTCCATTGGAACGACGGGCTTGTACCGTGCTGCATGATGTGCAACATGACAACAACCCAAGATGACGGTCGGTTATGATGCACACATTCGGCCGGTCCCTTACAACATGTTGCTTTATATTGGCTAGGAACCACAACCAACTGTCAGTGTTCTCATTCTCCACAATTGCAAAGGCAATCGAGTAATCGGTCGCTGCCATCGCAATAGCGGTGGGAATGGTGCCCTTGTACTTCCCAATAAAGGAAAGTACCGCCCATAGTCGACAGACGACGATGAGAAGCTCGACTACGCCAAATGCCCAAAAGACTCGATCAAGAATTAGGAATGTGGATGTTCGACGGTCGGGCCTGTCCACCCCGTTGATGCATTTCCGATTAGCATCCGCAATTTGTTTCAAAGATTCGGGGACTAGGTCGACGCCTTTGTAGGTACCGTACAACCCTTCAAGGACCTTCCGCTTCGCCGCCGCACTCATCAGTAGCTAACGGCATACCCTATTGTATTCGCTACGTTAGCCATCAGGACCTTCGGCGAAACGGTCAAATCGGTGACGACTACATGGCTTATGATGCTCGCGATGTAGGCTGAGGTTACATTCTTATGCATTTGCAATGGCTCGTGAAGCTCACATGTGTGATCCATCACGACTGTGATGCGGAAGGCCGTTCCCGCCCCAGGGAATCTCTGCGCATGGACTTTGCTAGGGCAAGAGCTAAGCATGCACTTAACTACGTACGTGTCAGGATTAGACCTGCAGATAATGGAAGCCATATAATAGTTAGCACGACTTACTGTAGATAGTTCAAGATACAACAAACAACGTTCAAACTCACCTGTAAACTCGGTAAGTCCGACTAGTCTTCACCACGAAACTCGCGATAGCTTGCCTGGCAGTAGCCTTGTGTGGGAAATGTTGCCCCACAAGCAGGGTGTCCGCATCGAAGGCCCACAAAAACTCGTGCTCTTGGGCCAGAACAAGGGAAGAGGCCGCTTGGCAATCCAACCGACTTGGAACATAGTCCGTGTCGGTCGAAACAATGCCACCGACGACCCCACCCTCATCGTCGGCTTCGTCCTCGCTGGATTGCAAGTCAAACTCATCCTCATCTTTGGTGGCAGTGCCCTCGGACATGCCATCGATAATCTTGTGACAATCAACACGAGCACCCCGCCATTTATCCACACCTTCATTCGGTTGGAAACTACCAGAATCTCCATCAACTGGAGCATCCTGCCTAACGACGTCTGGCGCTCTCGAGACCTCTCCGTCGTCAATAAACCGAAGAGGGGACAAGAGCGCCGCCGCTTCTTCAACGGCGCCCAGAGGATTGAGCAGATAAACAAAATGAACATACACCATGGGTCGCCGATAGATCGGAGCGTGAGGATTGCTAACGATCTCCATGTACCGTGCCCACATGGCACTTCTTGGTCACTTCGCCAGCCCCACAACATCTGCCCAGGTGGTGGGACCGTGGTGGCGGACCGCATCTATTACTATCTTGTTCCTAGCGACGCGCCTATCGAACAATCGCCAATGTACCGTCAGTAGCTCGAGCAAATCGACGTATGCCAGGTTGGGAACGCGCAAGGCGCTACGACAACCGATAAATCAACTCCGTGCGACCGGTACACACGCTATCGCGGAACACGATAATGTCTCCATTTCATTTAAAATAAGACAATATTTCAACCAAAACACAGCATGAAAACCATACGTACGTTGCTAAAATGAACTTACCATTACGACATTACCGACTCTTAACCTCACACACGAAAGATTGCAAATTCAAACATACATCGCATTAGTAATGACTTCGGCAAATGGTGCCAACATACAAACAACGCAGAATGAAGAGAATGTTACATCGCATTATGAGAGGGAAGCACCTCAAAAAGAGGGAGAGATTCCTGAGAGGAACGATTGACCAAGTGCAAAAATTTCTTAACTGAGACCTGAGGCTTCTGGACAATGAGTGTGCGGCAGCGCGTTTAAATAGCCGAGCACGGGAGAAGCAAGGTGACTTGCCCTCCGCCAGCGCGCAGAGGTCACCGCCGTGCTTCGGCAGAGGGGTAGGTCACCAACCGCCGCGCACAGGGGGGTGTCCCAACCGCTACCGGCACAGGGGTAGGTCCCAACCGCGCCAAGGCGGGGCAAGTCACCCATCGCTACCGCACAGGGGGCATGTCCCAACCGCGCCTGGTGGAGGGGGCAGGTCACCTACCGCGCCTGGTACAGGGGGCAGGTCCTTACCGCGACGTGACCCAACGAAGCAGGTTTGTGCGGAAACGATGCTACGCGGCCCCAAGATTCGTCGTACACAGACAGCGACTGACAGGTCGAGACGCAACGTGACACCGCCCCCCAGAGGGTGCAAGTCATCTACCGCGCCTAGTACGGGGCCTACTATAGTAGGGTGCATGTTTGTTCAATGCATATGGACGCTTTGGCATATTCACCTCACTCAATTGCAATTCACCAAGATGCTATATATGGATGCTTTGGTCGCCATTCACCTCACCTCATTTGCTCTTCTCATTTCCTCCGCCTTAGACAGATGTCTTCGGCCTCATCTAACTTTCGAGTGAGCAAACAATTACAATCATTGCGGCAGTAGCTGGTTTGCCCTCGTTGCAGTGATCCGGTGAATGTGCTCACCTCGCATACGCCAACGAATCCATCCCGAGTGTTCATGAAGTGTTCAAATCTTACGGTAAGTTGCGCCTAATCATCCCGATTGAATTCCATTCGAAACAACATGTTGTTTTTTTTTCACTTGAAGCTGCAATTCTTTTTTAGAGCATAACTTGTCGGTTTTGGCAATGGGCTGATGAAGCTGTCCCAGTGGTTCAAGATATTGCAATGCAAATTGCTACTTTACAAGATGACTCTCGTGGTCTTTCAGATTTCGGCCCAAAGGCTCAACCTCCACCCACCAACGCAGAATGAAGAGAATAGACTTAAAAGATCGAACGAAAGGATGGAAAGAGTTGAGAACATGCTTGAAAATTAGTTAAGCTAGTTAGTTTTGGCGGTCTTTCTTCTATTAGTTCTTGTTGTTGCCAAGTAGAAGTTCGCTTGTTATGAGATTTAATGTCCACTCTTTATGTATGCATCATGTCCGTTATGAATGAGAATAAACCAGTAACATTATGTACCCATCGATGCCTATAACTTAAAGCACGCGACACATCGATGCAACATGTCAACTCCATAAAAGGCAACCGCAATGAAGCATCCACCATTTAGTTACATACTTTAGGAGATTGAACATAAATGCGTACAGAAGGGGAGACTACCGAGGTACAAGCTTCTCCACCCGTTCCTAATGGTAGAAGGTGCCTCTTACTACCCACATAGAGTGTTCTACAGGGGGGGGCGCCTCGGACGTGGCTGGCCGTCGTTGTAGTGGCACGCACATATACAGCTAGGGTTCACGCAGCAGCATGTGGGATCATAGGAACTTCCTATGTTTACGACCTCTTTGTTGCCCTCTCACACAGATCTGTTGGCGGAGGTCATCGTTTTGCTCCTTGAGATCGCTAATTTGCGCCTAAATCAAAGATTCGCCCACAATATATCCACGTGCATCGCAACATGTCATTCATGGGGAGGATCGATCCACGGGTAAAGTTGCATTTCGCCATCCGCTACAAGGGAATGGTTAGTATGGAGGATGTATTAGTAGTAACATGAACAAAACTATTTACCCCGGAATATGGGTATCGGAAGAAACGTCGTCCACCATCGAAAGGGTCATCTATGACCTGCACGATAGCGTCCACCCCGTGTCCGCATTTCGGCCATACCGGTTGAGCACGCTTGTTCGGCATCAACCGTAGTTAGGGCCGGCCCTCCTCCTTTCGAGGAGAAGGTCTGACTTGGCGACCGGCTGGGTCGTCCTCGGCAACCGCCATTGTATGTTATCAGAAACGGAGAGGGTTCTTCTTCCTACGGTTTCAAGGGTCCAGTCGTCCTACTTTCGGAGCGTGGGCCGTGCATTGTACCGCTGGGGAGGCTAACAAAGCGGTAATGTATTAGCTTGTAAATGACAAGACCAGACGGGCCGGTCATGGCGCAGAGATAAGACCAAACGGCGCTTTTGGCGCGAAGGACAAGACGAAGGAGACAACCTTGCGCAGTGACAAGACCAGACGAGGCAGTTTTGCATAGTGACAAGACCACACGGGCCAGTTTTGCGCAGTGATAAGACCAAAGGAGACAACTTTCTGCAGTGACAAGACCACACGGGCTAGCTTTGCGTAGTGATAAGACCAAATGAGACAGCTTTGCGTAGTTTAGAGTTTAGGTTTAGGGTTAGGCTTTTCAGATCGACTTGACAACCCTGACCGCCTCGCCAGCTTTTAAGACCGAAAAGACAAGACTCTGCAAAGAAAGATGTGATAACACTCTGCCTCGCCAGCTTTTTAGACCGATAAGACAACGCTCTACAAAGCAAGACATGATTTCTCACTGCAAAGTAAGACGTGACAACACTATGCCTCGCCAGCTTTCCAGATGGACATGATAACACTCTACCTCCTCGCCTTTTGTAATTAAAAGACAGGACTCTCTACTCTGCATGAAATTAACCACACCATGCCAACCATGGGGCTTATAAAAGGGGGTTGAACCAAACCCAACTCTACACAACACTACACAACAGATACCCAGCTATGGACTCTTCGGCAAACTGCTACGCGAGGTTGTTGCAGAAACGCAAGTGGCTTGCGCAGAAAAGGAAACATTTACAATACCCAGATTTTTTTAATGAAAGATGCTCCATTACCACTACGTTTTTCGATCCCGCAGTGTATATGTGGCGAACCGACAGAGATCATTCAGTCCACACACCTGCACACCGCCACTGGCGCATTACATGTGCGGCACCACCTGTAAGCGCTTTTTCACAAGATCAATTTTCTCTCCCAACGTTGAATTCCTTAAATTTTTAACTTCATCCCCACATTGGCAGCTCGAGATGTGCTACCACTTCTTCAAGTGGATCGACGGTCCGGAGATGTACGATAGGGCATTCATCCAGCAGAAGTACATGCTGAACTACTCGGTGCGGGCTGAGAACTTCCTATGGTGGAAACCTTACGTACCGGACCCTGTTGAGGAGGCACCGAAGCGAGTCTAGTAGTCGCCAGCGTAATCCATATCGACGACGTGAGTTATGAAGAATTTACATCCTTATTACGCTTTTTCATCATCGGTGTACTTACATCATAGAATCGCAGGACATGGACGACTTTGACATACCACCGACGTGGGCAAATTCCCACGACAAGGGCAAGGAAAGGCTCATGCGCTTAAGCCCGGCGCCACAACAGATCTGGTCGCCCGTGTATCCGTATTCACGACGTGAGTTACAAAGAATTTACATCATTCTACGATTTTCACTATACTGCACTTACATCATGGAATCGCAGGACATGGACGACTTGACATACCGGCCGACGGGTAGTCCCGCGACAAGGGCAAGGGAAAGGCTCATGCAACTGAGCTTACGCCACAACAGATCCGGCCGCCTCGGCGAATCCGATCCACAACGTGAGTTATGAAGAATTTACATCCTTCTTACGATTTTCACTATACTGCACTTATATCATGGAATCGCAGACATGGACGACTTCGACATACCACCGACGTGGACAAATTCCCCACGATAAGGGAAGGGAAGGCCGGCGAGGAGTTCAACGCCGAGCTAGTAAGGAAGGGAAAATGGCCCCGGTCCACGCAGTAGGTTAGGTCATTACGTAGTAGTCCTCCGTCCTACCCCCCATATTTTTTACTATCCCCTAAAGGCATGTATACTTATATGGTCCGGATGCTTGTGTCGTAGTGTACCGTAGTAGTAGTGAGGATGACTAAAGCAATTAGCCAACCATCATGCCATGTGACTACGTGTAACGTGCTTCATCTCATGACTCTAATGTACTGTTCTCTCGTCTCGGCTAAGCCATCAAAGCAAGCCTATATTGCAAGTATGCCTCTTCTAGTGGAATCCTGAAAAGAACCATTCGCTATATCCTCCATGTTTTAGGGTATCTTCATAATCACGACAAGCGCTCTCAACCCCTTCTATCATATTCTCGATAAGCTTCATAGAGTACTTCATCGATCGCTGCTATATATACGCTCAATAGTGCTGGTACTTATCAATTATCCTTTCTCCGAACTAATAAAATTATACAAAAATTACGTATAACAACACTATGACTCGAGGCTCCACAAAAAGTTTTGTTATTTTCTAAACTCATTTGCTATTTTTTGAAATTACTACAAACAAATACTGAAACCGCGATTTAATACCGATTTCGGAGAAAAGGAAACCGTAATTTACAAACCTCAAGGTTCTTATTTCTTAATGAAAGTTTTGACAAATCTCAAGGCTTGATATTTTTTATGAATCAAATAAAATTCAATAATATTTAATGTTTAAATTTTTCTAATTTTTCAACAAAATTTCGCTTTTTTTATAAAAAAATCGAATTTGCATGAAAACAACACTGTCGCACCCGCCAGGCAAGCTGGCCGTCATACCGGGTCGGGGCAGCGCCACTGACCTAGTAGCGAAGTGTCGCTCACGCCTCCAAAGACCATGTTCGTTCGGTAATCGCTCAGGGTCAATTTTATAAATTATGATGAAAGAAGGCTACTTTTTGAAATTAAAATTTGCTACAGTACGTAACAATAAAATTTTTGACAGATGTCGGTCTAGTGTTTTGTGGGGAGCAAAGAGGAACTTCCTTTGATGTCTAATCAATCATTATTCTAAGGCGTAATTCGCCGCTTAACCCAAATGGTGATAATTGGCAGACACGTATTTGGAGGAACTCGCTTCACAATATTGGGAAATGCCGTGAGGCAAACACTCGCTAGAATGCTAGATTGGGTCATATGAATATTGTGTGCATATTGAAGAGGCCCAATGAGCAATATATATATATATATATATATATATATATATATATATATATATATATATATAGGAAAATGGTTTTGTACTACTAGAGTACGATTCTATGGTGGACACCGTGCGACGGATCGAGATGCGTGCTATTTCGAGGGTAGTGGAGGCCACGCCATCGATTTTTTTCTTATCGCAAATTCGCAATCCAACCTGCTCCCATGTAGATAGCTACCTCTAAGATATCCGCAGAAAGCAACCATCCCTTTTTTATCACAGTACGATCGATATAGGCCCTCATACCGCCGCTAAAGCAAAGGCCCACACGGGTGGCGAAGCAGCAACCGCAATGAGTCCCAAGAAGAACGGTGGTCAGAGGCTGGCGGCGGGCGTCCTCACGGCGACGCTGCGGAAGAGGAGGCAATAGATCTATTCGACGCGGCGAGTAGGCGCAATGGGCGGAGCGGCCGGCGATGGCACGGCCGGGCTTGAGGTCCGCGCCACGGTGGCACGGCGACGCGGCGGCGGGATGAAGCCTTCAGATGGAGCAACGACGTCTCTCACGGCGACGCCAAGACGCGGAAGAGGAGGCGGCAGATTCGTTTCAACAAGGGCGGCAAAGCGGATCGCCAGAGCGGCCGACGGCGGCGCGGCGGCACCGACTTAAGCGTCCGGTGAGGCACTCGGCGGCACCGACCCTAAGCGATCGACCGATTCGATCACGCCACGCCGCCGGCCGATTCGACACGCCACCGCCGCCACCAATTAATCACGCCGCCATGCAAAATGATTTGACCACACCGCCACCGATCACCGGACCGTGAGGTCTCAGGAGGTAGGCTCCACACATAAATGCTTGTGTTTTGTTGTATCGCTTTGTTAGGAGAGTTAAATGAAAATATCAAATTCCATCGAGTACGCCGATCCCGGTTATGATGTCGACCACGTGACGCTTATTCAAGACAGATAGGGATGCCTACAACTTGTACAACCTCAGATGTCAGGAGAATGGGTTTTGGAATCCATCTTAACAATTTCCAAACAACACGAATGGGCATAAACGATGCAGAATTTCGCTACCGCACTGTAATTTGTTGACCTTTATGGGCACTATTGCATATAATTGGTTGTTATTGAGTGTAGTTGTTAATTTGATTTCATGTTATAACGCTTTGATATGTAGGGGAATAATCTGAAGATGAAGAAAACTTCAATTCGTGATATGTTATACTGCTTTGATATGTACCCTTCGACTTCTCAATGAGGAAAAATGTGCTATGCGATATTAGTAGTACACCTTTGTGCTATGGTTATACCCTTAATTATGTTCTATTTATGTCTCCGCTTTATATACTCCTTACTAGTAAGTATATACTCTTCGTGAAGAATAATACTACTAATTTTATTGAAGATACTACTTTTATGTTCTCCTCAAATGTATACTTTTTTGAGAAACATATATACTACTAATTTGGTTGACGATACTAACGGATACTTCTTCAACTAGTAGTATCCTTAGCACTTGATATCGAACATACTTCTTCTCTGCTCGTAACATACTTCTTTTGCATAGCCGAGATACTCTTCTTCGATCACCACACAATCTTTTCTGAAAATGACTTAGTACTACTGGGAGTACATACTCCCGGCTCCATATCTACTTCCAAGATCTGTGCAGCCTTTATAGCTATTCCGGGCGCATGCTAGCAAATACTCCAGTAACATTTATAAATCTGATCCACATCGTGTGTTAGTTCCTATATTCCCGGGATTCCACCGTTCAAATACGTGATTAAAACATTATTTCCATCTCACGGGCATTTGAATATGGTGGAGCAGTACACGCACCGGAAGGGCGGCCGCCATGATTCTCATCATCGCACGGCGACGCGCTGGCAACATGCACGTGAATGGATGGTGAGGCATGCATCAAGGTATATATGAGAGTATTGGTATGTACATTCTCAATGCATGGAAACTCCAATCCAATTTTCTTGTACTGCTGATTTCTAATGCTCCATTGCTTATTCATGGATGCTAGAACGAGTAGATTGAAACCCTTTCCGTAAGGTCAGACGGCATGGTGGGCATTCGTGATGCGGCGTGAGGCGAGATCAAGCAGAGATCATGGAGACGATGATGTCGGACCGTGCGATGGTGACCGCATCGACGACTTATACATGGGTCACCGGTAGATATAGAGATGACGAGGCATTAGTCAATCCGGGCGACGAGGGCGGCCCGAGGTTTGCTCGCCTCGACGGGTCTACGGCCATGCTTAGTCGGCATGATGGCTCGCCCCGAGCGCACACTCGATCCCCACCATGCTTGTTAGCATGATCTGAATTTAGCATCTGCAGTTCGCACTATTTTCACTCTTAAGCCATGTCGAACGTATATATGTTGCTCAACGCGCTATATATAGTTACAAGTTCTGTTCTATGAACCTGTGAAAATTGATGAGTACAACTTCTGCACAGTCCCTTTTATTTTTAAACAATTTGAATGCAAGATGTACCTGCCCCTTCTTTTGTCTTCTTCAACTATGTTATGACATACTACACAAATTCATATGTTGGGAAAATACTAGTGCTTATTTGTTACATACCTCCGATTCTATCCAAGACAAAAAGAATTATGAATCTCGAAATGGGTACTAGTTGCTCCACATATACACCCTAAGTACATATACTCCCGTTCATAAAGTGCACATGCTCCCTAATTATATATATACTCCATAAGAACATACGTTGTAATACTCCCATTCAAAAAGTGAAGATACTTCCTCTCCATGTACATATACTCTCATTCGTAACGTGCAGATACTGCCAATGTACATGTACACTCCCATTCATGAAGTAGTTATATTCCCTTGAGTATACTACCAGATACTTCTTCAACTAGTAGTATCGTTAGCACTTCAAATTTTGAATTGGGCGAGTCCACACTTCCACCGAATCTTGATTTGGTTGTGCATGCATGCAGCGGTTAAAGACTTTTTCCACCAGACCATTTGTCTACTAACAGAGGTATCCAATACAAAAGAACCCGTTTAGTTGGCTTCCATCTCAAAGTAGATCAATGGCGGGGGAGGTATGAGAGTACATACTCCTGTGAGTATGACACAAGCGTCCTCTATATATATATATATATATATATAGGAGTACAAGAGGTGTATGCCATATACAGATAAGGCAATACAAACAAGAGGTGTATGCCATATACGATAAGGCAATACAAAAGGATTCCTATCTCTATCTCTAACACCTCCTCAAATGCAAAGCGTATGCAATAGCATTGCATTTGAAGATGGTTGACACTAAAATATGAAAAATCCAAAATCCGAATCTTGATAATGTCGTCAGAATATGCAATTTTAGAAAATATGTCAAGTATCAAAAGATCTCTCCATCCGGTCGTGCAATGTTCCATAAAGCATAAGGTGCAGGGCCGAGAAAGTCGATCATGAGAACACGATTTAAGAAGATGATGAAACCGACATGAATAGAGAGAGTCAAAAAGCGTTTAATAGGAATAAGCGGAAGCATGACAAATAAGCAGATCGAAGCCAAGACGACGGCGGTAAAAGAAGCGCAGCTGCCTTAGAAGCTCTGGGCGGCGGCTAAGAAAGCGGCGATCATAACGACTTTTACGACCTGCACGCTGCTCGAAAGAAGAGCGGAGCGCGGCACCATCATGTATAAGGCAATTCCTATACTTCTATGATCGACAATAAATTTTGTGGACTCAAGATGGCTTAGATTTAACTCAAAGATTGAGTGGAACGGACTTAGATGGACGCAACAGAAGAAACAACACAAAGAAATAAAAGACGCGAACTAGCAGCAGATACTAGCAGTACTCGACGTGTCCACCGAAATCTCCCATCTAACTAGCTTCCACCAAAATCTCCAACATATCTCCTCTTCACCGAAACCAAGCCAACTAGTAGCTCCTGCACAGATCCAAGTCGACAGCTGGTAGCAGCACACAACATAGCTCCTCTCCAAAGCAATCTCACCTCCCCGGTCCCACTCCCTTCCTTCCTCCAACTTCCCCACAAGACGGTGAGGTGGCCACGGAGCACCAGAGCTAGCGCGGAGGAAGCAAGATGGCCATGGTGTAACATCCCAATTTTCTGGAGTTCTTAAAAGTTTTCAAAATAAAAAGAACCATTTGGTTTTGATGAGAGTTCAAAGCTTAACTTGAGATTTTCGAAATTTGAGTGTTTAAAATGACTAAATCAAACTTCAATTAATACCAAAGTTCGGTTTATTTGGAGTTGTTGAGTTCTGGTCTTGCTCTCCTCTCTCTCTGCTCGCTCGCATCTCTCTCGACCTCCCCGATCTCTTTAGACCTCCTCTAGGTCTAGACCTCCTCTTCTTTAGACCTTCTCTTGGTCTAGACCTCTAGTTTCCCTTGACCTCGTGGTTTAGACCTCCTTTGTTTGAACCTTCCTTCTGCTTTTGACCTATCCTTGGTCACAACCTCCCGAGGTGCTCCCACTCGTTTGTGTTTCAAACATCTTTGACTTCAATCCAAAGGTTCGGGTTGAATTCCTCCTTTCGAGATCTCATTTGGTTCTATCTTGACCGCTGAGACCTCTCCTGTTGGTCTTGACCGCCGAGATCTCCTTGGCTCTATCTTGACCGCTGAGACCTTCCCTGTGTTGGTCTTGACTGCCGAGATCTCCTTTGGTTCCATCTTGACCGCTGAGACCTCCCCTGTTGGTCTTGACCGCTGAGATCTCCTTTGGTTCCATTTTGATGCTGAGACCTCCCCTGTTGGTCTTGACCGTCGAGATCTCCTTAGCTCCATCTTGACCGCTGAGACCTCCATTCGCTTGGATCCGAGGGTCCAGACCTCCCGCCTAGATCTCTCCGCCTGTCACTTTTCTCTCTTCACGTGAGCGCCTAGCTTGAACTTAAGGGTGGAAAAAGCTCGAAACTCGCGAGCCAGCTCGACTCGGCTCGAACTCCGTCCCTTAACGAGCCGAGCCGAGCCGGCAATTTAGCTCGTTTTCTTAACGAGCCGAGTTCGAGTTGGCTCGCGAGTCACTCGTTATGATCATTTAGCTCGTTAAAAAACCAACACAGCTTGAGAAGTAGCACCGCACTGGCCTTCAACCAAGAACTCCTTACATGGTCCATGGAGGTCCACGCCCCAAGTCCGTGATCTCTTGACTTTCTAAAAATTTATTATGCGAATTTTCTTTTTAGCAAGCCTAACGAGCCCCAAACTGGAATCTCTTGACTTTCTTAATGAGCCTAACGAGCTTAACGAGCCGAGTTCGAGCTTTTAACGAGCCGAGCCGAGCCAGTATTCTCGCTTCGTTAGCTTAACGAGCCGAGCCGAGCTCGCTTTTCTTAACGAGACGAGCCGAGCCGAGCCGCTCAAGTATCCACCCCTAGTTGAACCATCCGATCAAAATTGACGGCTCCGCTCCTTGCCCCAGATTCTCCTGTGGTCTTTTTCAAGAAGACCACCTCTTTTGGTCTTTTGCAGAGACCACCCTTCGGGTCACGACTCCCTTGCGCCGCCGACCTCCCTCTTTTGTCGCTTGTCATGACCTCCCTTGAGGTCGCGACCTCTCTTTGTCGCTTGCCACGACCTCCTCTTTTGGTCGCTTTTGTCGTGACCTCCTTTGGTCGGGATCTCCTATGGTCTTTTGCAAAGACCACCCTTGGCGTCATGACATCCTCTCTTCCCGTGTGGCACGCCAGATTAAATGCTACCACACCGTATTGACGCGGCGACTTAATATTGCTTCCTCCTAGCGATGTCGATTTAATGCCGTTGTCTTCACGACCCCACCGAGCCCCCCATGAGTCTCGCCGCCTGCCTGTCGTCGCCCGAGGCCCTGTTTTTCGCTATAAATAGAGTGCTTGGGAGCTCTTTTTGCCTTTCTTTTTGCTTCCTCTCACTCACTCTCATTTGCTCTCCCGACCACCTTTGTTCAAGCTCTCTTTTGAAGTGGTTCCACCTCTTTCCCTCGTCAAAATCATTGCTTTCTTTCAGTCCTGGTTTGGTGAGTTCTTTGGTTTTCTTTTTGAAGTGGTTTTTATTGACTTGGCTCTTTTCGAAAACGTGTAGGATCCGGTTGTTCCGAAGACCTTCTAGACCCAGCTTTCTCAGCAGAAGACCCTCAATTCTTCAGTGAAGGCAAGTCATAGACCTTTGATCATGTTGAACTCATTTTGCAAAAAGTATATTGTTTTATTATGAACTTGCATGGCTAGCTTTATAAAAATGGTTTTAGGAGTAGTTAATCACCCACTTGCCTTATGACTCCTTGGTTTGGTCGAATGCAACATGTTGACATGTACCCTTGGATACCTGTAGGACGAGTTATCTTAGTTGGATGTCTTTGTCTACCAACATGGGTGCACTTTATTGCTTAGCCATGCTCTAGTAGATGTTTGGTCTCGCAAATCTCATGACTCAAAGAAATGTCAAACTTGACTAAAGAGCTATGGAATTGTGGCAACGCCACTGTTGTTAAAATTTGTGTGCCATGACCAGGGTGGTCAATTGGCCGGGTCAAACCAGAAAATGTTTTATGTCCGGGCGAGTAGTCAGGGAGTGAGTAGTGGGTGCCTTGAGCACAGTGGGTTTGTGGTCAGACTCGCCTGAGCAGCCAAGGACTTAACCTTGTACGCCATCCATCTGTGTCATCACCGTGCAACCACAAGTCCATAATGGGGTGGTCCTGTCCAACTAATTAGTGAGGTCCTGATGCGGTTCTATCGTGGTTGTCAAATGGCGCAAGAGGGGGCCAAAGCATGGCGAATCCTTAGCGGGCAGAACCAAGTCAGGACTGTCCTTTGTAAAGGCCTTGTTACGAGCTCTAGACTGCTTACCAAAGGAAGTGAGCAGGGGCATTGACGGGTGCCCAACCAACTAGAGGACTTCGTGTCTTGTGGGTAAAGTGCATAACCTTTGCAAAGTGTAAAATCTATTCGAATAGTCGCGTCCTCGGTCATGGACATGCCCAATTCTTTCACGCAAGGGGTAGATCTTTTCTAAAAATGGTGATTGGTTTTGGGTGGCTTGGCTCACGACCGTGGTCGTCGTGGTGGTGGTTTCTCGACCGGGTGGTTGTGGGCTGTTTTCAAAGTACTTGTTTACTTACGATATCTTTTCAACTGGTGCTTTGCAATTTACTTATTGTATTTCTGTTAAATGCTGCTTTATGCAAACTAACCCTACAACTTTCTTTGTCAAGCCTTGCATAAATGTTATTGCATTATTTCCTATGGCTTGTCGAGTACATTCAAAGTACTTATGGCTTGTGCCCTCCGTTAATCGCCATGAAGACCTCATCTGTCCTCCGAGCACTACGAGGAGGAGTTCGCTGAAGACCTCATGGACTAGGGGACATCCTCCAATCGATAGCATGTGGCTCGCCGAGTGGCTCCGCGTTGTATTTTGTTTCCGCTGCAAGAGTTCCTTTTGTTGTTTGCCTCGTGGCACCTCCTCAGAAACAAGCTTGACCATAAGGTCTTTTATCTATAAATATTAATTTGTCTACTTCATCTAAAGTTTGTTGTATGGATGTGATGTCACCACTTGTTGATTATGTGCGAGCTAGCTGCAGTGATCTTGGGGCTAGCTCATTGCAAGACAGAGGGCGGGACCTCCCGGTGGTCTTGAGACCTCCGGTGGTCTTGAGACCTCCTGGGGTCCCGAGGACCTCCTGAGACCCTCCCGTCCTCGGGTTAGGTCCTACACACCGGGCGCAATGAGCCGGTGGAGGCGTGGCACGCCATGGTGGGAGGGTCGAGGCGATCGAGCGTGTCGCGGACGAGCGACGCAGCTGTGAAGAGGATCGGGTGTCGAGGTGATGGCGAGGTGGTCGGCTGCGGGTGGAGCCAGATGAGGCGGCGAAGCGCCTTGCACGCGACAGCAAAGCGATGCGGTGACGACTTGAGCAACGACGACCGAGCAGAGGCGACAGGATCTGGGCGACGGGATCTGGCGGCGGAGCACGGGCGACGCATGGAGCTCGCGATCTCGGGCTGGGGAGGAGCTGCGGCGGCGTCTCGGGTCCTGACGGCTGTATCCGACGTGGACGGCGTGGGATCCGAGTGTGGACGGCGTGGCCCGATCTGGGGCATCGCAGCTCGAAGCGGCGGCTCTTCATCGGTGGAAGAAGAGCTCCCTCGAGAGGCGAATTGCGGCCAGGCGAAGGCAGGCAACCATGGCGTCGGGGGCGAGGTCGCTGGCGTCGACGTGGAGGCGGATTCGAGAGCCTGGCGGCGACGGGGACCGGATGCTGCTGCTGCTGCTTCCACGACGACGTTGATGGAAGATGGCGACGCATTGCTGCACCAGATGGAGGCGCAGTACGAGGCCGCCCCCGGGAGCGGAGATTGCTCCTTCCGAGGGTAGCGGGCAGTGGAAGCGACGAAGGTTAGGTCGTAGGCTAGGGTTTAGAACCTTTGCTCTGATACCATGTTATGAATATTGTGTGCATATTGAAGAGGCGCAATGAGCAATATATATAGGAGTACAAGAGATGTATGCTATATACAGATAAGACAATACAAAAGAATTCCTATCTCTATCTCTAACATATCTCTAATATGGGCAACTCACTATCTTTAGCTTCCTGTATTACAGTCTCTAGGCAACATTTTGTCATGCCAGTCATCTTCGGCAGGAGATCCATAACTAAAACACTACAAAAAACAACAAAGGAAAGATGCTAAATAAGATTCATATGGCAAACCCCTCAAAAAAAATAGATTCATATGACAAAGCTGCAACATATGTTGCAGGTGCTAAACTGCTAGTTGAGAGCAGAAAGATTCTTTTCCAGGAATAGACAGAAGGCAGTGATAGAACTGTGTTGTCCCAATATGGCACTGAGCAAATCTATATTTCACATCAACCTTTCACATTTACCCATTTTTCACATCCCCTTTCCAGACTTTACCCATTTTTCAGCTGTACCTGTTTTTCACATGGTAAATAGCAGCCTTACAAACAAATTGACTAAATCAGATACCATCCTTGGCTTAAATTTATCCTGTCACGCCACTATATATCTCACAGCGACTTCCACCCATTTCTCACAAACTTGTGTCCAATCTCCTCTTTTCTACAAAACATTGCACCACTTTATATCTCATGTGCTGTCTTGCACCAAACAATCAGGCAAAAGATTCAGAATTCAGGCACTAATCACCTACCTTGGCCAACTTTTCAGGCTAAGCTTCTTCATATCTCCTGCAGAACTAAACAAAGCACCAAACAGTTTACTTATCCATTCACTCCATATCTCTCTGTGCCCTTCTCCACCTCTCGCTCCTCAAAGTACCTGCACTCCAAGAAGCGCCATGGCCTCCATCCCGTGCACCATCCAGCTGACAGGCAAGACGACATCCTCCTCGTCGTCGTCGAGGAGGAGGTCGCCGCGGGCGGCGCGGGGGGGAGGAGGAGGGCTGAGGACGCCGCTGCTGGGCGGGGCCACGGGGCGGCGGCTGGGGTGGCTACGGCCGTCGCGGTTGAGCGGGGTGGTGCCGGCGAGCGAGAGCGGGAGGGTGGGGCCAACGTGCTTCTTCAAGTTTGGGAACAAGGACGCGGAGGGAGCCGGCATCTACGGCAGCCAGGGCAGGGACGACTTCGACCGCGACGACGTCGAGCAGGTCAGCCTGGCTTCTTCTCCTCCATGGTTTTGCTCTTGTCCTAGTAGTGAAAAGCGTTTCTTGATTTGCTCATCAGGAAATGAACTGATGAGTGTCTGAATAAAGAATTTTGTTGAACGCAACTAGTGCATTGTTTTAGCTGAATTAATGTGAGAACTTTACCGGAATTGTACTTCAATGCATTTCTTCACAGTTCATGAATCGCTTTTGTGCAGCAAACATTGGCCCTTCCTTATTTGCACTATTTTCTAGCTTCAGAAACAAATGGCATACTAGAGCTGCAGGACATGTGAACATGCTCGTTCAGATATTGGTTGCTACGTGTGAGTGACAGTGTGAGATGCAACAAGAGATGTGAAGGAAGATAGATATACATTTTTTCCCCATATGCGTTGCCAGTGAGCGATATTCATACCTCAGTTATTTCTGTCCTCGAAATAAAGATGCCTTACCCAATTTTCCATGCTGACCTATGCATGCTATTTCATTGAAGATTCTATGAATGCTACTTACATTGCTCAGTGCTCGCTCACATCACAAAGTGTCTGAATTTCTCGCTGCAGTACTTCAACTACATGGGTATGCTTGCCGTGGAGGGCACCTACGACAAGATGGAGGCGCTCCTGAACCAGAACATCCACCCGGTGGACATCCTGCTGATGCTGTCCGCCTCCGAGGGCGACAAGCCCAAGATCGAGGAGCTGCTCAGGGCCGGCGCAAACTTCGACGTCAAGGACGTCGACGGGAGGACGGCGCTGGACCGGGCCAGCGACGAGATCAGGAGTTCATCGTCGGCTTCGCGGCCAAGAAGGCCTGATCACATCGTCGGCTTCGTGGCCAAGAAGGCCCGATCATAAGCATATCGATCGTGCCTTGCTGGAGTGGTTTGTAAGTGTTGCTGGGTGGCGGTTGATGGACGTTTGTTTGGCTGCAAATTTTCGTTTCGGGTGTTGTTAGAGTTAGCCGGGAGATTCACAAGCTGTACTACGATCTGCCGTTGCTCAATGAGGCCATGCTTTTGTAATGGTTGTTGATCTATGAAATCTCTAAAGTTAAAACAAAGCACATTGTTTCATCATGAAATAAGAAACACAAGAAGTCAGAAGCCATTTTAGACGGCTCTTTCTCCGAAAACCAGCTGATTCCCTGGCTAGGTTGTGGCCGTGTTCAATAAATGTTTTTGTTTCAAAACATTGACCACATGCATCATCCTTGAACTGAGACATTTAATATGGTAAGGATTTTGAATAAACAAAAACAAAAAACATTGCTTCAGCTTCCTAATGTAAGCAGATTTTACATGAAACTATGGAACTAGTTCTTGTAGGTCCATAATTCCATTGTAAAGTACATGTCTAATTTGCTTTCACATAAAGGTAAGCACCTGAAGAAAGAACGTTTTATAGCTTGCAGCGCTACTGCTGTACTGTGCAAGTGCTCAGCACAACAGGTCAACAGCACAGACAGCAGCAGAACGTCGGACACTTGATCTCGACAGAAGCATTACTGCAAAGCCTTCATGCTTTATTCATTAGCTCACTGTTATGGCCATGTCTCCATAAGTACATGCTCTATGTACTACAGTTTTACAACGGCATTCGCGGCGAAAGATTCAACCGGGGAACATTTTTCTTACCGACGCCTGCACAATGAATGAGTGTAAACTCTATATCCCCAGTATGAATCCACCCGATCCTTATTCCTTTTCTAGTATTATCAATTTCATTTTGGTATATTTTGGTATGCCTCGTGAATGTCACTAACTACAAAACATTAGGTAAATGGCAAGTGTACTTCAGCTTAGGATGTGAGCGGAGCGCTTGTTGAAGAGCGGTGTCCACTGTCACACCCTCGCGGAACAACTTGTCATACAAGAGGCAGATAAATTGAGCCAAGTACTCTTCATCATCAATATCTTTGCTGCATTCACCGCTTTTCTCGCATCGCTGTCTTCCCAGTCACTTGTAGGGCTAACAGGTTCAGGCTCCGACTCATCAGCTTCATCATCCCCGATGACAAACTTCCCATTCTCGAGGCTTCCATTTACATCCATCCCATGGTATGCTATTGCCTGGGAATCCGGAGGCTCAATGGACGACGAGATGACTGCTTTGGCACCAGAATCCACGAATGCCTTGACCAGACCATGAGCAAGGCCATACTTACCACTGCATACAATAATCCTCTCCTCCATGCTCCAACCTGGGACAACATGTATTTAAGGAATCAAGACTCAAGAATGCCCTTTTTTTTGCGAGGAAGAATGCCCTAAAATCTAGATGTGCACTGCAACAAGCACAGTAGGGAGACAAAAAACAGTATGATGTAACAACTAATGTAAAGAGTTCATCTTGACTGGTGTCAGTTCCACGCCAATTTTCAGCTAACCAAGCCAACTTGGTACCCGTTGGCTATGTTTTCAACTAAGTTCTTTAGCCAAATACATGCTGCTGTTTCTCCACGCCACAGATATGGCTGTTATACTCCCTCCCTTATTGTATGATATGTGAACCCTGCCTCTTTGCCACAACATTGGCAGCCATCAAAGTTTGGCTACAACTTGATTCATGACCAATTTTTTCAGTCATGCCATGCATTGATCATGGCTGGATTTTGGCTTGGTCAATAGTTGACGTGAACCAAATATGCCCCTTGTCTGACATCATTTTGATAAGGGCAATGGCACCATGAAAATATGCATGGTTGATCCTAAATTCGTAGTTGATTTGAGGAATCGACTGGCAGTAATGCACTATATTTGCATGAGCATTTCATAAAATGCTTCCTATCTACGCACAGTTATTACACTAGAAAGGAACATAATATGAAAAACAGTTCAAATGAAGTGCAAGCCACCCATAATGGCTTACCATCCATCGAACATCTTCAGGTGTCATGTGAACAGCGGGAACTGTCCTCCTGAACATATAGGCTCCAATTTCTTGGTTATCTTCCATTACCTGCAACAAGTTAATTTAGTATACATAATGACTTGTCTTGGAAACAAAGAGAAGGAAAAAGCAATTCCTACTTGTGTTTGGCGCCTATATAGCGGTGGTGTATCCCACCAATTTCAAATGATGGCCATTCTGCAACCAACTCAGACAAACATGAAATCTTTGACAAGGAATATACACCCTTTCTCTTATGCCCATGCAACATGGTTGACAAGCTCGTTTTGACACACTGCAGAAACCTGTCTGCAAGTTCCCCTGGTTCAGCAACTACAAATACATCATTCTGCCAGCTGCAATAATAATTTTTGCATCACATAATCAGAACTACAGATCAAAAACAAAATAAATGTATTGAAGCTTGTTTCATTGAAAGAAATCACGTAAAAGATACCTCAATACTGAACCAGTTGAATCGTTTTGAAGAGCCAGGTGTATCACACCAACTTGAGGCATATTTTGCAACTTATCATACAGTGACCGAACATGTACAGATGGCTGCCATGAGTTAAGCGGTGATGTTGGTGGTGAGGACTTTGTAGTTGGGTGACCATCTAAGCTAAGAGGCGGAACTAGGTCAATTCGACCAATTCGTTGAGTGCCCTCTGGACTATATAGAAGTGGACTAGATGGAAAACTTCCAGTAAATAAGGGAGAAGTAACTGGAGTAGGAAGTGCAGTAACTGGCTTCCCAAATCCAGAAGTGCTATTCATTAGAGTAAGCCTAATACCATTCTGGGAGCAGAATGTTTCAAGCTTAATGGGCATGATTTATTTTCTTCCCAAAATCAGGACTACATGAAGCCTCTACAAGTAAAACCACACGTCTCCATCCCAAGGTAGGATTACTTTCACTAAAACCTGATAAAGAGGATTAAAAAATGTATCATCCACATATTCCATAAATTGTTACACAAAGCGCCGAAATCTGGAGAATACAGACCTGAATTTGACGACTTCAATCTTGAGAACGACAGGGATTTGGTAATTTCAGATGACTTTTCTTCCTCTTGGTATCTTGGAACTAAAAGCTCACAAACATTCTTGAAAGCCTGGAAATTTTTCTGAATGTACTCTTCAGTTGCAGCTTCCAACTTAAGCCAGACGGCAGGATCAGTCTCATCTAGCTCCATACCACATCGTTCATCAACTGCCAACATAATAAGAGTCCCGCTTATTTGAATATCCAAGCTCATCAGTTTAAACGTACCCAAAGTTAATACACAACACATTATGATTATGTTGCTATGGCCCAAATCGTATTAACAACATCCTTGGAAGTTAAAATACCTGGATTAAAGCGGAAATATTGCATTTCAGGAAGCATTGGTATCAGTGTATCCAAAGTTTCTTCAACTCTCTCCACTGAGCATGCACTTTCTATTAAAACTTGCCCTGTGTCCAAGTAGCGCCACCCACCTCTCCGACTCTAGATGCAGACATGGAATAAACCTATATATAAGAATAATGCACCAAAGATGTATATCTCACATCAAAGATAACTGGGAGTCTAAACTACTGTAGTGTAGAAGTTAACATTTCAAATCTACAAGCAATCAGTATTCATCTTGGATCACTCAGGTGCTTCTTCATAGCAAATTTATGCCTGGATTTGTGGTTTCTAAAGGACGGAGGCCAGTATGTGCTACTATAAATAATTAAATATAGAACATGTTATATTAACAGATTCCTCATGATGCCACTTAATGGAAAAGCCTGTAATAACTGAAAATGACCAAAATTTAGCCTTCAAATTTACAAGCCTGGCACTCTGTTGCTTGATATTGAGACCAATGAAACTCGTCAATCCCAATATACTGTGCGTGTGTTTGATATCTTACAACATTTGGGGGAAATAATAGCTATGTCTTCAGTAAATTGTGAAGTATTCAGTAAAGAATTGGTTGCGCAAGGATTCCTATTGCCCAGCACTGAATAGTTTTAACGACAAATTAGTTTTAGTAGCAAGACCAAGAACTATGATCTGTATTACCTTGGTTGGAACTGAGCCACATCCTATTGAAACTAGACAATCTATTCTCGTATCAGGCCACAAAAGTTGCGCTTCTCTTATCGCAAAGATCGTGGGATTGTTGGCTACGATAGCTCCATCTTGCCAGCGATTTACATCTGAAAAACAAAATAAAAATAAAACAGAGGATTGAGGTACATACCATATCGTGAGGCCTTCAACAAATAGAGGCGTAATGTTCCTTGCACAAAATAAAATCCACAACTGAGTTTAGAAATATTTACCATCAGAGAAATCATCCAGATAATATGGAGCTGCAGATGATGCTCTTATGGCTTCCCATACGCGATGCTTGCAGCTCCCCATGAAAGCACCACGTTTAATACCAACTGGTGCACCAGAAACAGTCATTCCAACCGCGCTGATTGATGGACTTTCTGCCATTCCTGGTGGTACCTCCAGAGTGCCAGGCGGATACTAGAACATGTTATCAGGTTAACATATGAGCCGATACTCAGAAAAGAATAGAAGAGAACACTGTGAAGCTGTGCCCTTCCAGACTACAAACATTGTGATGGCTAAAATAATATTAAAATTTACTTTTAGCTGTCTTTCTTATTTCAATTTTGAGAATTAAGTTAGTCCTGGCATACAGCTGTACAAAGTACAAACTATAGTTGGAACTGAAAACTACGAGCCACTCATGAAGGATAGAAAAAAACAAACCTGATAGTTTCGGAATATATATGGTTGGGCAGGCATGACACTGACTAAAGTAGATACAGCAAAAACCTTCGGAATGCCTTTCACAGATGACTCTATAAGGAGGTCACCATCTTCATCAGCACACATTTCCTTTAGTAACCTCTCAAATTGATCTGCGCTGTGCTGTAAATAAGCCCTTGGTCACTCACTCACTACATTGTGCGTAACATGAAACACCACACATAACAAATTCATTACTTTATTTATAGTTTTATACCTTGGACCCATGTACAACCACTCTAAAACTCTGTGATGAACTTTTGAAAAGCTGATCAAGCTTCTCCTTCCACGTAGCAGCTTCATCCTTAGGGACAGGTTCAGCAAATACAAGTTTCCCTAGGAAAACCAGGTAACCAACAGTTCAGTTGGCAACACATTGGCATTAACAATTAAAAAAAAAGTAAAGAAAGTTCAAGAGCCAAAAGACATTCACCAAGTTTTGTGTATATTTCTTCACACTGATCCAAAGTCATCTGCTTGATTCCAAGAGCCATCGCAAGCATGCCACCGGTCGATGTACCACATATGAGGTCAAACATTTCATGTATGCGTTTCCCAGTTCCTTGCTCTATCTGTTTAAGCATTTGGACAGTTGCAAGGCCCTTCATGCCACCACCATCCATTGATAGAATGCGCAGACCCTTCTTTGCAACTGGCCTTCCTCTTATTGCTCGACGCAAGTTCTCATTCTCCCCTACAAAGTTTGACGAGATTCACGAACACATCAACACATGTTATGGTTATTGATTACTCACGAGCAGTGTTCCCCTAGGCGCTAAGCGCTAGTCGGGCGGCTGACCAGCGCCTAGCACCTAATCGCCGCCTAGGCGGGGCTAGGCGGCCGCCTAGGCGGGATAAATCGGCTAGGCGGGATAAATCGGGAGGGCTGCGCCTAGCGCCTAGGCGGCGCCTAGGCGGTCTAGGCGGACGCCTAGGGGAACACTGCTCACGAGAAATCAAGTCAATCAGGAGCAGAAACAAGTATACCTAGAATTGCCAAAGCACGTGCGGCTGCCTTGCTGACACGCTTCTCTTGTGAAAAAGTTAAGCGAATTAAAAGGTCACGCAAGCTTTCAGAGTGCATGAGGGTGCGGCGAGTCTCCAAGCAGAAAGCCAAATTGCCAACTGCAAATAGAGATAGACGTTGCACCTAACAAAAGGAAGCAAATAACAATGAGCTCTCCAGTGGTTATCCAAACAACACATCAACCAGATTGTAAATCCACAGCATCTTGCCTCAGAGTTCTTGTGTGCACAAAGTGCTTTCAGTGACTTCAGGACAACTTTTGTCAACATCTTTTGAGCAACATGATCGGAAACAAAAGTTAAGGTGACTACAACTTGCAATACGGATACTAATTCTTCGTCGTCAAAAGATTTCAGTACAGCTTCAATAGGCTTCATAATATCACACTTAATCAGCTGCGTTGCTGATGAAATATCTGATGCCAGTGATGAAAGAGCAAGGCATGCTTGCTCAACCTGCAAAAGCGATTGGCAATTAACAAAATAAATAAATAACTGCGGTATGCTTAAAAAATACATTTTATTTCCACAGACCCGACCACATTGTGGGGGGATGAGTACGTACCACGTGGCGATTATCGCTGCTTATCATGCTGATAAGCTGCCTGACAGCATTTTCTTCTTTGCTAATGGCAACTTGATTGCTATGATCTTCCATTATTTTGGCCAAAGCAGAGGCTAGCAAAGGATGGTGACAGGAAGAGAACCGGAAAACAAGTGAAAAGAAGGCACTAAGTTTGTGCCTGGCCGCAATGAAGTAGGAACCATTCTCAGTCTGAAAACAAAACTCAAACACACACTTATCAAAAAAAGATGCTAGTAATGGTATGGCCTAGCTAACAGAATGATAGAATGCCAAGATAGTTTATCTACCTCTATTTGCACAGTGACAGATTTAAGACTTTCCAGTGCTTCAATTCTAATATTTGCAAGTGTGAGATGCCTAAGGTTACGCAGCGGCAAAATTTCTGGAAGAAATTCTAGAGGATTTCCAAACAAGCGCAATACCCGTAGCTTAGGCATTGACCTGTGGGAAACCGAGAATGAATGATGAGCAAAATGACACCAATGGAAAGAAACTACAGAAAAATAAACAACCTCTATAAATAACATTGAATAACCTGAAATCCAATAATGGGCGGACAAGCTTGTTATGTTCTAATGATAATTCCTCCAGCAAAACACATTTTCGCAGTTCTACTGCTTGTCAAAAGAAGAAAAAAACTTAGATCGTTGTAAGGACAGTTGATTATACATGATCTTGAATGACCAGAAGTCTTGAGATGTTAAAAATCTGTAAAACGCCAGTTTTAGCGATATTGATTGCGCACACTAACCAGGGACAGAAACTAGCATGTTGCTGTCAACTGTCAGCACTTTCATGTTCTTCAAATCACCAACTTCAGGTGGCAAAACTGATAATTTATTGTTGTCAAGATATAGCTTCTCAAGAAGTGGAAGGCGAGTTAATTCAACTGGAAGCACCTGCCAAGTTTTTGTATAACATTTCATGGTTAGAGTATTCTATATATCAATCACTCTCAAATTTCATAGCCACAGATAGGACATAAAAGACAACAGAACATTTTGAAATTTATTAAAAGCACACACAATATTTATGTTGAAAAAGCAGAAAATAACAACAGTAGTTGTCGTGGTATAAAAAGGACTAGACAGTAAATGAGATGGGAGACCCTTGGCTTCGGAGTGAGGGGCCGAAGGGTCTCGAGTATGGGAGTTCCGGGCTAGAAATGTACCGGTGTCTATTGCCAGAATTTTTCCCCCCTTTACATGGTGAAGGAGGAGGGCTATTTATAGCCTTTCTTGCCTGGTACATGAAATTACACTTGTACCCCTAGGGAAGTACATTGAACGTAGGGGTAACAGGGGAGTTTCCAAGCCTAGACGTAGGTCTAGGCGCACGGTAGTCCTCCCTGGACCTGGCCTACCCGGGTCGTGGACTCGGTCTACCTCCGCTGCGCCCTTGTTGGTGGTGACGAGGCCCCTTCGAAGCCTCCCCCTCGGAGGGGCATGCCGACCCCCCCTCGGGGGTGTCTTTGCTCCTGCCTCCCTGGGACCTCGGGGATCCCTTCGGAGGCTTCGGGAACCCCTCGGAGCCTCCGGGACACCTTCCTAGGTTGCCTCCGGATTCGCCTTTGAGCCTCCGAGGCCCGTCCCGAGGCCCTTCATCGTGATCTCTGCGGGGCCCCAAACGCCGCAGTCCTTGAGGTGTCGTCAGGCGTGGGGCGGTGGCGCCCCTACAACAAGCCCTCGCGGCCGAGGTCTTGCCGCCATGGTCAAAACCGCCGTTCTCCGGCGAACCTGCACACCGCCCCCTGCTTGGCGGCGTGATTTGGAAGTGTTGGCGAAGGTCTTCTTGCGCCGCGGAGTCTCCGATGTTCTGGGTTGTCGTGCGCCATAATGGCGCCGCAGTGCTGTTGGGATTGCCCGCGCGACTTCTGCCTTCAGGCGCCATAAATGATCACCGGTATCTTGGATTTGGGGTGCACGTGGCGCGTCAGGGGATGGACGAGCGCCGAATCCCACCCGTGAGTCTCACCGGCCTATAAATATGTGGCACCCCCCCTGCAGAACTATCCCACCATCATTTCCTCTTCCTTTCTCAGTCCGCGTTTGTGCTGCTTCATCCGCTGTCGTCTTGATCATGGCGAAGAGTGCTAGGGATGGTGCCGGGGAGGTGTCCTATACGAGCGAACTAGGGAGGTCTCTCGTAACCAACCTTGTGCTCGCACCCTCGTTGATGAGGGCAAGCCGAGAGTCTGGAGAAAGTCCGCTACCGGGCGGAGACTACTCCGACTTCGAGGCGATGAAGCGGTGGTTTCGTCGCGTTCTTCGACGCAGGCCTCCGCTGCCGTCGCGTTACCTCGCCAAGGACGTGCCGGTTATACGGGGTGGAATTGGCCCACCGACGCCAATTCCATCGTCAAGTTAGGTCTTCAAGTGGATCTTGCGGCCGCCAAAGGTCGGCGAGGGTGATTGTTCGCTTATCTACACGATGGTCGCCGCCAACCGAAGAAAAAAAGAGAGCGGCGAGACGTGAACTTTGGCAACAGAATTTCTAGCCGCGAGCTTGGTGCTCGATGTACCGCCCACTCGACGCAAGGAACCGCTGATACTTGATTATGGCCGCCGGTGGTTTTACCACAAGTCCCCGGGGCATGGTCCGCAATTGGTTGTCGGAGCCTCCGTGCTTTCGCGACTCGGTTGGTTGTTCTTGGCGGTTGACATAGTCGTTCATGGTCGCGATGGCGCGGCGATCATGGCCATTGCGCGAAGCGCTTTCGCCAAGGAGGTCGCAGACGACGTGATTCTCTGTCTTGCCCCGGGCGTCCGGTGGCGCTCCATGGCGCCGCCTGCTTCGGCCACGACCTCTCGTCCGCCGCTTTTGGGCCTTCTTGATTTTGGGCGCGTCGACATGGTAGACCTCATGACCTTCTAAGCAGTAGTTACCGTGGCTTGAGTTGGCCGTGCGCGGCTGCTCGGGCTTCGCCGAGGCTTTTGGGCGTGGTAGTACTTGCCCTCCGCCTCCCTGTTCGCCCTCCTCCATTTTATCAAAAGAGCTCTAAGAACGGTGAGACGGACTTCTTGAGCCACCTTTCCGATAATGGGCCCTTCTGCGGCCGCGAGAAGTTGCCGCGTTGATGACCGTAGTCTCGCTGATGCCCTTGACTTGGCATTTGACCTCTGCAAATTTCCTAAATAAACCTGCGAGGATTTGCCCGGCCCGCTTTCATCGCAAACAAATGTCCTGCATCCTTCGCCGACGTAGTTCCCCGGAAGTTGTTGCGCGCCATGTCGCAAGCACCGCTTCCCCAGCGCGATACCTGCATCGGAGGGTATCGTGAAGAACCACGCCGTATGCGGCGCTTGAGGGCCAATGAAATGCTTTTGGCCTTCGTGGTATCGCTCTCCTCCTGCCTCTATGGTCGCTTTCAGAGACCCGGAGGAATTCCGGGGTCGGTCTTGCCGCTTTCAAAGGCGTGACGTCCAAGATCTTGAAGTCTTTGGGCCAACACGCTTTCAAATTTCACGCCACGGGAATCGGGGTCATGAGAACAAGGGTTTGCTCGGCCGTTAGCGGGCGGCTCGGAGGGTTCGGTGGGGCACCAGATATCATGAGGCCGCCGCAGTTGCCAGCAGCTAAGCATCTCCGCCGGAGATTGGCCAGCCTCATTGGAGGCCTCGTGAGGCTCATGGGTTACTCCCCGCGTCCCGGTCGGGCCGGGTCGGGGTTGGGAAGGGTGCTTGCTGGGTTGGGCGTCGCCCGGTGATGCCACCATGTGCGAGTTATTTGCTTCTTCTTCCGGTCCTTGGTGTGTTGGGTCATGCCGTCACGCCGCTTTGGCCATGAGACTTTGATGTGACCTGCGAGGGCCATTTGTCGCCGGATCTCGTGACCTTCTCGCCAACCCCACGGACGGCGCCAACTGTCGTGGTATAAAAGGACCAGACAAGAATGAGATGGGACCCCCGGCTTGGTGAGCGAATAAGGGTCTCGAGTGTGGGAGTTCCTGCCAGAAATGTACCAGTGTCTATTGCGAATTTTTCCCCCTTACATGGTGAAGGAGGAGGCTATTTATAGCCTTTCCGCCTGGGTACATGAAATTACACTTGTACCCTAGGGAAGTACATTGAACGTAGGGTAACAGGAGTTTCAAGCCTAGACGTGGGTCTAGGCGCACTGAGTAGTCCTCCTGGACTGGCCTACCCGGTCGTGGACTCGGTCTACCTCCGCTGCGCCCTTGTTGGTGGTGACGAGGCCCCTTCGAAGCCTCCCCTGAGGGGCATGCCAACCCCCCCTCGGGGGTGTCTTTGCTCCTGCCTCCCTAGGACCTCGGGGATCCCTTCGAGGCCGGGGACCCTCGAGCCTCCGGGACACCTTCCTGGGTTGCCTCCGGGTTCGCCTTCGGAGCCTCCGGAGCATCTTGGGCCCTCGGCCGTCCGAGGCCCTTCGTCGTGATCTCTGCGGGGCCCCAAAGCCGCAAGTCCTTCGGGTATCGCAGGCTATGGGGCGGTGGGCCTCCTCTGACGAGAGTGAAACATTGAATTCATATTTCCTGATCCGATTTAACTCTTCTTTCCCTGAAAGCACTCTTTGCAGGCTCTCAAAACAAATTAAATCCAAACTCTAAGTGGTCGTCAAACACTGTAGTCAGATACTCATGGAGATTTCTCATGTCACCAACAACCCAACAACACACTTTCATTTAGCAGGTATGCCGCATCAATAAACTGAACTGTACTATTTGTTTCTTTAAAAAATAAAAGTGCAGCAAATTTACATCAAGTGGTAAGCTTATATGAAATTATGTGTGGTAAGCAAGAACTAAACAAATTAACAAAGAATAATCTATTCCTCCTTTTGGTTTATTTTCAACTATGATCTGTTTCTTGAATTGGCTGTGTTAGCAACTATGCACAAGTATATACATTACAAATCAATGGTACTCATATCATAACTATCACATGTTTCACATTCAACGATACCTCACAACTCACAAGTAAAAACACATCTGATTATAACAGCATTTTTCCTTATAATGTCCTTTTTAATGGCTTAATAGAAAGATTGTACAGTTCTGATCATGTTCAGTTTTGCAATTTCATCAGCTGATAGTACAGTTCCAAAATAAAATGAAAGAGAATCTAACTTGTGTAACTACACACTGCATTGACGAGAGCCAAAAACTGATCTAATCCTGTGGCAAACTCCTAAACTGTTGCAATTTAGCAGAAAAATCAGTAAAGCAGTGCCAAATTGCCCCATAACTTGCAATTACTCTGTACTCACCAAGACACCAATAATCCCAAATGACAAAACAATATCGGTTTAGGATTTTGTCAATTAAAACGCATGGAGCAGCTAATTTTCTACAGATATAGTGATCACATATTTGATTAAAAGAGAAAAGGGCAAAAGGTGAATAGATTCTTAACATGCACAATTAACAAATTTCCAAAGTAAATCAAGTGTAAACATACCCAAACATGATGTAAATATCCGATCATCCGACAAGACCCTAATGTCACTTTACTAGCTGTCAGGCTCATAACTATGCAGGTTCAGTGCTAAACTCAGTTTCAGATTCAGAAAACAGAGCAGTAGCAATCTTAGTGGAAATCAGCAGCGAACTGAGAAAATCCAATAGAAGTCAATACATGTGATATGAGTATCTGAAGGCCTAGGAGCAAAGATACCACTTCGGCCAAATGTATGGTTGATAGGCCTTTCAGTAAGCCATTGCTGATTGTGATCAGGCTTTAACTTTTACTTTAGTCAGTCACAACTGTGAGATGGTGAAGAAGCAATGAACAATGACATTTCTACCCTATCTAGAGTACTGTAGTTCTTAGAACCCTTGGGTAGAGTAAAGTAGTGTCGTTCCTCTCCTCTTTTCTACTCAAATTATTCTCTAAAGTCTAAACCCTTCAAGTTCTTGTTAATTTGTGAGGTGTTCCATTCAGATTACCGTCCAATTCGATCAGGTGCTAACACTATCCCCACTACAACAGTAAGGCACTAATAATCCACACAAAACTATAAGTCCCAAAAAAATGTCCTACTGCAAATGCTAAGTTTAATTGGTGAATATTGAATGAATGCATAGAACAAGCATCTTTCTACAGCAAAATCAGAATAGCTAACAATCAACATTGAGCAGTCAAACAAACTCTACCAAATCAAACATGATTTCACATCACTAAACCATTACATCGCCCAATTGCAGCCACAACAACTACAATTTCACGCAAGTAAAACACAAGAACAACGGAAGGATCAGGTTTTGCAGCAAAAGTTAACAGCCACAGAGGCCTGAGAACAACATGTGCATACAGCAAGCATGGCCGAGAAATGGCGAGTAGTCCAGGACCACCAGCATGCTGCATGCGTCCACCGCAATCACAATAACAAGATACCAAGTTACACACTCCATGCCCATGATTAAACCTCGTCAGAATCGCTACAACTAAAAGTAGACGAATGCAGAGCAACCAAACAAGGCCCAAGTGTCCTTTACATAAATCTGATCAAAATCTCTTAACAAACACCTACAACACCAAAATGCCACCTCCGAGATCACTGCAGCATCCAGCAACCACAGCACTACCAGAATTCTACATTAATCATGCACGCATGGAAAACGACAACGAAATGAAGAGTTGTAGCGCGGATCAGAGTGGAACGAATGGACTCACCAACAAGCCGCAGTTGCAGAGGCTGAGCACGGCGACGGAGCGCCAGTGGTCGGCAAGCACCGGCACGCCTGCGGCAACGGGCCCATCCGCGGCCGGGGCGGGCGCGAGGTTCGATCTGATGAGCCGCGCGAGCACCCCGGCGCCATCGCCGCTGCCCTGCGCGGACCCGCGGCCCGTGCCACCCGCACCGACCGCAGCGCCTCCCGCCTCCTGACCACCCGCATATCCACCCCCACCCCCACCTCCCCATCCTCCTTCAGGTTCAGATCGACGCAGACGACGTCGAGGGGCGGGGGCAGCGCGACCATGAGCTGGGACTGGAGCCGCAGCGCGACCTGGTCCTCGTCGTCACTGGCCGACCAGTCCAGCTCGATGCGGAACCCGAGGTCGCCGTAGCTGGTGGTGGCGGTCGGAGAAGAGGACGCGCTGGCCGCGGCGGTGGGGGATGCCGGCGGCGGCGGGGCGGGGGTGGGGCGCGTCGGCAAGGTCGGCGAGGTCGCCGTAGTCGAGGGTGAGGTGGAAGATCTCGGAGCTGCGCTTCCAGCCCAGGCCCCACGACGACATGGCGGCCGCCGCATCAAATGGTGGGGCTAGGGTTCGGGTCCGGAGGCCAGGAGGCGGAGGAGGAGGGAGGCGTGGGGCGGAGGTGTGAGGAAGACGAACAGAGGAGGAAGGAAAGAAAGCGGGGCCGAGGGGGGGGCGTCGTCGTGTCTCGTTTGCGTCTGCCGTCTGCGTTTGCGTCTGTTTGGTTTGGTATCCGTGGAATTTTTCGCGTTCCTTTTTTGTTTTTTGTTTTTTTTGTTTGGGGTTTTACCTCCCAAACTCCACTACCGTCTACCGACAGCACAGGTCTACGGGCCAGCGTCTTCTGCACGAAATTTTGTAATGGTTTCCGGCCGAGGGGTTTTCATTGGCCAACTATTAAGTTTCTAGAAGGGCAGGTTACACGGTAGTGCGAATACGATAGGCTATTTTCAAAGTTTCTAGAAGGGCAGATTGCATCATAGTGCAAATACGAGAGGCTATTTCCTGCTGCTAGTTCGAGTGTGACGATGGTGGCTAGATACGTCGGCCGACACGACCTGATTAGGCACGATAGGTTTGTATCTGTGAATTAAACAGGTTATGCTGTGTTGGTCTATATACCGGCGAGGTAATCTAGACATAGCCAGGTAATCGTCTACTTGTCTTACCGAGTTTTTCTCAAAATTAACATAATTTGATTTAATATCATTTTATTTATAGTTTGAAAGTATTTTTAACTAAGCTAACGAGCCAAGTAGTCGAGTGAATCCAATTTTATTCAAATTGACTCATTTCGTTGTTTAACCAAATAACAAGTCTAATTGGAGCAATTTTGAGCCGAGCCAACGATCCCCACTAACGAGCTTTGTTTTCCACCCCACGTGTCGGTCCGTTTAGTCCAACTGCCAAGGCCAAGACGCTTAGCCCGTTAGGCTCGATTTAAAAAATTAGAAAAAAACAAAAATGTGTAGAATTCGAGAAAAACATATAAAAATTGTAAAAAAAATAATACAAGCACATTGAAAATATAATAAAGTGCTTTATTATGTTCAAATGGTTGTCTCGTTAAAATCTTTAACAAGTAAAAATTCACCATGAGAAAACCTTGGCAAAAATAAAAAGAGTACAATCTATAGCTCTACATACATCCTTGTTCTAAGTGTCATTGTCTAAGTACATATTTTCAACACCTCCGACAACTCAATTTTTCATAGATTGTGGCATTCGTGAATCAGCTTGTTCCTAGCCCTTCATCTTCTCTCCAATATTTTTCTAGAAAGATTGAAAGCAGACTCAGAGGAAACCGTCGAGACAAGAATAGTTAACACATCACGTGCAAGTATGGATAGACGAGATATGTTAACTTATGGCTATGCTACCAATGCAAAATTTTGAAGCCTTCTTAGTTAAAATCCACCGTATCGTTGTTCGAGATAGGCGGATAGTTCCCACTCCTTGGGTGAGAGGTTGGTGGTCTTGGTTGAGAAGGTGCTATTTGTAGAAGAAGAACTAGACATGGAGGAAGAGCATGCACCCCACGCTTTGCCTTATGATTTGTCTTGTTATTTAAAGTGGGTGCTAGTGGAGGTCGTTGCAGCGAACTCCTGAAATTTATTTTCATACCTTTGAAAAACCTCATGTAATCGAGAACGAACATATGCAAAATTGATAGAATAGTTTAGCCTTATAGCATCACTAAGAAGATCAAGAACATTAGCAAATCCTTGAATTTTAGCTCTAGGATTTAAAATAAATGCAAATGCATATAGGAAAGGGATTTTTTTTAATATTTAAGGTATTTACTTTTCATAGCAATAATAGCCTCTTATAAAACTATGTCATTTTCATAGTTTTTTAATTGACTAGCAATCAGTAAAATATTATGTACAATAATAGGATATGTTAGATAATAGACAATGGACAAAACAAGAGTAGCCTCATAAAAAAATAAAAAATCAAGTATCTTCTTAGCAACGAACCAATATTGCTCACCAATAGTACACTACCCGATTAAGGCTCGATAGTACATTTGAATAAAAGCAGAAAAAAATGCTCTTATATGGTAAAAGACTCTAAGCATCAAGTAAATAGAGTTTCATCTTACCTGTGTCCAAACCTAACTTTCTTGAACGCGCACCCATTGCCCTGCAGAAGTTCTTATATGATGTTATTCTTATGTTATAATTATTCAAGTAAGATATCGCATCGCGAAAAGCTTTAATATACGAAGTCAACCTCTTCAAGCCGCATTTGACTATAAGGTTAGTAATATTATAAGCGTATCATTGATGTAGCAAGAAGGAATTGACGATGTACTCAACACTATAGTAAGAATATCCATGGTCCTAGAGTTCAAAGTTTACATTGTCTAAAGTAATTGAGAATATTTTGTTTGTAAGACCAAAGTCTTCCACGACTTTGATAATACAGTCTGCAATATTTTCACCTGTGTGTGCTACATCAATTATTTTGAAACCTATAATTCTTTTCTCCATTATTCAGTCACATAAACATAATGAACAACTGCAATAAGATAATCCTCCCTAGCCCGACAACTCCATATGTACGAGGTCGGGGCCACCGAAAATGTGCACGTACTAAATAGTTCCTTTAATTTATCATGGCATTCATTGTAGTATTTTACTAGATCCCTAGTTGTTTATATGTCTAGAAATGATAGAAAATATAGGATCATGCGCAGTCCTAATGTAAGTTTAGAAAACAGTAGACTCCCCAAAGCCTAACAGTCTGCCTCATCACCAATCCTTGCTTGGCCTTACATTTTGTAGCATGTCTAAGCAAGTGTCCTGCTCCACTTGAAGACTTTGCAAACAATTCATGGCGACAAAATTTTGCAAACAACATATGGTACCGATTTCCTTGTGTGTTTGGCTTGGTTGTCTTGTCGAAATACTCACTCTTGATGTACACGACCTCGACCTCTTTGCTCGGTGGTCGCCGATTTAAGATGCCGTGGAGCTGATGATGGAATCTCGCCTTACCCTTCCGTTAACAACTCCGGTTGGTTTGAGGCACCAGTAGCCACCATGGATGGAACTTCCTCCTGAAAGTCTCAGAATCACCAATAGCAAAGCTATCGTAATTTTCCATAACGAAAACTGTAAAATTGAAACTAACACTATTATTATTTTCATCTTAACACAACAAATAATAACAATAAAAATATGCAAAAATCAGTATTGTACCTCTTTTGCTGACTTGCTACCGAAATGTGAATTTTTCAAAATTTGGCACAATTTTTTCTGCATTTTTGCCAAATTATCTCGCAAGAAATTTAAATTTGCACAATAGAATTTGAAATAGAGATTGAGGAATGGATGGGTGCAGAATGAGGGGGTATGGTGGCTATTTATAGAAAAAATTTAGGTTTTTTTGCTATTTTTAAAGTCTGAAGCGGTAAAAAAAATGGTTAGATTTTTTTGAAAATCCAGACGTTACGGGCTAAACAAGCCAAATGGATCATGCCGTGTCGTGCAAGCACTGCCCACCGTGCCTAAAATGGCTCCAACAGAAAATTACGCCCAGGCCATGTTGTGCCAGGCACAGCCCATCGTGCCTAAATGGTCCACATGCTACCTCCCTCCTTTTCTCCCCCCTCTCATTTTCCTCGTGCCTTGTGAGCCCCACGCCGACCACTGCCGGCTTGCTTCGCTTGCCATCTCCGCCAGTAGTGCCGCCACCCCATGCCGACGCTGCCTTTGACCGGCCGACCTCACCCCCTCCTTCCTCCGCGTTGGCCCTACCCGCTCCTCCTCTGCTGTTGGCCGCCGCCTCCCCACCTTCCGCCTTCTCCTCCCCATTCTCCTCTCCGGCCATCGCCTCCCCACCCCTCTTTCCCTCCTGTAGGGGTGGTTCCTCCCTCTTCTCTTCTCCTTCAGCTCAGAGCCTGCTTGCCTCCACGTCCGTCCCACGCCCACGCCCTTGACTGCCTCCTCCTCCTCCTCCTGGCGCTAGCAACCTCCTCCTCGCCCACGCCGTCGCCACCCTTTGCTTCCTCCTCCTCTCTCCTGGCCACAGGCGTCTTTGAGGCAGCCAGCACGACTCGGGCTATCGTGTTGTCCGCCCAACCCAGAACAATGTGGGTCATGCCATGCCTAGGCAGTCAAGCAGTGTAGTGCCTCGGGCAAGACGACCCATCCGCCACCTCTAAGTGTGAGATGCTATTTCTCTGATGAGCGAGCGTGAAATTGATCAAGCGAGAATATTTACTGTGCTCTCGATAATTAATGCTATCGATGTTTTTGTTATTCAAAAATGGTTCAAATAGTTATAAAAAGCGAGTAAATTTAAATAGATAGGTTATGATATAGTCTAGCATCCCACATATTTTCAATTCCAAATTCGATCTACATATTGATAAACAAAAAAGGAGATATTTTAGTGAATAGTAGCTTTATCTTTTTTTTCCTTCAGATTTCCTTTTCAGCAGATTTTGTCTTTTTTTTTTGTTTCTCGATGTGTATATCAAATTTGGATTTGAAATTTTGTGAGATGCTAGACTATATCATACCCTATCTATGTTTTTTTTTGGATTTTCATAGCTATTTAAATCATTTTTCAAACAACGGGAACATCGGTAGCATCAATTATCGTGGGAGCACCGAAACGCTCTCGATCATCGCCACATCTTCACAATGGCATTCTACGATTTGCCATTCCTTCCCCTATAATTGATTATTTTCTATTTGACCCATCTATTTCTCTATTGTTTACCACTATAGACGATTTTGCCCCTCCCATTCTTCTTCCCCCCAACTCCTCTCTTCCTCACTCACCAGTCATGGCTAATGAAGAATCTAGACCCGCCATTATGAGTTAATGGAGTATTTTGGTAATTAATAACAATCGTCATTTGGAACTAACACTTTCCATGAGTTGGATGAATAGGTTATGTTCCATGATGATGGAGACTTTGGATGACATCATGAGTTGATCATCTTCAAGTAAAGACTCGGGATGTAGAAGATCATCATGTGTTGATGATATTGAAGTAAAGAGCTTGGAGTAAAGGATGCATCATGTGTTAATGAGTATCAAGATCTCGAAGAGGAGATGGTCATGAATTGATCATCAAGTCAAGAGAAGACCCATCATGTGTTGATGGAGGTCAAGTGAAAGAGTGCATCTTGGGTTGATGCATATTCAAGTCAAGAACTTGAAGTAAAGAAAATCATCATGTGTTGATGATTATCAAGTCAATGACTCAGTCTTGAAGTAAATATGTGCGTCATCAAGCTTCAAGTGAATGCTCAAGGCAAAGGTATGACTAGCTAGGGCTAAGAATGTGTTCCAAGTCTTTTACTGGGTCTTGGTGTTTGATTGGAAGACCGGATTGCTAGTATAGGTTGCCGTACTATTAAGAGAGGTCTTGACTAGTAGCTTGAGTGTGTCATGTGTTGATAGCTCATTGTACTTGCTCTAGCTCTTGTAAGCATGTTGCTAATATTTGTGAATGTGTTTTGCAAATAGTTGAGACTCATGCATAATCCTTGTAGCATGTGACTTTAGTTTGCGAATGTGTTTTGCAAATTGTTTAAGTCCATGTGACTTATTCCTTGTGGTGTAATTCTAAAAGTTGGCAAATGTGTTTTGCAACTTGTTGAGAATCTCGTATTTAACTCTTGTTTGCATCGTACATCAATTGGCAAATGTGTTTTGCAAACTGAGTTGAAGCGGAATGTAATGTATGTGTTTTCTCAGCTCTAGCAGTCTAACCGCAGGCTTTTGGACAGTCTGACCGACCCTTGAAAGGTTTACCGTGTTGTGTATCGGTTCCTTTGTTTTGGCGGTTTGACCGCCATGGTTGACCGGCCTCGACCGGTGGTGTCCAATCGGTCTGACCGCCGTGTGTTGTATGGTCTGACCGAACCTTCGGGTCAAGTGCCCTGGTTAGTTTTTTTTCAGAGAATGTGTTTTTCTGGTTTTAGGACCTCGGTCTGACTGCCATGTGTTGGCCGGTCTGACCAGACCTCCGGGTCAAGTGACCCGGTCAGCTTTTTTCAAAGAAGGTGTTTTTCTGAATAGCTCTCTATTCTGTTGAGCGATCTGACCGCACCCTTGGCGGTCTGACCGGGTTGACGCGGTCTGGCCGGCCATTGGTTGGCAGTCAGTCCGGACATGTGTCCAACGGCTAGTTTTATAGCCGTTGGAGCATGGGCAGTCTGACCAGCTATTGGTTGGCGGTCGCACTGCATTGTTGATTTTAGCAAATTCTCTTCCAAACGACTAGTTTTTGTGTGTGGGCTATAAATACCCACCTTGGCGGTTAGGGAGTGTTGTTGCTAGTGCTATTCATTCATTTGAGCAAAGAGCAAGCCCTCTCATCTCTTATGTGCATGTGTTGCACTTAATGAGCTTAGAGAGCAAACCCTAGTGCATGTGTTATATTAGGTAGTGGATTGTGCATCTATTGAGCTTAGACACTTGATTCGTTCAAGTGAGTGTCTCCGACTTGTTACTCTTGGTGTTTGCCGACACCTAGACGACTTGGAGGAGTTACGCCGGTGATCTTCTACAAGAAGGTTGTGAGTGGTTTGGTGCTCGCCATCTCCGGAGTGGAGGAAGAGTAACCTCGAGTGGATCGAGGTGTTGGTTCGTGTTGGAGCCTGTCCAAGTGATTGGACTTATCTCGGAGGTGTTGGCTCAATTGTGGAGCTGGTCCAATTTGGTTGGGCTTACCTCAACGTGGATTAGGGGAGACCGGTAAGTCTCCGAACACCACAGTAAAATATCATTGTGTCATTGTGGTTTGTTCTATTATGTTTTACTTTGTGCAATTTACATTCCTTGTATTAAATTGTTTACATGTCTTTATATGATTGCTATCATTACCAATAGTATTATGTTGTTAGTGCACTTAGTAAAGACTAGTTGATTTAGGCTTTAATTGTGCAAAACCAGATATTGTTAGCTTCCAGATTAGAAATCGGTTTTAGCCAAAGAAGTTTTTAAACCGCCTATTCACCTCTCTCTAGTTGGCCTCCTCGACCTTACATCTAACCACTCGCCATCTTTCTTGCTCAAGGCCCCTTTTCTACACAAGGGCTCGCACTCAACGCCTACACGAGCTCGCACCCTTCCGTCAACGATGACGTCGTCCATCTCGACCAGCTCCTCATGCGCCCATGTCGAGACAGTGGCATCCTCCCCCGGTGAGCGGGAGACGATGTAGCGGATGCGGCCTAGGGGTTGTCTCGCCGCACAGCACGCGCTCACAGACGTCGATGTAGCGTGCACAAACTGGCGAGGTGGGGCCACACCACGACGACCGAGGTCGGCGGCACTCGTGCCTCCGCCGATCTTGCCACTTATCGACGGCCGAGGTGGTCACAGATGAGCCAAAGTTGTAATATCCCGTTTAGATTTCAAAGGAATTTAAATGTATGAATTCAGTTTTTAGTGTAACTAAGAAGGAAAATCTGTTTTGAGAGGGGATTAGGACCTTGGGCTCTTGGCCCACGCTTTGGCCCGCTTTAGAGGAGTTGCTTAAGGGGATGCAGCCTCTAACCCTAACATGTCTTGTAGCACTGCTACCACTGTAGCACCACCCCGGTGTCTCCTCCCCATGGCGCCCTGCGCCCATCCCTTCTTTGGCGTGGTAGGCCAAGAAGAAGGAAGATGAAGGAAGGGGTAGAAGGAGAAGGAAGGAGAGGGATCACGTGGTGACTCTCGTGTTCTTGATGGATCCTCCAAGGGTAACCCCCCAATCCCGCTCGATTAGTTATATAGTAATGTATTTTGGCAATGCTCGGATAGATCTGGTTTAGGGCATCAGTAGTGCCGATTGTTTTGAGGATGATAGCTGCAATTATGATCCGGCCGCCTCCTAGAGAGTTGTGGGAAGCATCACTAGATTTCGTAGGATCTTGTATCAGTCAATTGGATGAACGGATCGTAAGTTATGATTTTTGTAGCGTCACTGTTCGAGTCTCTCGCGACTCGGCAACAAGATTAAATGGTCATTAGCAATTAGTTAATGAATTATTTAGAGGATCTCACCAAAACTAAAGTTGTAGGTATTTTAATAAGGTTTCCAGAAAGCTAGATAACGTAAATTTTGGATATTTGTACTAAAAGATACGTGAGTTTTAGTGTCGTTGTCCAAAACCTCTGACGGGATTTAGTAGTCTTAGTAATATATTTGGTAGGGTTAGAGGCTATAAGAATCTAGAAATCTCACCAACTAGTTTTATGTGGGTAGTTTAATAAGATTTCCATAGAATCAAAGAACACCACTTTTGGATATCTGGACGAAAAGTTATAATTTTTAGAAGAGAACTGTCTGTTTTGGGGACATATCAATGTCATGGTAGTTAGAGTTTTCGGTTGCGCTAGGGAGCGTAGTTAGTCATATATTTATTTCTAGCAATATTTTGTTTAGAATTGTTATCTTAGAGTGTTTGTTAAAATTATTCAGGTGGGGCTTTGATTCCGAGGGCAGCGCCCTCTTCGCGTCATCAAACTTCGCACGATTGAGGCAAGTACAATTAGTGGTAGAATAATTAAGAGTGATTGTTCATGAATGCTAGTATTATGTGTATGTTCTTCGCCCATGAATGCTAGTAATATGTGTATGTCCTTTACTCATGTATGTCACTGCTGGATATCACATGTTTATGTTGGATAAGTGGATTGACTCATATGCACCATGCTATCATCTTTGAGACTTGGTCACGTGGTGACCAAATATTGTTTTTTAGGTCCCCGTCATGTATTAGACGGGCTTGAGGTCCCCACACTCGTGGAGTGTGGGCTTTATGGTCCCTGTGCTAGAAGGCACAGGCATGGGTATGCATCGACGGATGCATACTCCGCATTATTGGTATATGCAAAGAGAAAAAGAAAAGGTGCATTTGTGCATTTGCGTTGCATGAGCATATGATTTGGTTTATTATAAAGAATTATGGTTGGATGATGATGACAGAGTTGTGTATCGAATTGTCATATTAATTGTACTTTGTTGAGTCTTAGACTCATTCATGTTGTTTGTTTGTATTTTAAGTACTCCTTATGCGGACGCATGCATGGGAGGATAGTCATAAGATCACATTGCGGACCACCACGAACCATTCACAATTGATTAAATTTGGATTATGAATTAATAATTGAGCAAGTCGCTAGGATGTTTTATGTTGGTTATGTCTTATGCATCAGTTGGTTTGCAATAGAGTTGGTTAATGCTCCATGGAAGTTTTATGCTTATGATTATAATTTAAACTAGGTCGTTAGGCGCGCTACGCCGCGCTCGACCTTGGAATATACGATGTTTGGCCATGGTTTATAAAGTGCCTAATATGACACAATGCAATTCTGTATGTATTGTATGGATCATGATGAGTAGGACTAACAAAGTATTAGATGGATTAGGAATCACTGTATTTGACTTTTGTTTAGTAGTCGTATTTGGCAAGCTCGATACCGATATCCTACACAAATCATCTATGTTGAGATATGTTTAATAGTCTTTGTAAAATAGCTTAAAACATTAAGAAGGGTGTTTTAAGTAATAGGTTGATGGAAATAACAAATATGTATTAATCTGGAGAACAAAATCAAATTACAAAGACAAAAACAAGCTAGATGTTCTAGTTATGTATACCAGAAGAAAAAGTGTAATAAAAGAGATGTCACATCCAATGAAGAAAACAATGAAAAATTTAGTAAACAGGATATAAAAAGAATAAAAAGGCTATGTCTCAAATCGAGTCTAGATGTTGCATGGTGGACAATGCTCAAATTCCGGTGATAGCCCAACATCATTCTCTCTTTTTATCCTTTAGGTGTAATATATTGTATTCAATAAATAGGCACTAAAATTCTAAGAATGAACATTCAAAGAAGTTATCTTTTATTTT
>JAYEVD010000814.1:0-119620 GCA_036346405.1 Phyllostachys edulis | reverse complement strand
GCGTTTCTAGCGTAACATAGTGATTCCCTAATATACATAAATTATATCGGACGAACCTTAATGCAATATGATCTACAACTGTGTCCTCATTACTTACGACTAGGTCCTATCTCTATATCGACTAGTTCAGATTTGGTCACGACTACCAGTAACTCCACGACTGTGTTATGACCACTCTGTGATTATGTTTGACGATCTATGACCAGCTTGTATCTTTATATGACTAGTCCGTAATTGATCGAACTAAGTGACCTACTTGTGTATTCTCCCTTTGCCTCATGATATCTCAAGTTGAACTCCAAGTGAGATGTTGTGTCATCCATGGACTATTCAATACTTTCTCGATCGAAAGTGTCGAATAACTTCATGTGGTTGAACACTTCGACCATCGTTCGGACCAGATTTCGAGAATCCAAATCCTCTGTGAAATCACCGTGCTATTCTCTCGATCGCCGCTAGCACTTCACAGCGATACATTGCTGAATCATTCATACTGGCGTGGTGAAATGTTAAATATTACAACCAACCGAGTAACATAGACCGCGTCAGTCGAAGTTTTACAAAAGGGCCGAAAGGTGCCAAATGGATTACATCATATAAAAAGCAACGTGAACTACAAATGAAGCAAAAAGGCGAGTAGGGCTCATCTCACACGTGCAAGCGACTCGGGTAACTCAGGTACGACGCGGATATTAACCAAGAGTTGATAATATCGGTTATGCATGAAAGTACCAACGAGTCTACTTAGACTGGGCGAGACCTAAACTACAGAACTACACTACTCCTCGTCATAGCCTTGTCCATCATCTCCTGGGCCGTCATAGAAAGCGTAGTCTCCGTCGTCGTCATTATCTGAAGGGTTGAGGGAGAAGCGAGAATAAGCACTACTACCGTGCTCGCGAGCCAACACACAATGCAATTATATACATGCAAGGCTTAACAAGGATGGCTCGGGTTCTTTTATTGGCGAAAGCAACTTTTCAAATATCATAATTACAAAGTCCTATCACTTAGCATTTTAACAAATTGCATTTTAAAGAGAGCATGTGCAATAATTATCTTAGTAGAGAATCCATCCGGCGGAAACTCTACCAATGCATCATTTTAATTGGAGCGGCCTCCAATAACCACACCCACTGAGCTCGACGACTCAGGCAAAAGTCCGAAACAGGGCTAGGTGAGCCCTTCCACCATTTTTATACCACCCACAAAGTTGTTTGAAATAGAACTAACTCAAGTTATGATTCCCATGTCCGCCTTTGACTGTAGGCACGACTGTTTAAATAGTTTTAGACTCTGTAGAGGTTGTACACTTTACCCACAAGAGATAGTCTACTCGTTACTCCACATGATTCCATAGTCATGTAGTTGGGCGACCGTCACAGTAACCTTTCTAGCTATCTCGCCCCTTCCGTCATTCCACCCATGCGGGGTTACGCTCATATGTTGTGCGAGATGTTCACCACAACGACTAGCGCAATGCCCCTACCACAACGACTAGCGTGGTAGTAACTTCACCTTTTTGGTGTCCCTTCCAAGCCGGAGTATCTCCGCACTTGTACTTTCTTCGTTCCTCCAAAGTGAGATGACTTCCAAGGTTTAATAACTTTACTAAGCCAAGTTGCACTTTTGCGACTTGTGGTTGTACTTGTTTAACACGGGAGGTCGTGACAAGATTAAGTCCTTAGGTTATCTGGCTGTTCATTCCACAAGCCAACCAACCATGTGCTCCACGAGCACCCACCGCCTCACCATCCGCCTGGATAGAACTAGCAATAGGGGTTTTGAGGAGTAAACCAATTTATTTTCCACACCTTTTAGCCAATGGACCACCAATGACTACCCAAACCATTTTATGTTTTGAGGAAATGATGATTGGGGTATTTAATACCCCGGTACTTAAGCAAGACTAGCATGTCGCTTAAGTACAACCTATAACTAGTATTACCATATAGTTACTAAGGTGACAAGGATTAATGGATTCAAGTCATCAAGGATGGAATGTTAATTTAATTAATCAACAAGTGGGAATTTAACTACCTTAAGCTTTAACATACATTTGATAAAGAAATAAAGCGTGCAATTTTGCTAATTTAAACAAATATAATTTGCATAAAATGTAGGATCAATATGGTCAAAGTATTGACTCGCCTTGGTTAGAGGCTAGGGGATCTTGATAATCTTGGTCTTGATCAATCTCGAGGGTCGCTTTCAAATCCTAATCGAGGCGTCAAATCTAAAAAAGACACAACGGCAAAGAGAGCAAATAAATACACAAGAATAAACAAATGAACTCCAAATTAATCAAGTCCTATGCTATTAGCAAGATCTTGATTTAATGAATTTTAGAAATTTATTTCATAATTTTTGAGTTAAAATGGAGGACATATGAATTATCAAAGATTAAATGAATTAAAAAGAGGGGAAATCACTTGTGGTCTACAACACAGGTAGTGGACCGAGCTTATGGGCGAGGGTGGTTGGTCCACAGGAATAGTGGAGCTGGGCCCACTTGGCAGCCAAGGGAGGCTCATGGCCTTATGACAAAGGGGCCACCGATTCGCCATTTAATCCCCAATTTGCTCTCTGCTCTCATAGAGAAGGAACAGGGGAGGGCAGAGAAATGTGCGGCGGCATGGTGCAGAAGGGCGTGGCGGCGGCAAGGCGGCGGTGGGCAAGGGCGGCGATGGGTCGCTGGAGCGGCGGCGGCACGGCGGAAGGCCAGCGGCTTCCGGAGAGGGGAAGCGGGCGGCGGCGCCTCGGTAGACCGGCGACGGCAAGCAGCGCCCAAGGGCGCCGCAAGACCGCAAGCAGGCGAGCGAGGCCACCCGGGTGGTCGAAGCGGCCGAGGATGATCGGCCGGCCGGCGGCAACAGCGGGCGTGGAGGAGGAGAGGCACGGCGCGGCTCATCCGGTGATGGGGAAGACGGAGGAGGAGGAGGTGGCTTCCTTGCGTCGTGGGGTGCCGTGACGGGTCGGCGGCGAGTGCTCACCGAGCTGGGCGTGAGGCGGTGAGGCGCGGCCGAGGGAGTGAGCACAACTTTGGGCTCGGTGGGTCTTACCTGAGCTCGGGCGTGGGAGCTCAAGCATGGGGGATGGAGGGGCTTTATAGGAAGCCACGCGCTTGAGGGAGGACGGGGTCCGTCCGGGCCAGCCATGGTCCCGGCAGGCAAGAAGGCGACACGCGCGCTGGTCACGAGAAGCACCCAGCGAGACGTGCGGCTCGAGGCGGCTCATGGTCTCGGCGTGCTTAGTGACGCAGCAACGCACTGACAGAAGCATGAGCAAGCAAGTGGTGGCGACGGCTTGGGCAGCGACAAAGACGGACGCCGCGGAGAGGACGGGGTTGGTCGCGGCGTGACCATGCCGAGTAGTAGGTGATAGGGGGCTGCGAGGCGTCTTGCGCAAGCGGCAAGCGCGCGGGAGAAGAAGGAGGAGCAGTGATCGCTGCCGCTTGACGACTGGCAAGGCAAGCGTGAAAGGAAAGGGAGGAGGAGAAAGTCGGCGGGCACTGGAGGTAAGTCCCTAAAACAAGTAAGTTACAACCACTAGTGGCATAGCCATGCACTTACTTTATCCGACCACAATGATGGGCCCAGAGACATCTATCCTATTATGTTAGGAGGGGCAAATCTCATATCCGACCAATCACATTCCTCCGCATGTTTTAGAGCATACCTGAAAGCTACCTTTATAACTACCCAGTTACGAGTAGCGATTGGCAACCCCTAAGAGTGCTATTACACATGTAGGAAATCATGCTGATCTTAGGTCTAAGAATTATACATCATCATTGTTTGAGACCAACTAACGACACATAGAATCATAACAATCTCAATAGTGTCTCAAGGTGGGTCTATCTGACACTATGTTCTCTAACATGTGTCCATATTATTGGTTTGGTATCTCCATATCCATGACCTGTGAAACATAGTCATCAACCAATACATATGCTAGTCTATTCATATGTGTTCTCATATGTAACCGACCAGGGAACGTTTAAGAATAATTATCGCAGAAATATAGAGTTTCACAATCAAGTCACATACTTGATAATAAATATTAATGATATTATTCCAAGAACAAGATAACATATTATCCAATGTTATGAACATAACGAAATATAATCATCTCTATGATTGCCTCTAAGGTATATTTTCAACTGTGGATATCATGGGGATATGTGCATGATCTTAAGATGATGATACAATTGGCAATGGCATTTGTGGTTTGTCGATTCAAGCATTTTCGGCAAAGAATCTGCTCATCAGTTCTTGTGGACGGCCGACCGCATTTTAGGCTGCACCGGTACCAAGCCTTAAGCGAAAATTTCGCTAACTCCTAAGGGTGGTCGGACCGCCGAAACGACGTGATCCGACCGATTTTGACTTGATTCGTCGAGTTGTTTGGCAATGCTTGTTGGGTTAGCTTCAGGGCATGGGCTTCAGTGCATATGTGTTGCATGTTGCATGTTTTCACTAACGTGGGTCAAGTTGTGAAGAACTTGTTCCCGGATTTGATTTGCTTGTCTATTTTTGTGCAGGTTGCTTGGAGGTCAACGACGGTCAACGGCAAGGAGGATCGGGACTAAGCTTGGAGAGCTGAGGTCCAGAATGATCAAAGATGCCGAGTGAGGTCAATGGACTCAAGCGTGGCGCAGAATGGATAAGAATGACCGAACGCGTCTTGATTGATCTGTTGAATTGATCAAGCGGTGCGAGGGGTGCAAGTGCTATGGTGGTCTGGTGGGAGCTGGATGGGAGAGACTTGTCGACACGATGAGATCCGCTGGATCAAGCTACACATGGCGAAGCATGGATGTGTTTCGCGCAGTTCGGACTCGGTCTTCGAAAAATATCGAGAAGGGGTATTTTGGTAATTTCACCAAATACCGCCTCTGTGACCTTGGGCTAAACTGCGGTGCAAGACGGTGCATGGAGAAGCGGTTTAGGTCAAAGAGAAGTTGAAGACGGCGCTTTAAAATACGTGCGTATGTGACCCGTTTGTGTTGGGCCTTAACGGGAGCCCATTAGGGTTAACTCTCTAGAAGCTAGGCCTCCATATAAATAGGGGTGGCTGCTGTGATACAGCCCCCAAGTACTTCATTTGTAAACCCTAGTTTGGTTTTAGGGTATTAGAGAAAGAGGAGAGGCTTAGGGCTCTAGGGAGACGTGTTGAGTTGTGTGCTCATGGATTGAGCTTTGTCCTCCATGGATGGAGTGGCTGTAAACCCTCTCAACCTCAGATCAATCTATGTATGATTCCCAAAGATGAGTCTCTTTTGCGTTCTTGCTCTATATTTGAGATTTTGGAGGTTTCTTTGATCTAGTGCTTTTTGGTTGGTTTCATGCCTTCTTCCACCTTGCTGTGACATGTGGGAACTTATCTAAGATCACCTAGATCATCAATCTCCCACGAGCAAGTGTTGGATCAAGTTTTTCGTTTTGCTCGCTTTTGTACCCTCCTTCGGTAAACTGTAAAAGATCAAAACTTTGACATGGATCTACTCAATCGCTGATTGGAATAGGTTCCAAATATCCTTAGGAAGGTGTGTTCCAAGTTTGGTCAAGTTTGGCCGTGTAGATCAAAAGTTTGATCGATTTTCGTTTTAGAACCCGAGCCGCTCGTGCTGCTTGTTTACGTCGAGGCCGGTCATACCATTTTCAAAACATCAGTCAAACTGCCTATCGGTCTGACCGAATTTTTGCCGACAGGTCCCGACCGATTTCGGTGTTAGGGTTTGGTTCATTGGTTCTTTGCTTTGGAGATTTTGGTTCGAGTTCAACACAAGTCTTCTGTCAAGGATCCTCATAGCTCTCGTAGCTATTGGGGTGAATCTGGTGTTGAATCTGAACGGGGTGAAAATTAGGCGAGCTCCTATTCAACCCCCTCTAGTCGCCTTTTTGGTCCTACACCAACACATTGAAAGCATCTAGGCCCCTAAAAAGTGTTTTGGTAATTAATGATAATATGTGAATATGGGATTAACGTGTTTATTGAGTATTTGCAAGGTTAAATCCCATGGGTGAACATGTTGATGGAAAGTGGCATGCAAATTGGATTACACGAAGATCTTTTGGCTCTACGACAAGGTACAAGTAGTCTAGGATCTCTTTTTCTATTTTACCGGTCTTAGGAGTTTTGGATGGAAGACCGGATTATAGGATAAATGCCGTACTATTAAGAGGGATCATGGCTAGTAGCTTGATAGCATGTTCTTGTGCCATATGGATCAATTTAGGATCATGCATGCATTTGAATTTAAACTTGAAATTAAATTGAAAAGTATTAAGTGCTTCATTCAAAATCGGTAGTCCATGAAGTTATACTTCTTGATGCGTACCGCTTAGTCTTGATATGACCGACTTTACTTGGCGGTAGTACCGCATTTTGAAGGAACGATCAACTTTGTACTCAAGCGAACGATCGACTGCTTGAACGGTCGTACTGCAAAGCGGTCATTCCGAACTTTAGTTGGCGGTTCAATAAAACCAGAAGCGTTGCAAATTGCCTCAGAATCACTCATGGAAATCGGTCGTTCCGCCCGTGACAATCGGTCGTACCGATGTGCGGTCGTTCCGATTTTTGTGAGGCGGTTCAATAAAAATAGAACAAGTGTAAATCTGCTTAAAAACTCAATCTGGAAATCGGACGTTCCACGCTTAGGAACGGTCGTACCGGCCTTCGGTCATTCCAATTTTTATATGGCGGTACAAAATTTCCAGAACACTTGCAAATCTTCAGCAAATCGAGAAACCCTACAAACGGTCGTACCGCTCATAGAAACGGTATGACCGGGGCAAATCGGATGTACCGTGCGTTTGCCTGCGGTCGTTCCGACTGGGTGTTCAACGGCTGGTAATTTCCTTTTTTTAGTATCTGTTCTAGCCGCTGGTATCGTGCTCGGAAGTCGATCGCATCAAGAATTGTATCTTCTTGATGCGTTCGATTTTTCCTGAGAAGCTGGGTTTCGTCTCCAACGGTCACAATTGTTGGTGGGGGCTTTAAATACCCCCCCCCAACTGCTCAAGTCAAGGCTGCTAGTGCCCATTTGACATCTATAGAGCCTTGAGAGCCTTTGCATTCACTCAACACTCAAAAACACTCTTGTGCATTTATTGTGAGCTTGTTGAGATACATTCAAGTGCATTCATTCTCCTAGTTGATCCATTTGCACTTGAAGTGTTGTCAAGTGAAGACTTTGGTCTATTACTCTTGGAGTATTGCCGCACTCCTAGACGGTTGGTGGTGAAGCACGGTGATCTCTTCAAAGAAGATTGTGAAGAGGCCCGGAGCAAGCTTGTGGGTGGTTCGGTGTTCACCATCTCCGGAGCGGAGGAAGAACGACCATACTAAATCGAGGGAAGGCTTAATTGTGGAGCGGCTTGAGACGTCAAGCTTCCTCAATGTGGACTAGTGAAGACCAGGTAAGTCTTCGATACCACGGAAAAACATCGGCGTGTCTTTGTGGTTATCTCTAGTCTTTACTTTTCGCATTTATATTTCTAGCTTGTTTATTGTGATTGGTTTGCTTGAATTTTTTTAAATAATCTATTTTTATTCGAAATCTGTAAATAATACCGCTTAATTTTTTACGAAATAATTGCGTGTCGCCGTCACGCAGTTAGGCGATTTGCTCAAATCGCCCAACCCGCTGCGTGCGACAAACCTCAAAGTCGCCTCCCATTGGGCGACTAGAGCCTCGAGGATGTAGTTGCCAAGCGGATGTGCGACTAGAGCTCAGATCGTGATGTGTATAGCGAGTTTAATAAGTCGCGCAGATTGGTGGGCGACTTAGTTCAAATCGCCCAACCAATGAAGCGATTCAAGTCGCTAAACCCGAAATTATGTAAATCCAATTGGAATAATTGTGTTAAAATAGATATTACATTTTGTAGGTATTGTATTTAGCAAATCGTATAATATGATGTTATTTTTGTAAAGATAAAAGTGTGGTGACAACGTTGGTTGGTGCATTTCTTATTTTAAGTAGAATATGAAGGGTCGAAATATGTCGGACTTCATAATAACATTTTGTGATCGCCGTATATTGTTGTAGTCGTTAAATTTCTATAGAATTTTGTGAGGACGATTGAGATAGTAATGAATGGTAAGTAGATAGGTAAGTGATATTACGATCGTTCGAGTCTCTCTGAATGAAGTCGTCTGACGATATATTCAATATATTAAGGGTAGTCGATGAAGTACTTTATGAAGCTTATATAGAACTGAAGGATTCGATGGCGGTGCGAATGGTTCTTTCTCGGGATTTCAATAGAAGAGGCATACTTGCAATATAGGCTTGCTTTGGCAGAGTCTGTCTTATCGGTCTGAAAAGCTGGCGAGGCAGAGTGTTGCCACGTCTTTCTCTGCAGAGTCTTGTCTTTTCGGTCTTAAAAGCTGGGGAGGTGATTAGGGTAGTCAAGTCTTTTTGGTCTTGTCATTGCGCAAAGCTGCCCCGTGTGGTCTTATCACTCTAAAGTGTCTCCTTTGGTCTTATCAACTGCATAAAAGCCGCCGGAGTGTGGTCTTATCACCGCAGTAAAGTGTCTCCTTTGGTCTTATCCTTTAGCTTAAAGTCGCCCTGTGTGGTCTTGTCACTTTAAATTGTCTCCTTTGGTCTTAGCATCGCGCAAAGTCGCCTGCGTGGTCTTGTCCTTTGAGAAAGTCGCCTCGTCTGGTCTTGTCATCTGCAAGCTAATACATTACCCGCTTTGTTAGTCTCCCGTAGAACTATAAAATGCATGCCCCACGAAGTTAGGACCACGACCCTTCAAACCGTAGGAAGAAGAACCTTCTCCGTCTTCTGAAGAATATACGATGGCAGACGCCCGGGGACCAAGATAACCGGTCGCCGGGCGCACCTTCTCCTACAAAGGAGGGAGGACTTGGACCTAACTACCGGTTGATGCGAACAATGCGTGCTCAACCTAAGATGGCGAAAATGCGGACATGGGGACGACGCTATCGTCACGTGTCATAGACGGCCCTTTCGATGGTGGGCGGCGTTTCTTCCGATGCCCATACTGGGGTAAATAGTTTTATTCATGTTCTCGCTAATTCATCCTCCATACTAACCGTCACTTATAGCGGATGGCTAAATGCAACTTCACCCATGGATCGATCCTCCCCATGAACGACATGTTGTCGATTACTGGATGTATTGTGGAACGAATCTTTGATTTGGAGGCGCAAATTAGCGATCTCAAGGAGCAAAATGATGACCTCCGCCAACAGATGCAGCCATGAGAGGGGCAATGAGGAGGTCGTGAATATAGGAAGTTTCTATGATCTCACATCTTCTTTGTACCAACCCTAAGCGCATATGTGTAGCGTGCCACTACAATGACGACCGACCACGTCCGAGGCGCCTGGAGAACACTCTATGTGGGTAGCGAGAGGCACCTTCTACAATTAGGCACGGTAGTGTCCCCTTCTACAATTAGGGCACAGTAGTGTCCCTTATAGACGCACTTATGCTCAATCTCCTAAAGCATGTAACGAAATGGTGGACGCGTTATTGCGGTTGCCTTTTGTTGAGTTGACATGTTGTATTGATGTGTCGCGTGCTTTAAGTTATATGCATCGAACAAATATGCATTGTATGAGCGAGTTCTGAAAACCAAGCTATTCCATACCGGATATTGTCCGCTAGAATTACGATACAACATACTAGCGGTTCGGTGGTTGCTTACAAGAACCAAAGTACAATTCTGACACAATTAGTTCGGCGATTTGCTTACAAAACCAAAATCTTGATGAATCGCAAGTTACAACATAGTAGCGGTTGTAATACAAGTTCCTAAGTGTCGTGAGCGCCTTGCAAGTTGTCACAGTGTGCCCTTCTGGCGGCGGTAATGCCGCAACGTCTACCCACCGCTGCGGCTTCCCTTCGGTCCATATCGTTCGAATCGCGACTCTGGCCGACGGCCCTTCCCCCTCTCAATAGGTCTAGATCCGGAACCCAAGTCCTATTTGCAATATCCAATGTGGAGAAGTTACAAACAACCACGAAGCCTCTTAGCTCGCCGCACCACACCTGCTGCACCCTTTCCTTCATGAAGTACTCCGATACGAAGTTCAATGGGTCCATGCGGATGGTCCCACACGCGGCGAGGACATGAGAGCATGGCTTGTGAAGGAGCTTTAGCTTGTTGCATGTGCAGCTAGGTTCATTCACATGGTCTCCAAGGCATACCTCATGGGTAACAAGAGACCGAGCCGTTCCGAATCCAGCTCTGTCTCGGAGGATCACGTCGAATCGATGCTCCGTATTGCCCATTCTGAAGACCGTGCGATCGAGCCTTCTCGGTCTTGGCCTCGCATGTATGTAGTAATCTTGAGCAATATGGGTCGTGGGTTGGCCGCATGAAGTGCCGCATTTGCATGTCTTTCCACTGAAATATCCGATTGTACCATGTAGAATGCCTTCAACAATGGCGACAAAGAGGTCGACAACGAGGCCCCTAATAACCCATTGTACACCTCTGCAAGGTTAGTGGTCATTATGCCATACCTTGCGCCTATCTCATGTCGTAAAGTAAGGACCACTTTTCCAATGGCTCGGCCTCAATCCAATGAGAAAACACCGATGTCCTCGAGGTCCTCCGCGTCAAATGGGGAAGGTCGAGCTCCTTGATGGTGTGAGGCGCCCATTGTGCCTCCCTAGGAATGAGGGGCGCTTGTTTCTCTCGACGACATGCTTCTTGGTGTGCTCGTCAACATCCGCCTAGCGCATCAAATTCGTTCTTTGGTTACGCATGGCAAGCCTCTTGAGCAGTTTCATCAAAGGTTCTTTGCTGAACTGCTTGAAGAAGTTGGCCCCGATAGTGTGGGCTCTCATACCCACCATACTTGTCCGGACGGTTGGGCGATGAAAACAAACTACCTCGACGCTCTGGTAGGTGTCTCAGAACGCACGCCGCGGCGGCGGTGGTTGGCGGTGGGGTGTACCCACGTGCCCACCCCGACCCTCCAGCTGCCAGCGCTGCGCAGGGAGAGGAGGCCTTGGCGCAGCGGGCACGGACGCGTGCTCCCGAGCTCGCCGACAGGTCAGACGACATGGCGTCCTCGACCTATGCACCGACGAGGCCACTTCCCGGACTGACGAGCCCACCTCCTGCACCGACGAGGCCACCTCATGTCAAATCTGCATGGCGCCGGACCACGACGCTTCGCCGCCTCAGAGGCCCGGCGAACAAAGCTGCACTAGCTCATCGCGCGTGACCTCCGCACCAATGCCGATCTGTCCAAGATCGGCCGTCCGTCGCCGCAACCCCGCGTTGATGTCTGCTCGCAAGGAGTATGTCAAAGCGTCAAACCTATAATTCGTAATAGTACGAAGACATTTTCAAACACGATTTCGTACCACGAGGTGCACATTCAGCTAAGTGCAGAGGGTAGGCGTCGGCCGCTGGCCGGCACGCGCGGGGAGGGTCGACGACATGCAACACCTAGTGCGTGTTCATGGGCGTGCCAAATAAGCTACTCGTCGTCTGACGGATGGGGTCGTCACGGCCATCCTCGCACGCTTGATCCTCATGGGCGTTAAGCCATTGTGCCACCCACGGCTCCATCTTGCCCGCCATCTGCGTCCTAGTGCCACCTCCTACTATGCTGCGAAACGTGCCATTGCAATTGGAAGTCATCGTTACGAAAATGTCAAAACATATGTTAACATGTGTTGCATGTAACTCACGCAGCATTCGACTCGGGCACCCTCGTCCGACGGAATCTGGAACAACTTTGGTGGAGGCGAGAATGGCGCATCACCACTGTGCGCTCGCGTAGTCCTCCACGAACACGTCGAAGGCGAGCTTCCTGCGTCCCCGCCATGACGCCCGTCGCGCCAAAGACAAGTGAAGACAGCCAAGCAGAGCACGGGACCTCCGTCTCTGATCGAATCTGAGATCAGTATGCGTCGTCGGTGGTCGATGGTCGGTACTCCAAAAGTGCTCAGACGCGCGTGTGACTGCATGTGTCTATATCGTACTGCGAGCCAAAAACATGGGTTACAAAGGATTACATGTCTGATGAAGAAAATATATAGGGAAATATGTACCGCCTACGGCACCAAAGGGGCCCTACGGTCGGCCGGTCCGCGTCCCCATGGTACATGTCCGCGCCAGTCGGTCCGGAGTCTATCGGCATGGGCGTCCAGAGAAAGTGCTCGAACAACCACAAGCTGCGGCGATGGGGGCATCTGTGAGGATAGATCACGGCTTCGCCCTCTGACCGACGCATCGCACATGCCGCGATGCGTCGCGGCAAATACGGCTGATCTCAATCGATCGCTAGCTCCCGCCGGGCGATGGCCCTCGCGTACCCACGAGACGGGGCGTCGACGGAGTCATCGTGGTCTGCCGGTAAACAAGACCCGGCAGAAGAGCCTGTGATGCGCCTCGTGCCGCGACACCGGTCGACGGTGAGGGGACCATCCACTCGACCTACGTAAGCGAATAATTAGTAAGCCCGTCATATGGCTAGGCCTCAATGAATTGCTAAACATGGAAAATAGGTACTATACTTACCCGGCTGCGCGAAGCCACCGCAGGGCAAAGCATGCATTGTCGCTCGAGAAGTCGGCATGCAGGCGCCGCCTCCGCCCAAAACGCCCCGAAACACCTTATGAGGCGTCGCGCGATCCACACCGCGTCTAGCGAATGCTGGCGCTCCGCGATAGGCAAGCCGAGCAAAGATCGCGACATCCCGCAGAAGTCGGGGCCATCTCCCCGAAGGGAGGTGGAAGGTGTGCGTCTCGGGCATAGCGGTCCACTAGGCGGTCGAGCGACGGTCGAATGGGAATCGACGTGACCGCTCGGACCGCTCTGAACCTCCCCATCGTCGTCGACCGGACGCCGTCCTCTTCGGTGGCCTCTACCATCCGTCGCGAGAGGTAGAAAGCGGAATGGCTCGACCTACAAAGCACGAAGAAGTAAGTACATAGTGCGATCACGATACAAAAAAGTGACAAATTTGGGACAAACCTCTCTACCCAGCGTGGGTCTAGTCTCCAGTTCGTCGGGTGTCCGTGTACTGAACCACCCCCAACTCACGGCGTCGTCCCGCCAACCGGATGCGGCACACGACGGCTCATGGCGGTCAAGACGTCGACCAACCGTCCAATGATCAAATGCCAATCCGAACCACCGGGTCTTGAGCCATACCGCAAATTAAGAAATTAAAAGCATTCATATTACTTACGCATTTAAATTATACTCCAATGGCATTACACTTTGCCCCCAACACAATGACATAATTTTTCCTACGAAAGGCTATATTACGTTAACGCCTATACCGACTGCTATGGATTGCGAAATATTTAATACATCATCGTTACTATGCATATTTATAATGGGTGAAGCTTTCGGGGAAAAAACAAAATTTGACATGTTTGATAATCCAACGTGTTTGGAACCATGTATCGTGTATTTAACATTCTATAAACTAGCATTTGCGAATGCACGCTACATATCGACATGTTTATCATTATATAAACTAGCATTTAGAAAAGTAACATGTACGCAATTAGCGCAGCACGTAGAATAGTACAACTAAATTTATTTTTACTAACTCATTTTTCCTTCATGTTTTCTCTCAACATTTGCTAACGTACCATGCCATCTCTAATTATTTGCTAACAATATGTCACTATACATAAAGTTGCTTGCTAACCTACCATGGTTTCAAAAATAAACTTGTATAAATTAATACTACAAACTTACCGTCCTAGTCGTCGATGTGAAACGAAGAACTTCTTTTTCCTCCTCTTCTTCTTCCCCTCCTATTTTTCTTCCTCTCTTTCTCCTCTTTTCCTCTCGTCTCGGTTGTGTTTCTGCCGATTCAAGACGTTGGAATGGCGGCAGTTCGTCGCGTCGTATTTATAAGCGCCCAAGTCGCCATACGGTTGGGCGACTTGGGTTGAGTTGCCAACAAGTCGCCAATCCACAAAGCGATGACGACTGGGAACTTTAAATCACCGTCCTATTGGGCGACTTGAATGATTGTCGCACTGCGGTTGGGCGACTTGAGCAAATCGCCCAACCGTACGGCGACATGCGATTATTTCTGTAAAAAAAAATTAAGCGGTATTATTTCTGTATTTCGGAATAAAAAATAGATTATTTTTAAAAAATTCTGGTTTTCTTAGCTAGAAGTATAACTTGTTTAGACTAAGTGATTAATTGGTGAAATTGTTAATTTGTTTAAAATTTTAAAAACCTCCTATTCACCCCCCCTCTAGTCGGTTATCTTTGATCCTACAAGTGGTATCGAGCTTGTTCTATTATTGATTTAGACTTAACCGCCTAAGAGAGAAAAGGATGGCTAGTGAGGGAATTGCTATAGGAAAGGCTCCTTTATTTGATGGCTCAAATTATGCTTATTGGAAAATTAGAATGTCAATTTATTTAAAGGCCATGAGTCCAAGCGTATGGAAAATCGTAAATGAGGGTTACGTCATGCCACTTGATCCACTACATCCCACGGATCAAGAGACGCGTAATGCTCATTTAGATGCCCAAGCTATGAATGCTCTCTTTGGCGCTTTGAACGTGGATGAGTTCAATAGAGTGAGTAATTTGGAAACCGCTCATGATATTTGGACCACTCTCTCGGAAATCCATGAGTGTACATCCACGGTCAAAGAAGCTAAATTGCATAGGCTTCGGATCAAATATGAGACATTCATGATGTTGCCTCATGAAAACATCAATGAGATGTATTCACGACTCAACAACATTGTGAATGAGCTCAAAGGCCTTAGGACTAACCTTCTTGATGTTGATGTTGTGCGCAAGATGCTTAGGGCTCTCCCGAACAAATATGAGACGTTGGTGACTCTATTTCTCAACTCACCCGAGTTGCCGAGGATGACACCAACAGGACTCTTGGGCAACCTCATCACAAATGAGTTGTTCAAAAAGGACAAGGAAGAGCTCTTGGAGACATCTTCCTTAAAGAAGAAGATCACCGCTTTCAAGGCCAAGGCGGAATCAAGTGATGATGAAGATGAAGAAGGAGATTCCGATGAGGAGTATGCACTCCTTGTGAGAAGGATGAAGAGGGTCATGAAGAGACGCCCCAATAGAAGCTACAACTTCGACAAGTGCAAGAAGGGGCAATCCTCAAGTGATAAGAAGTGTTATAGCAACATTCGGTGTTATAATTGTGAAGAGAAGGGGCACATTGCTTCTCATTGCCCCGAAAAGAAGGATGACAAGGGCAAGTCACTCAAGAAGGAGTACAATGGCAAGAAGAAGCTCTTCAAGAAGCTTCACAAAGACGGCAAGCATGAAGCCCACATTGGAGAGTGGGATTCAAATGATGAATCAAGCGACTCCGATTCCGATGAAGAGGAGTCCCCCAAGAAGAAGGGACTTGTTGGCATCGCCATCCAGGAAGCTCCATCACTATTCTCTACTCCTACTTGCCTCATGGCAAAAGGAGATAAGGTAAAATCCATTATTAGTGATGAACCAACTTATGATGAATTAATGGATATGCTTGATGATTTAAATGAATATCTTGGAAAAGAAAAATCAAAATATAAGGTCTTAAATAAAGAATACAATACTCTAAAAGATTCTTATATGGAGCTTAAGGAAGCTCATAACTTGCTTATCCAAGAGTATTCACATAAGTCTTGTTCTAATGTAGGAATTACATGCAATATTATTGATAAAATGCCTAGTGTAGAAATTGCTAAGACTAGTGCATCTACTTCATGTGATGATCTACTTGCTATGCCATGTTGCTCTAATATTGATGATAATCAAAATATTGTTGAGCAAAATGATTCAAAGCTTATTCATGAGAACAATGAGCTAAAAGAACAAGTGTCCAAGCTAAGCAAGGGCTTGGAAAGATGTTTCAAGGGCAAGGCTACTCTTGACAAACTTTTGAGCGAGCAAAGGTGCTCATTCAACAAGGAAGGTCTTTGGTATGTGCCTAAGAAAGGTAAGAAGCCGGCAAACATGCCCACAAGATTTGTGAGGCAAAATGGTAAGTGTTGTCATAAATGCCGGGAAATAGGACATGTGCAACAAGATTGTCCTAAGGGTAAGACTCCATCCATTGTAATATATGATTCTTGCTATATGCTTAAAAAGTCTAAGGATGGTAAAATAATTGGTCGTTTTGTTGGCACTTCAATTTTAGGTGCTAAAAAGAATGCTATTTGGGTGCTTAAATCCTTGGTTAATAACCTCCAAGGACCCAAACAAATTTGGGTACCTGAAAGAACTTGACTTTTGTTTTGTAGGTGAATTATAAAACCGGTGGAAAACAGTGGGTGCTTGATAGTGGATGCACACAACACATGACCGGTGATAGAAAAATGTTCACTACATTCGAGAATGGCCAAGGAATGGAAAAGATCACTTTTGGAGACAATAGCAAAGGAAAGGTATTAGGATTGGGTAAAATAGCTATCTCAAATGACCTTTCCATTTTTAATGTTTCTTTAGTAGAATCATTAAATTTTAACTTGCTATCCGTTGCTCAAATATGTGATCTTGGACTAATTTGTTCATTTTCTAGTGAAGGTGTAACCATTTCTAATGCAAAAGATAGCTCTTTAGCTTTCAAAGGCTTTAGATTTGAAAATCTTTACTTAGTTGATTTTAGTTCAAGTGAATCTTGTTTAAAAACTTGTTTAATGGCAAAAACCTCATTGGGTTGGCTTTGGCATAGAAGGCTAGCTCATGTTGGAATGATTCAACTCAAAAAGCTTTTCAAACATGATTTAGTTGTTGGCTTGAAAGATGTGAAGTTTGCGAAAAATAGACTTTGTAGTGCTTGTCAAGCCGGTAAACAAGTCGCAAATTCTCATCCTTCCAAGAGTATCATGTCAACTTCTAGACCATTGGAACTCTTACATATGGACTTGTTTGGGCCAACAACCTATAAGAGTATCGGAGGTAATAGCTATTGTTTAGTCATTGTGGATGATTACTCTAGATATACATGGGTATTCTTCCTAGATGACAAAGGTGAAACCTCCGGGATTTTCAAAAGATTTGCAAAAAGGGCTTAAAATGAATTTGATTTCAAAATAAAGAAAATCCGTAGTGATAATGGTTCCGAGTTCAAGAATACTAAAGTTGAAGACTTTTGTGATGAACTTGGAATAAAGCATGAACTTTCCACAACCTACACTCCGGAGCAAAATAGAGTAGTAGAAAGGAAAAATCGTACATTAATTGAAATGGCTAGGACAATGCTTGATGAATATAATACTTCCGATATCTTTTGGGTGGAAGCTATTAATATCGCTTATCATGCCATAAATCGCCTTTATTTGCACCGCCTTTTGAAAAAGACTTCCTATGAGCTTCTTGTAGGAAGAAAACCGAACATCTCTTATTTCCGAGTTTTTGGTTGCACGTGTTATATTTTAAAGAAGGGTGTTCGTCTTTCAAAATTTGATAGTCGTTGTGATGTTGGTTTCTTGCTTGGTTATTCTTCAAATAGCAAGGCTTATCGTGTCTTCAACAAAAACTCCGGTTTGGTTGAAGAAAGACACGATGTGCAATTTGATGAAACTAACGGCTCTCAAGAAGTGCATGAGAACTTGGATAATGTAGGTAATGAAGCCTTAAGAAAAGCAATGGAACATATGCAAATAGGCGACGTCAAGCCCGAAGACGATCTAACATCTTCTACTCAAGTTGAACAACCCACCTCTTCCACAAATCAAGTTCAACTTAGTGAAGAGGACAACAAAGAAGATGATCAACCATCCAACCAACCACCAAGAATCCACAATGTAATTGCAAAGGATCATCTAATAGATCAAATATTGGGTGACGTAAGTAAGGGTGTCTAAACTCGCTCTCGTATTGCTTCTTTTTGTGAACATTACTCATTTGTCTCTTCTATTGAGCCAAAGAATATAGAAGAATGTGACAACCCACCCTGTGATGCACCATAGGAGGTCCGGGAGGACCATTTTTTTTTTGCCATGGAGCCACCACAAGGAGGAGGGTAGCACCGCGTGGTGCAATCCGAGGAGGTGCCGCCAGACCTCCCAGAGGTCTTGAGGACCTCCCGAGGTCTTGGCCACCATCGACCTCCCAGAGGTCTAACAGACCTCCCGGAGGTCTTGGCCGCCACCCACCTCGGTAGCACCTCCTGTACATCACTAGAGAGGTTCGACAGACCTCCCAAAGCTAAGTCCCGTGGGACCTCCCGGTGGTCCTGTCCTCAGCAACCGAGCTAGTCCCGTGACAACAGAGCTAGCTCACACAAGAACACAAGCTAATATCACAACCACGAGGTCAAACAAAGATGAAGTAGACAAATTAAACTTAATACATAACAGGACCTTATGGTCAAGCTTGTTAACAAGAGGTCTGCCACTGGGGCTTACAAAACCAACGAGGACTTACAACTGGCAACAAGGAGCTCTAGGGCTCAAACACCAAAGCACGCAAAAGCCATCCAACAAGCACCACAGGCTGTCGGGTGGAGGACGTCCTAGGCAGCTTAGTCGTCGAAGAACTCCTCCTCGAAGAGGTCTACACTGCCCTGCACTTGGTCATCTTCATAATCTGCTTTGACACAGGGCTTAAGCCATGAGTACTTGGAATGTACTCAGCAAGTCACAGGGAGCAAAGATGCAATAATATTCATGCAAGGGCTTATCAATGGAGAGCTGTATGGTTAGTTTGCACAAAGCCAAGTTTGACAATAATAGCAATAATAGATTGTAAGGCAGCAAGGTAAAACCATAGTACATAATAAGTTGAAGCTTGAAGAAGTGGAGGGAGCACCAGCTCACATCCACAACCAGAAATGGGGGAGGTCTGGTCACACCAGTGGCCAGGTCCTCACCCAAAAACCACTCAAGAGCACCCACTCAAGAGGTCCGAGCCAGCCCCTGGACCACTACCCGAGCCAACCCTGACCCCTCTAGAGCCGGCCAAGGTCTCTTCGAGGCAAAGCCAAGGCATCTCACTGTAGTGCCCAGCGACGCAAACTTTCAAAACAACTACCCCTTGCACCATTTTCACTGAGCATGTCCATGACCAAGGACTTGGCTATTCGAATAGATCTTACACTCTGCAGAGGTGTACAACTTTACCCACAATCCACGATCTCTCTAGCGGGATGGGTTCCGGTCACCCTTGCTCACTTCCTAAGGTGAGCAGTCTAGAGAGCGCGGCAAGGCCTTTACAAAGCTTTGAACTGACTCGGAGCTGCCCGCTAAGGTTTCGCAATCCCCTCCTGTGGTCTAGAAATCCAGCAGGTTATGGGGTGCCCTCTTGCGCCAACTAATCACACGCCAACCACAACAGCCCAAGCCATCTCATTGCTAATTATTCAGCCTGCACCATTCCCATAAAATGATCTTGTGGTTGCCTTTGTTTGGCCCAGATCAATAGACACAAAGTAAAGTCCTTAATTGTGCTAAGGCAAGACTTCCACAACCAAGTGTGCATAGCACCCACTATTCACTCCCCCTTCTTGCCTAAGCAAAACATTTTGTATTAACCCATGCCAAAAGACCACCCATCTTGGCACAACAATTCAACAAAGTGGTCTCACACCATAGTTAACATAACTTAGGCATCCCTCCATAGTTGCCTAACAAAGGGCACCTACCACCGTTCCATAAGTCATTAGTCAAGTTATTTGAGATGAAACATGATGCGTCCAACCACGCTTTTCTAAGCCAAGCTATAAAAGACCTCACGCCCCCATGTTGGCAAATAACAAAGAACACCAACTAAATATCCAACCAAAGGCTCACAAGGTGAACATAACAACATGCTAGGGACAAAGTATGAAGGAGGCATAACAACAAGTAGGCGAATAACTACAGCCCAACCCATTTTCTTATAAACATAGCCATGCATGATAAAGTGAAACCAAATACATTTGCAAAACTTGGATTCAAGATGATCAGAAGGAGGTCTGTGGCTTGCCTTGGTCAAGCAGTGGAGAGCCTTCTGTAGAGAGAGCTGGGTCCAAGATTTCCTCAAACTCGCGATCTACACGTTCGCAAGAAAACCAGATAAGCAAGACCACACTAAGCCAAAGAACTTCAAAAGAACCAAAAGGGAACTCAAACCAACTCAACCAAAAAGGAAAACCAAGAGGCTCAACACAGCCTCAAAGAGCTCCTGGGGAGGTCTCGCACAAGGAAGAACCGAGCAGAGGAGGCAGGGAAGTAAGAAATGAGCAAAAGGTTGCAAAGGCCTGCCCTCCCAGGCTTTATATAGCCGGGGTTGGTGGTGTGCACCACAAGGAAAACCTAGTGACGTGTTGGCAATCGGGACTGCTTGGGCAGGGCTTGCCCAAAAGAATGGAAATAAAGTACCTCAGATGTGACTGCATTTAATGCGACCCGACACCTATTAAATGCGCATAGAGTTCTGAGGCAAGAGCAATAATTACAAGGTAAAGAGAGGCTGGTAAGTGGGGCCAGTCAAAAGGGTGTACAGTTGGTCAAAGGTATGGCCCCACCGCAAGGGTTGCCCCGCAAAAGACTACCGGGGAGGTCCTGGACAAGAGGTCCGAAAGCGCTTCAAGGGAGAGTCCCACACTCGTGTCTTCACAAGGAGGTCTAACGGTCAAGATCTCAAAAGGAGAGGACCTCAACGGTCCAGATCAAAGGGTGCGGGGAGGTCCTGACGAGTAGATCTCCAAAAGGGAGATCCAACGGTCAAGATCTCAAAAGGAGAGGTCTGTGCGGCTAAGATCTCCATAAGGGAGGTCCTAACGGCCAGATCTCAACAAGGGGAGGTCTCATGCGGCTAAGATCTCCATGAGGAGGTCCTAACGGCCAGATCTCAACAAGGGAGGTCTGCAGGCGCTAAGATCTCCATGAGGGAGGTCCTAACGGCCAGATCTCAACAAGGGAGGTCAATGCGGCTAAGATCTCCATGAGGGAGGTCCTAACGCCGATCTCAACAAAGGGAGGTCTCAGGCGGCTAAGATCTCCATGAGGAAGGTCCTAACGGCCGATCTCAACAAGGGGAGATCTCAGGCGGCTAAGATCTCCATGAGGGAGGTCCTAACGGCCAGATCTTCAACAAGGGGAGGTCTGTGTGGCTAAGATCTCCATGAGGGAGGTCCTAACGGCCATATCTCAACAAGGGGAGGTCTATGCAGCTAAGATCTCCATGAGGGAGGTCATAACGGCCAGATCTCAACAAGGGGAGGTCTGTGCGGCTAAGATCTCCGTGAGGGAGGTCCTAACGGCCAGATCTTCAACAAGGGGAGGTCTGTGCGGCTAAGATCTCCATGAGGGAGGTCCTAAAGGACGCTGAGGAGGTTCGTAGGACAAAGGAAGGCACGTAGAGACAAAGGGAGGTCTATTTGAACACGGGGGTGGTCCAAATAGACAAGAGGAGGTCTAGGGAGGTCCCAAGAGGGCTCTGGGAGGTCCAGAGAAACTCTGGAGCGCCCAAGGGAACTCCGGAGGGGTTCATATAGAGGTGAGAGGTCCACGGGGATGGTTCGAGCGGTAGGGGAGGTCTAAATCTCAAAGAGATTCAAACCAACAAAGGAAATTAAAAGAGAAGAGACAAACCAGGGGCACACAGAGAGGCTCGGAGACACAACAGCCCGAGGGCAGCAAAGACACAACAGAGAGCCACAACCGACAAGGAACACCAACTAAAAGCTTAGTTTAAGTTTGATTAATTCCAGTTGAACTCTCCAGATTTTCAAAATCTCAGGTTAAGCTTTGGATTCTCGACAAACCAAATGGTTACTTTTATTTTGGAAAACTTTGGCAAGAACTTTAAGGAAAATGGGACGTTACAAACCTTCACCCCTTAAGAGAATCTCGACCCCGAGATTCAGGCTGAGCTAGGGAAAAGATGGGGGAACTTCTTCTTGAGGTCTTCTTCACGTTCCCAGGTGGCTTCGGCTTCAGAGTGGTTGCTCTATTGCACCTTGCACAGCTTGGTGGTCTTGTTCCTTGTAACTCTCTCGGATACATCCAAGATCTTGATGGGTTGCTCTCTGTAGGTGAGGTCTTCTTGGAGGTCCATGACTTCTAAAGGCATTTGGTCCTCTGGCACCCGCAAGCATTTCTTCAACTGTGAAACATGGAAGACATTGTGAACTCCAGCAAGTCGAGGAGGGAGGTCTAACTTGTAGGCCACTTCACCCCTTCGGGCAAGAATTGGAAAAGGTCCAATAAACCTTGGAGCAAGCTTCCCACTAACTCTGAACCGCTGCATGCCTTTGAGAGGTGACACCTTGAGGTAGACTCGATCTCCTGGGACAAAAGCTAGGTCTCGCCGTCTAATATCTGCATAACTCTTTTGCCGAGTTTGAGCAGCTTTTAACTTCTCCCTTATTGACCTTACTTGATCTTCGGCTTCTTTCAGAAGGTCCGGGCCAAGAACTTGGCCTTCACCCGATTCTGTCCAGTACAAGGGAGTCCTACATTTCCTTCCATAAATAGCTTCAAAAGGGGACATTTGGAGGCTCGCTTGGTAGCTGTTATTGTAGGAAAATTCTGCATATGGTAACATCTTGTCCCAACTAGATTGTCTTTCCAGAGCACAAGCTCTCAGCATGTCCTCAAGGACTTGGTTAACTCTTTCAGTTTGGCCATCTGTTTGTGGGTGGTATGCTGTACTGAAATTGAGGTCGGTGCCCAAGGCATCATGTAGCTTTTGCCAAAATTTGGAGGTGAACTGAGATCCTCTGTCCGAGACTATCTTCTTTAGAACACCATGCAAGCATACAACCTTTGCCATGTAGATTTCGGCCAGCTTGTCTCCAGAATAGGTAGTCTTCACGGGAATAAAGTGAGCCATTTTTGTTAGCCTATCCACAATGACCCAAATAGAATCAAAACCAGCTTGGGTACGAGGTAGACCAGTTATGAAGTCCATTCCGACCTCTTCCCACTTCCACTCGGGTATGGGTAAGGGCACTAAAAGTCCTCCAGGTCTTTGGTGCACTGCCTTAACCTTTTGGCAAGTGTCACATTTGGCCACAAAATCTGCTATTTCTTTCTTCATTTTCGGCCACCAGTACAGATCCTTGATGTCTTGGTACATTTTTGTGGCTCCTGGATGTATAGAATACAATGCCTCATGTGCTTCTTTAAGTATTACATCCTTGAGCTCTGTGTTACTGGGCACACAAAGCCTCTTATCAAACCAGACTGCGCCTAGGTCATCTATAGAAAACTTTGTAGCCTTCCCTTCTCTTAAGTTGGTCCTGATTTCTTGGATGCCAGCATCTCCAACTTGAGCTGCCTTGATCTGCTTTTGCAAGGTGGGTTGCACTTCAAGTGCTGCTAAGAACCCTTCTTCAACTAACTCAAGTCTAAGCTTCAAGAATTCCTTATGCAAGGTAGGTTGGCTCTCCTTGATCATCAATGTATTGGCATAAACTTTCCTGCTCAAAGCATCTGCCACCACATTGGCCTTTGCCGGTGGTAATGAATTCCACATTGTAATCCTTAATAAGCTCTAGCCACCTTCTCTGCCTCAAATTCAGATCTACCTGAGTAAAGATGTACTTTAGACTTTTATGATCAGTATAGATTTCACACCTATTACCAATGAGGTAATGGCGCCAAATCTTTAAAGCATGCACCACAGCAGCTAACTCTAGGTCATGAGTAGGGTAGTTGGCTTCATGGGGCTTCAACTGTCTTGAGGCATAAGCCACTACTCTTCTATCTTGCATTAGAACACAGCCAAGTCCTTGTTTTGAGGCATCACAATAGACTTCAAAATCTTTTCTAACATCTGGGAGGACCAAAACTGGGGCAGAGGTTAACTTTTTCTTGAGCTCTTGGAAGCTTTGATCACACTCTGAGGTCCAAAGGAACTTCTTTTCTTTCTTTAACAGCTGGGTTAGAGGTCTTGCAATTCGGGAAAAGTCTTCAATAAACCTTCTGTAGCAGCCAGCCATGCCAAGAAAGCTTCGAACTTGAGGCACCGATTTAGGGGGTTCCCAATTGAGCACATCTTGAACCTTGCTAGGGTTGACAGACACCCCTTCTTTTGACAAAATATGCCCCAAAAAGACCACTTCTTTTAGCCAAAACTCACATTTGCTAAACTTGGCAAAGAGCTGATGAGCTCTTAGTTTCTCCAAAACCGAAAAGAGATGTCTTGCATGCTCCTCTTCACTCTTGGAATAAACTAGAATATCATCAATAAACACAATGACAAACTTGTCTAGGTAGTCCATGAACACCCTGTTCATCAAATTCATGAAATAGGCAGGGGCATTTGTCAGCCCAAAAGACATGACAGTGAACTCAAATAACCCATATCTAGTCGAAAAAGCTGTCTTAGGGATGTCTTCCTTGCGAATCTTGAGTTGGTGATATCCAGTCCTCAAATCTATCTTGGAAAACACAGCAGCTCCCTTCAATTGATCAAACAAATCATCAATCCTTGGCAAAGGATACTTGTTCTTGATGGTGACATCATTGAGAGCCCTGTAGTCCACACACATTCTTTGAGTGCCATCCTTTTTAGGCACAAAAATAACTGGGGCTCCCCAAGGTGAGGAGCTAGGTCTAATAAAACCCTTGCTCTGCAAGTCTTCTAACTGCTTCTTTAACTCCACATGATCACCAACATGCAATCTGTAGGGCCTTTTGGAGATGGGGGAGGTCCCTGGAACAAGGTTAATGACAAACTCAAAGTCTCTGTCTGGAGGCATTCCTGGGAGCTCATCAGGGAACACATCCACAAATTCTTTAACAACAGGGACATCTTCCAAAGCTTGAACTTGAGCACTACAAGATAGGGCTCCTTGGAGCTTCTCTGAGGTGGCCAAAAACTTCACAGTGGTGCTACTAGGGCTGGTCAAAGAGACACTTTTGTTACTACAATCCAACATGGCATGGTGGTTAGCTAGCCACCCATGCCCAATATCACATCTAGGACCTCGTGTCCAAAAGGATAAGGTTGGCTAGAAATTCTACTCCTTCTATGACCATCTTCACTTGTGGACAACCACGGTTCGTGACTTAGTTTTGAACGAGGATTGAACCAACAAGGTAGACTTAAGAGCAACAACTCAAACTCGGTGCTTTGCAAAGAAAACTCGAGAAATAAACGAATGGGAAGCTCCAGAGTCAAACAAAAGCTGCAATGGCATCGAATTTACTAGGAACATACCTAGCACCACGCCCGAGGAGGTCTCGAGCTTCTTCCATCGCAACATGGTTCACTCGGCCCTTCCAAAAGACCGGGAGGTCTTAGCTTGAGGAGGTCCTGTTGCTTCAGAGGTCTTGGCCGAGGGAAGTCCTGAAGTAGAGGTCTTTGCGGCTTGATCAGTCTTCAGTGGGCATTGATTGGCAAAATGCCCCACTTGGTGACACTTGAAACAGGTGATCCCAATTTCTTTGTGGAGGTCGTTGGGTTGGCTTGGTGCTGCCAGTGATGCAAAGATCAAGGCGAGACAAGCGGCGGAGGTCTTGATAGAGGTCCCGGGAGGTCCAGGAGGTCCTTGGCGCTTGGGTTGGTACTGTACAAACGTCTTGACACGCTGGGGAGGTCTTTGCTGAGAACTGGAGGGTGGTACCTTTCTCTTGAAAGACTCAGAAAGTTCTCTTCGAGACTCCTCAATGAGCATCGCCTTGTTCACCATATGCTGGAAATCAGGATAATCGTTGCCAACAACTTGAACTTTGAGATTGGGATGGAGGCCTCGCGTAAAACGCTTCTGCTGTGCATCATCTGTAGCCACGTCCTCACGAGCATAACGTGAAAATTGAGTGAACTTAGTGAGGTACTCACTTACTGACATACTGCCTTGCTTGAGCTCTCTAAACTCTTCCTTTTTCATCTCTACCTTCCCATCAAGAACATGCGAGTGACGAAAAGCAGCTGCGAATTCTGCCCAAGTGATCCTCTGGGGGTCAACATGGGAGGCACAAAATGTGTCCCACCACTCAGCTGCAGGTCCTTCCAGTTGATGTGAGGCAAACAAAACCTTCTCCCTGTCTTCGCAGCGAGCAATATCCAACTTCTTCTCTGTAGATCTCAGCCAATCATCTGCATCTAAGGGCTCAGGGGAGCTTGGAAATGTAGCTGGACGCGTCTTTAAGAACTCTGATAGCCTTGACTGCTGGTGAGCTGGGGGTGGTGGTGGTGGCACTGTTGCAGCTTGACTATTCTGGCTCATCATGGCAAGCAAAGCATTGGTGGTCTGGCTTTGTTGAGCCATGATTTGGTTCATATTCTGCATCATAGAGCTCATCATTTGGGCTTGAGCTGCCATAAACTGCCCAAAACCCGGGTCTGTTGCTGCCACTGGAGGAGGTGGAGGTGGTGGCAACTGTTCTGGGGGCTCACCCTGACTTGTGGACTGCCGAGTCTGCACCATCTGGACAAAACTCTAAGGGTTTAATAGGTAAGAAAGAAAGCATAAAAGATAAGAGGAATAGAGAGATAAAAATAGGGCATTTATTAGGGGTGACTTGGTTAAACCCTAAGAGAAAACCAAAAAGGCCAGAAGGCCAAAAGAGGCAACCAAAACCACAAAACAGAGATCTTAGAGACCCAAGCTAAGCGAAACTCAGATAGGGACCACTAACCCAAACCTTTCTACAATCGGCCCTATAGAAATTATAAAGGCAAGGAGGTCAAATTAGACTTAAAAGTGGGGTTCGGCAAGAAGGGCAAGATAATGAACTAAAGAAGGATTTAAGATTGAAATAGAACAAGGTAAGAAATGATTTGGACAAGTTAAGGGCAGCATAGAACCAGAACAAGGAAAGAACCTCCAAACAAATTTTAAGTTGATTTACCTTTTAGAAAATAACTTTTTGAATCAAAACTAAACCGACCTTTCTTCCTATGGCCACGTCCTACAGCTGACCGGGGCTCTGATACCAACTGTGTGACAACCCACCCTGTGATGCACCATAGGAGGTCCGGGAGGACCATTTTTTTTTTGCGCTGCGGAGCCACCACAAGGAGGAGGGGTAGCACCGCATGGTGCAATACCGAGGAGGTCTGCCAGGACCTCCCAGGAGGTCTTGAGGACCTCCTGGAGGTCTTGGCCCGCCACTGACCTCCCAGGAGGTCTAACAGACCTCCTGGAGGTCTTGGCCGCCACCCACTCGGTAGCACCTCCAGGTACATCACTAGAGAGGTTCGACAGGACCTCCCAGGCTAAGTCCCGTAGGACCTCCTGGTGGTCCTGTCCCTGTGCAACTGAGCTAGTCCCAGGACAACAGAGCTAGCTCACACAAGAACACAAGCTAATATCACAACCACAAGGTCAAACAAAGATGAAGTAGACAAATTAAACTTAATATATAACAGGACCTTATGGTCAAGCTTGTTAACAAGAGGTCTGCCACTGGGGCTTACAAAACCAACGAGGACTTACAACTGGCAACAAGGAGCTCTAGGGCTCAAACACCAAAGCACGCAAAGCCATCCAACAAGCACCACAGTGTCGGGTGGAGGACGCCCTAAGCGACTTAGTCGTCGAAGAACTCCTCCTCGAAGAGGTCTGACCGCCTCGCACTTGGTCATCTTCATAATCTGCTTTGACACAGGGCTTAAGCCATGAGTACTTGGAATGTACTCAGCAAGTCACAGGGAGCAAAGATGCAATAATATTCATGCAAGGGCTTATCAATGGAGGGTCAGTATGGTTAGTTTGCACAAAGCCAAGTTTGACAATAATAGCAATAATAGATTGTAAGGCGCAGACAAGGTAAAACCATAGTACATAATAAGTTGAAGCTTGAAGAAGTGGAGGAGCACCACCACATCCACAACGAGAAATGGGGAGGTCTGGTCACACCAAAGGCTGTCCTCACCCAAAACCACTCAAGAGCACCCACTCAAGAGGTCCGAGCCACCTGACCACTACAGAAAGCCACCTCGACCCCTCTAGAGCCGCCAAGGTCTCTTCGAGGCAAAGCCAAGGCATCTCATCAGTAGTGCCCAATGACGCAAACTTTCAAAACAACTACCCCTTGCACCATTTTCACCGAAAGCATGTCCATGACCAAGGACTTGGCTATTCGAATAGATCTTACACTCGCAGAGGTGTACAACTTACCCACAATCCACGATCTCTCTAGCGGATGGGTTCCGGTCACCCTTGCTCACTTCCTAAGGTGAGCAGCCTAGAGAGCGCTGCAAGGCCTTTACAAAGCTTTGAATCGACTCGGAGCTGCCCGCTAAGGTTTCAGAATCCCTCCCCGTGGTCTAGAAATCCACAGGTTTTGGGGTGCCCTCTTGCGCCAACTAATCACACGCTCAACCACAACACTCCAAGCCATCTCATTGCTAATTATTCAACCAGCACCATTCCCATAAAATGATCTTGTGGTTGCACTGTTTGGCCCAGATCAATAGACACAAAGTAAAGTCCTTAATTGTGCTAAGGCAAGACTTCCACAACCAAGTGTGCATAGCACCCACTACTCACTCCCTGCCTTCTTGCCTAAGCAAAACATTTTGTATTAACCCATGCCAAAAGACCACCCAGTCTTGGCACAACAATTCAACAAAGTGGTCTCACACCATAGTTAACACAACTTAGGCATCCCGCCATAGTTGCCTAACAGTGGCACCTACCACCGGTTCCATAAGTCATTAGTCAAGTTATTTGAGATGAAACATGATGCGTCCGAACCACGTTTTCTAAGCCAAGCTATAAAAGACATACGGCCCCCATGTTGGCAAATAACAAAGAAAACCAACTAAATATCCAACCTAAGGCTCACAAGGTGAACATAACAACATGCTAGGGACAAAGTATGAAGGAGGCATAACAACAAGTAGGCGAATAACTACAGCCCAACCCATTTTCTTATAAACATAGCCATGCATGATAAAGTGAAACCGAAATACATTTGCAAAACTTGGATTCAAGATGATCAGAAGGAGGTCTGTGGCTTGCCTTGGTCAAGCAGTGGAGAGCCTTCTGTAGAGAGAGCTGGGTCCAAGATTTCCTCAAACTCGCGATCTACACGTTCGCAAGAAAACCAGATAAGCAAGACCACACTAAGCCAAAGAACTTCAAAATAACCAAAAGGGAACTCAAACCAACTCAACCAAAAAGGAAAACCAAGAGGCTCAACACACCTCAAAGAGCTCTGAGGGAGGTCTCGCACAAGGAAGAACCGAAAGCAGAGGAGGCGGGAAGTAAGAAATGAGCAAAAGGTTGCAAAGGCCTGCCCTCCCAGGCTTTATATAGCTGGGGCTGGTGGTGTGCACCACAAGGAAAACCTAGTGACGTGTTGGCAATCGGGACTGCTTGGGTAGGGCTTGCCCAAAAGAATGGAAATAAAGTACCTCAGATGTGACTGCATTTAATGCGACCCGACACCTATTAAATGCGCATAGAGTTCTGAGGCAAGAGCAATAATTACAAGGTAAAGAGAGGCTGGTAAGTGGGGCCATCAAAAGGGTGTCTGATTGGTCAAATGTATGGCCCCACCAAGAAGGGTTGCCCATAAAGACTACCGGGGAGGTCCTGGACAAGAGGTCTAGAACGCTTCAAGGGGGAGGTCCTGACACTCAGGTCTTCACAAGGGAGGTCTAACGGTCAAGATCTCAAAAGGAGAGGACCTCAACGGTCCAGATCAAAGGGTGCGGGGAGGTCCTGACGAGTAGATATCGAAAAGGGAGATCCAACGGTCAAGATCTCAAAAGGAGAGGTCTGTGCGGCTAAGATCTCCATGAGGAGGTCCTAACGGCCAGATCTCAACAAGGGAGGTCTCAGGCGGCTAAGATCTCCATGAGGGAGGTCCTAACGGCCAGATCTCAACAAGGGGAGGTCTCAGGCGGCTAAGATCTCCATGAGGAGGTCCTAACTGCCAGATCTCAACAAGGGAGGTCTGTGCTAAGATCTCCATGAGGAGGTCCTAACGGCCGATCTTCAACAAGGGGAGGTTTGTGCGGCTAAGATCTCCATGAGGGAGGTCCTAACGGCTAGATCTCAACAAGGGAGGTCTCAGGCGGCTAAGATCTCCACGAGGAGGTCCTAACGGCCGATCTCAACAAGGGAGGTCTCAGGCGGCTAAGATCTCCATGAGGGAGGTCTTAACGGCCGAGATCTCGGCAAGGGAGAGGTCTCAGGCGGCTAAGATCTCCATGAGGGAGGTCCTAACGGCCGATCTCAACAAGGGAGGTCTCAGGCGGCTAAGATCTCCATGAGGAGGTCCTAACGGCGGATCTTCCACAAGGGAGGTCTCAGGCGGCTAAGATCTCCATGAGGAGGTCCTAACGGCGGATCTCAATAAGGGAAGGTCTCAGGCGGCTAAGATCTCCATGAGGAGGTCCTAACGGCTAGATCTCAACAAGGGGAGGTCTCAGGCGCTAAGATCTCCATGAGGGAGGTCCTAACGGCCGATCTTCAACAAGGGAGGTCTGTGTGGCTAAGATCTCCATGAGGGAGGTCCTAACGGCCAGATCTCAACAAGGGGAGATCTGTGCGGCTAAGATCTCCTTGAGGGAGGTCCTAACGGCCAGATCTCAACAAGGGGAGGTCCTAAAGGACGCTGAGGAGGTCCGTAGGACAAAGGAAGGCCCGTAGAGACAAAGGGAGGTCTATTTGAACACGGGGGAGGTCCAAATAGACAAGAGGAGGTCTAGGGTGGTCCCAAGAGGGCTCTGGGAGGTCCAGAGAAACTCTGGAGCGCCCAAGAGAACTCCGGAGGGGTTCAAATAGAGGTGAGAGGTCCACAGGGATGGTCCGAGCGGTAGGGGAGGTCTAAATCTCAAAGAGATTCAAACCAACAAAGGAAATTAAAAGAGAAGAGACAAACCAGGGGCACACAGAGAGGCTCGGAGACACAATAGCCCGAGGGCAGCAAAGACACAACAGTGAGCCACAACCGACAAGGAACACCAACTAAAAGCTTAGTTTAAGTTTGATTAATTCCAGTTGAACTCTCCAGATTTTCAAAATCTCAGGTTAAGCTTTGGATTCTCGACAAACCAAATGGTTACTTTTATTTTGGAAAACTTTGGCAAGAACTTTAAAGAAAACGGGACGTTACAAAGAAGCACTTGAAGATCCGGATTGGGCGAGTGCGATGCATGAAGAACTCAACAATTTCACCCAGAATGAAGTTTGGACATTGGTGGATCGACCCAAAGAACACAATGTTATTGGTACAAAATGGGTCTTTAGGAACAAGCAAGATGAGAATGGTTTGGTTGTTCGGAACAAGGCAAGGTTGGTTGCTCAAGGGTATTCACAAGTTGAAGGTTTGGATTTTGGTAAAACCTTTGCTCCCGTAGCTAGGCTTGAATCAATTCGGATATTACTTGCTTTTGCATCATGCTTTGATATTAGATTATTTCAAATGGATGTTAAAAGTGCATTCTTAAATGGTAAAGTATCCGAACTTGTATTTGTTGAACAACCTCCCGGTTTTGAAGATCCAAAGAATTCAAATCATGTCTACAAACTCTCCAAGGCGCTCTATGGTCTTAAACAAGCTCCTAGAGTATGGTATGAACGTCTTAGAGATTTTCTAATCTCAAAAGGATTCAAGATTGGGAAGATTGATTCAACTCTATTCACTAAAGTTATAAATGATGATTTCTTTGTTTGTCAAATTTATGTTGATGATATCATTTTTGGGTCTACTAACCAAGATTTTTGCGAGGAATTTGGTGATATGATGTCTAGGGAATTTGAAATGTCCATGATTGGAGAATTAAGCTACTTCCGTGGACTTCAAATCAAGCAACTCAAGGATGGGATTTTCATAAGTCAAACCAAGTACGTGAAGGATTTACTTAAAAGATTTGGCATGGAAGATGCAAAGCCCATCAAGACTCCCATGGCTACAAATGGTCATCTCGATCTAAATGAGGGAGGTAAACCGGTAGACTTAAAGCTTTATAGATCTATGATTGGTAGTTTGCTTTATCTTACTGCATCTAGGCCCGATATCATGTTTAGTGTTTGCATGTGTGCACAATTTCAACTAACTCCAAAAGAGTGTCATTTAATGGCCGTTAAAATAATACTAAGATATTTAAAGCATTCCTCTAGCATTGGTCTTTGGTATCCTAAAGGTGCTAAATTTGATTTAATTGGATATTTGGATTTCGATTATGCGGGTTGCAAAGTGGATAGAAAAAGCACCTCCGGTAGTTGTCAATTTTTAGGAAGATTTTTAGTATCATGGTCATCCAAGAAACAAAACTCCGTAGCATTATCCACCATGGTTTAATATGTTTCAGCGGAAGTTGTTGTGCTCAATTCTTGTGGATGAGGCAAACATTGATGGATTATGGAATTAAAATTGCTAAAATGCCTCTTTTGTGTGACGATGATAGTGCCGTGAAAATTGCTAATAACCCTGTTCAACACTCAAGAACCAAGCATATAGATATCCGCCACCATTTCTTGAGAGATCATGTGAGCAAGGGAGATATTGAAATTAGCCACATAAGAACCGAGAACCAATTAGCGGATATTTTCACCAAGCCATTAGATGAAGGCCGCTTTTGTAAATTGAGGAATGAGTTAAATATCATAGATTATTCAAATGTTGTTTGAACTCTTGCCTCATGTTTGGTGCTCTATTTGATGTTATTTGAGTATTTTATGAAAATATTTTTCAAATCTTTATTAAAATAGCTATGATCATAAAAATTATGTTCCTATATAGACAATAGTCTATTCTATGCATAATGATCCTTAATGATATTTATTTGAGTGCAAAACTACGGATCATTTGAAAAATAATCTAAGATTCCTAGAAAATCCAAAAAGCTCCAGGATAATCGGAACAATCGGCGTTATCTGCTGCATGACGACCGGCGTTATAATCTGCAGTATGACCGGCCGCTTGAACAACCGATGGCTTTTGGTCGGTACGACCGCGACGGTTTGTGAAGAGAACTTAACTCCCAGCGGTTATTTTTCTCGGCCTTAACTCCCCGAAACGGTCCTTCCGCCTCCCTTTTGTCGTGCTCTCTCTCTCTCACTCAAACCCGTGCGCCTCAACTCTTCTTCAAATCCACTCAAATCTCAAAATCTTTGATTCCTTCGTGTTGCCAGCCTCTCCAGGGTTCATATCCTCCAAATCCTAAGGTAAAACCTCAATTGATTCGAGTTTTATCTCCTTTGGAATCCTAGGATATCCCTTTTAGGGTTTATTGAAAATGTGATTGATTTCTGTAGTTCTAATTGGGCAAAAGTAGTTATTTGGTGTCTAATGATGATTGCGCATCAGATCCATGGATTCAATCCATGAAAAATCACCAAATATGCAAGATTTGACAGCCCTAGAACTCGGTCAGGAAAATCGGAACGACCGGTTCTTGAGCGCGGTACGACCGCAGTGCGGTCGTACCGGCCAATGAACGGCGGTACGACCGATTGTCCTGACAGAAAACAGAAATTTCAATACTTTTTCACTAAATTCTATTCCAATCATTCATTTGAATATCTTGTAACCTTCTCTCTGTTTCTAAAGATGCCTAGAATGAGGGTTGCGACAAGGAAACCTCATGGACCTCTTAGAGGACAATCGTCACCTCAATCGTCTGTCGCTCCAACACAACGTCGACGTCCGGCAGCTCCAGTGTAGCAATCTCGGTGCATTGCGTAAAGTAGTGCCGCGGCAAAGGGAAGGGCCAAGACAAAGATCCGAGATGAAGAAAGTGAGGAATATTTCTCTGATGATGAGACTCAGTCTGAACCCGACTCTCCAGAAGGTACTTTTGATAATTTGGGAGATCCTCCAAGATCTCCGATTGATTTACGCCTCCTGTCAGCAGATGATTATGCCATCAAAAGGCATGTAAATCAATATCTCCTAAAGTCGATGCTGTACACTCTGGTTTTCACATTGTCTTCCAGGAGCAAGTATTTGAGCAGCTGTATGGTCCTAACAGGAAATTTGCAGATCATAAATGGATCAAATGGACTCATTTAAATTCTTTGGACAATTACAATAGTATTTATCAGCTCTTTCTTCAAGTAGGTCTTCATGACCTTGTTGCACTGAAACAGAACTATGACGACAAGCTTATCAGACAGTTCTATGCCACAGTGCATGTCTCTCCTAACTTGAATTCTATCAGATGGATATCAGCTACTAAGTATGTGGAGAGCACTAAGGAAGAGTTTGAGCAAGTTTTGAGGGTTCAGTCCGGAACTTCGGATAAAATCTTTGAGAGGCCTGCTTTATTGTGTCCTGCTTGGTCTGATTATTATGATCCTACTGTCAAAAACAAGTTAGGCACAATCACTGGACTGAGACCAATTCCTAGCATGATCAATAAGATCATCAATCATACCTTCTACCCCAAGAGTGGTAACTTTGATGCGATTCGTGGTCACGCATGGAATATTATAGATAATATTATGAGAGGGATCAAATTTGATGTTGTGGATGTGATACTTCAGGGGATAGTCTCCTCTAAGAATGACAGAATTAAGAGGATTTATTATGCTCCATACATCATGGCATGGATCACACAGAAAATGGAGTATCGTGGTGGTTTGGGAACTGTTCACAAGTCCTACAGGCCACGAGATGGTCTTCCTCCACGACGTGATAGTGCTGAGGAAGAAGCTGGTGAGGCTCCTGCTATTGCTACTGCTGATGCTCCTGCTAATAGCACTCTTGCACAGATTCTTCAGAATCAGCAGCTCATTCTTAGTTCTTTGCAAGAAATGAAGGCTAAACAAGCTGAATTTCAGAGTGAGACTCGAGGCAGGTTACTTGAGATGGAGCAGACTCAGAATGATTACTTCGATGAGTCTCATAATAGGATGTCTGCCCTGATGGAGAGTTTTCATGACTTGGCAGAGAGTTTGAGGACCCCTCAGTGATACACTCGTCGCCCTCCTCCTCCTTCTAGGACATCCTCTGTGCCACCTGTACCTTCTCCAGCTCCAGCTGCAGTGCCAGCACCTCAGGATATAGTTTCTGCTCCTGTTGCTCCTCTGGCACCAGCCACCGTGGTAGAGACTCAGGATCCCACTCCAGCTACAGAGTCAGCATCTTTGGATCCGGCTCCTCCTGCTTCAGTTCCTCAGGATCCGTCTTCAGCTCCTCCTCCAGATTAGGCCACCATTTCTCAGGATGTAGCTCCTCCGGCCCTGGACTCTCAGGATCATGCTCCTGTTCCTGCTCTTGCTCTAGCACAGGACCCAGCTTCACAGGACGTTGTCTCTCCTCCTCAGGATCCCATCGTCTGAGTTGTTTTTGGTATTTGATGCCAAAGGGGGAGAAATACGAAGACAAAGAAGAAAGAAGTGAGAAGACATAAATACATAGCTTTAAGGGGAGCAAGCGCAAGCTTTTGCTACTATATACATGGACTTATATATGTTAGGTTATATGTTGGACTTATTATGTAATGTTGAACTTATATGTGCTTGTAATAGTTTAATTATGCGTCTTTTAACTTGTTGAACTTGTGGATGCTGTCATGTTCATGTTATTATCTTAAATGCAATCTCAATTATCGTCATTTCCTACTATTGCATTTCCTCAAGTTCAAAAATGCTAAAGAAACTCCGCCCAAATTTCTCAAAATGTCTACATGTACTTACAAAATGTCCTATCCTTATATGCACATGTTTAGGGGGAGCTTTCTTTAAATTAGACTTAACAAGAAAATAATTCTCATACATTCATTTGTGCTCATTGCAAGAATTGTTTTATTGTTAAGCCATCAAAAGAATATACAATTATGGTATATTCAAACCAATCTTTCTCACATATTATTAGTGTTGTCATCAATTACCAAAAAGGGGGAGATTGAAAGCATCTAGACCCCTAAAAAGTGTTTTGGTAATTAATGATAATATGAGAATATGGGATTAACGTGTTTATTGAGTATTTACAAGGTTAAATCCCATGGGTGAACATGTTGATGGAAAGTGGCATGCAAATTGGACTACACGAAGATCTTTTGGCTCTAAGACAAGGTACAAGTAGTCTAGGATCTCTTTTTCTATTTTACCGGTCTTAGGAGTTTTGGATGGAAGACCGGATTATAGGATAAACACCGTACTATTAAGAGGGATCATAGCTAGTAGCTTGATAGCATGTTCTTGTGCCATATGGATCAATTTAGGATCATGCATGCATTTGAATTTAAACTTGAAATTAAATTGAAAAGTATTAAATGCTTCTGTTCAAAATCGGTAGTACCGCTTGATTATACTTCTTGGGTCGTATCGCTTAGTCTTGATATGACCGACTTTACTTGGCGGTAGTACCGCATTTTGAAGGGAACAGCCAACTTTGTACTCAAGCGGAACGACCGGCTGCTTGAACGGTCGTACCGCAAAAGCGGTCATTCCAAACTTTAGTTGGCGGTTCAATAAAACCAGAAGTGTTGCAAATTGCCTCAGAATCACTCATGGAAATCGGTCGTTCCGCCCGTGACAATCGGTCGTATCGATGTGCGGTCGTTCCGATTTTTGTGAGGCGGTTCAATAAAAACAGAACAAGTGTAAATCTACTCAAAAACTCAATCTGGAAATCGGACGTTCCGCGCTTGGGAACGGTCATACCGGCCTACGGTCATTCCGATTTTTATATGGCGGTACAAAATTTCCAGAACGCTTGCAAATCTTCAGCAAATCGAGAAACCCTACAAACGGTCGTACCGCTCATAGAAACGGTACGACCGGGGCAAATCGGACGTACCGCGCGTTTGCCTGCAGTCGTTCCGGGTGTTCAATGGCTAGTAATTTCCTTTTTTAGTATCTGTTCTAGCCGTTGGTATGCTCGATCACCGTCTTGATCGTCTCATAAATTGTATTCTATGATCGTTCAATTTTGCCTGAGAAGCTGGGTTTCGTCTCCAACGGTCACAATTGTTGGTGGGGGCTTTAAATACCCCCCAACTGCTCAAGTCAAGGCTGTTAGTGCCCATTTGACATCTATAGAGCCTTGAGAGCCTTTGCATTCACTCAACACTCAAAAACACTCTTGTGCATTCATTGTGAGCTTGTTGAGATACATTCAAGTGCATTCATTCTCCTAGTTGATCCATTTGCACTTGAAGTGTTGTCAAGTGAAGACTTTGGTCTATTACTCATGGAGTGTTGCCGCACTCCTAGACGGCTGGTGGTGAAGCACGGTGATCTCTTCAAAGAAGATTGTGAAGAGGCCCGGAGCAAGCTTGTGAGTGGTTCGGTGTTCACCATCTCCGGAGCGGAGGAAGAACAACCATACTAAATCGAGGGAAGGCTTAATTCGTGGAGCCGGCTTGAGACGTCAAGCTTCCTCAACGTGGACTAGTGAAGACCGGCAAGTCTTCGATACCACGGGAAAAACATCGACGTGTCTTTATGGTTATCTCTAGTCTTTACTTTCTGCATTTATATTTCTAGTTTGTTTATTGTGATTGGTTCGGTTAGCTAGAAGTATAACTTGTTTAGACTAAGTGATTAATTGGTGAGATTGTTAATTTGTTTAAAATTATAAAAACCTCATATTCACCCCCCTCTAGTCGGTTATCCTTGATCCTACACACATGCTAGAGACCACACGCTAGATACCATCGGCGACCTCCGGGTTGGAACAGAGGAGGAGAAATAGAGATAGAGACCACATGCCGATATTTTAAATGAATATTCTTTATGTGTGCGAGTAGGTGTACAACGAGGTTGCCAAAGCAAATCATTGAAATATCCGGAGCCACTGCAACCAAGCTTGGAGGACACTAATTCTGCTGACGAAGAGGAGAATGCAAATATAAACTGGCTTGGTGGACGTGATTGGTTGGTGGACGTCACCGTCCGGAATATTTTAGTTAATGAATAATTGACATTATTGTTTACTGATGTTATTTAAGACGTGTGATGTGTGTGAACTTATGTCGGTCAGGTTGAAAAGAACTTGTGCGAGAAAAAGATGTTACTTTCGTCTTTGCATTTGCAGGGTAACTCGGAGACGATCGTGTTCTATGGTGAGGGCTGGGAGATGGCTATGTTCACGCGTGTGCATCATGTGTACAAGAGAAAAACTCTTTTGAATTGAGTTAATGAAGACGAAGCAGCGGCGGATTTACCGTCCCTCTAGCTTGGGCAGTTGCTCGGGCTTCCTCCTCCGCTGCTTCTCTCAGGGCGCACGACGCGTTCGAGGTGGAGGCGGCTACCTCGGTGAGGCTCCTGGCCGCTCGGGGGGGGGGGGCGAGGGGGAGATGGTCGACGACGAGAAGGAGTGGCTAATCGTGTCACTGCCGGATCTTTTGCACAATAAACGGACCACGACTTGCATGTAACAAAGTAGTAATAGCTGTTGAATAAGTGAAGTAAAACCAAGAGAAAAGTGGTAATTAGTTTTTGCGCAGCACAATCCCTCGCCTCTCTATTTTGCTTCTTTCTGAACTTCTCTGCAGTTCCTTGCTCATCATCCAAAAGCTTCATTGGCCTACTTTGCTATATATGCATGCTTATGATCGGGCAAGCATTATAAGAGCATGACTTTGTACACATCAATTCAATTGGTTTGAATAATCTTTCTAGTTTCCTTGGTGTGTTTTTCTTTCTTTTCATTAAATTTTTTTGGATCAATGATACATGGTTGTGAGTTCTCCCTTCGCTCTTTGATGCTTACATTGCCAAAGGCAGAGAAAATTTGAGATAAAATTATTTTTCTTGTGTTGACAGGGAGTTCTGTTGAATCTTCTTTTTCTTTACTAAATACAACACATTCGAGAAATTTTGAGGTGTTGTCAGTATTCATCAAGAGAGAGATTGTTAGACCGTGTGGCTAGATCTAGAATAATTTAGTTGATGAATAATTGATAATGTTACTTACTGATGTTATTTAAGGTGTGTGGCGTGTGTGTGGACTTATGTCGGTCAAGTTAGGAAGAACTTGTGCCGGGAAAAAAATATTGCTTTGGTCTTTGTATGTGCAGGGTAACTCGGAGGTTATCGTGGTCTACGGCGAGGATCGGAAGATAGCTTAGTGCGAAGTCATGGTTCAGAGGGTCAAGGATGCTGGAGGAGACGGTCGAGCTCGAGTTAGGACACGTGGAGATCAAAGATAGATGATGCGTGTTGGAACTACGGAGGTGTGGTTCGGAGGCTACGACATGTGATAATTTTAAGGTGTCCAAAATTGGAAAGCTGAGCAAAATTGAAAGGCTGAGAGAAATTAGAATCGGATCCCTTGTTTGTAGGGATTGGATTAGAGAATTTTGTTAGGAGATAAATTTGGCAAGGGTATTTTCGGCAAGAGGATTCTGCCGAGTAATTTCGGTCGTTGATGTTTGACGCTGGAGGTAATTAATAGCTAGCGGCTGGACATATTTCTTTTGGTTGGTGAGATTTTTGGGGATTAGAGGAGGAAAAGGGCCACGGTTTTGAAGAGGCGGCGGCTGGAGGTAATTAAGGTATCTCTGTATCTTAAGAGAGAATGATACCTCGACCCCACAGGCTAAACCACCATATGCAGCTTTGTGCGCAACCATGGTGCTATATGAGCAGTCACAAGGTCTATTTAAACGATGATGGACAGGCTTCATCGATGAAAACAAGAAGCAAGCTTATAAAGGGACACTAGCTCTCACGATGAAAGGAAAGAATAAGGTAGTAGAGATTGTTGATCTTGGGTGGTTTTTCAGTAAAATCATTTCTTTCTCCATCCCGGCCACGAAGATCGAGTGAACATCTGAATATACTCCCTCGACTTCCCGTTATGGAGCTTCAGACCATAACTCCTAGCAATTCCAGTTTGACGGGCCATTCCATAATAAAAAAAGCTCGATTTGGTCGGCGGCGGAGAAAGCAAGAACTCAATGAACGATTTGGGAAAAAGTGAAAAGCCCAAGTCTCACCTCTGGTAAGTATTTATAACCGCGTGCCTGAGTTAAAGACGTGGCAATCCAAGGGTTACCACAGTTTCAGGAACCGCTCCAACAGACAGGCCTGTGAGAGTCGATTGCGATTATCTAGTTTGTCTGCTCGAGAAAATCAGGTTTATATTTACACCTCAAGCAAAATTACTTTCTTGACCAAGTCTTCCTGGTCAAATGAAATATCAATCGGAAAGGTTTTACTTCCGATCACCATACTACGACCACTTCGTAGTCATATGGTTCTCTACGACTACCTGGTAGTCGGAAGATTCCCAACAGCTTTCTTAACCAAGTATATTTCTGGTCAAAATGATGTACAAGTGTCGAAGAGTTTTTCCTTCGACCATCATTCCATGACCCTCTCGTGGTCATAAGACCATTTACGATTTCTTTCCCAAGTAAGTTACTTTCACTTGAAGCTGGGGGGCTAGATGATGAGGATCTAATAATCCTCATTTTATCATTTATCTATAATTCTTATTATGGGTAAATATGACATCATGTGGTCCCTGAGTATACCCCTTATATTTACAAGGGAGAAGCCAAACAGGTGGTCGTAAGTTCTTCTACGACCACCCCCATAGTCGTAAGTCCTGCTACGACTACCTCATGGTCATAAGTTCTTCTACGATCACTATCTAGTCGTAAGTTATTCTACGACTACCCTATGATCGTAAGCTTTTCTACGACCAGGTCAGCTACGACCACTCTATGATCAACGGAGCATATAGACGAGTGGGTCCAATTGATTAGGGAATTCAAGAAGTCAATATACGCTGTTATTCTACAGAGTAACAATACGTAATACTCCATTATCTCTGACAAGTAACTACCAGGTAACGTAGAGGAGTTAATACCCCGGTGATTACTGCAAACATGCGCCCGTTATAGAAAATGATGAGGCGCCACTTCACTTGGAGAAACGGCCACTCCTTCACCAACTATATAAAGGTGGCAGTCAGAGAAGAGGAGAGGACACGAGACAGAACAGTCAGGAAGACAGACACAATCATCTATAATTGTCTTAGTCTTTCCCCTGATTGTAGAAAATACACTCAATACCATACACACACAGGAGTAGGGTTGTTATTCTCTCCGGAGAAGGCCTGAACTTGTATAAAAATTTCCGTGTCAATCTCTCTACGTGATTTCAATCCTGGAGACCCCCCGAATCAAACAATCTTTACGTAAGATCGGTTCTAAAACACCGACAGAGACCAACTAATGACACATAGAATCATAACAATCTCAATAGTATCTCAAGGTGGGTCTATCCAACACTATGTTCTCTAACATGTGTTCACATTATTGATTCGATATCCCTATATCCATGATCGGTGAAACATGGTCATCAATCAATACTTGTGCTGGTCGTAGAGTCACTAGTGTTCCAACCAGTGACATTCGACCAGGAATTCATTTAGAACGATATCATATAAGTTAAAGAGTTTTACCAACAAGTCACATACTTGTTCATCTTTATAACCAATGATTCATTCAAGGAACAAAATAACATTTATTCAATAATTCATAAACATAGACGTGACACAATCATCTCTATGATTGTCTCTAGGGCATATCACCAACACTTTCCACCAAAAAGACCTTTCTCTGAAATTATCTAGTGGATGAGAATCCTGATAATATGCTTCCCAAACTAACTTAACACAAGGTAAGCTAGCATGATTGTAAAACTTATGTAGATTCTTCAAAAGAAGGTCCGAGTTATGCACAGATAATTGGAGAATGCCCGTACCACCTTGTTTTTTCGGTTTGCAATTTTTTTTCGTGCCACACGAGATTTACCTCTATATTCAGTTTCAGAGCTTCTATAGAAACAATTCCTTCGATGCTTGTCAATTTGCTCCAATACTCCACTTGACAGTTTAAGTAGACACATGTGAAATATCGGCAATTGAGAAATCACCAATAGGCTTATTTTTTTGCCAATTTCTTTTATTAATACCTTTTTCTCCTCCAAGGTGTAACTTAGAATTGTGAGTATTTCTTTCTTTTCTCTTAGAGGGTTTTCTGTCTTCTTTCATAAGCAAACGATGCCTCAGAGTGCGCATATTAAGTATCATCTTAAAATGACAGAAAGATATCTAAAAGTGTTCCCATTAATTTGACAAAGAGTTTATAATAACTATAACATACACTTCTTAAGAAAAAAAAGATAACCAGCATTCTTTAGTTCCTCTTTTCTTCGAAGAACCTTTTCTCCCGAATGCGCTTCGCCCGTTTCCATACTCAGTAATGCCCAGAGGCCAATCATGTGACATGAATATATCTAGATGCTCCTTCACATGCATTAGCTTGAGAACATCGTAATGCCTCACATGGTACACTGAAGAAATCCGACGTGCGCGGATCCGGACGAAGAAAACTGGCGTTTGGGGTGGACGTGATTGGTTAGTGGACGTCGCGGTTTTGGGGTCGGACGGACGACAGCGACGTCGTTCGCAATAAGAAACGTCCACGACCCGGCTTCGCACGAAGAAATCCAGTCACTGACGGACAGCGCGATGTCCTGATGGCGACGTCCACGACCGAGGCAGGTGAGGCAGGTACGTCCGCGTTTATGGCTTTTCCTTTGGCTGCGTCTTCCCTCGGTCAAAAGGGTCGAGATTTGCGGAGTGATCGATGACGTGCGCAGCGGAAGCACACGCCGGATCGATAGCGACGACAATCGATGAAGTGGCGTCCACGAAAGCGAGACGGCTTCGGATGCGGGCGAGCGCCGTGCCCGCCGCCTCCGATAATGTCAGGTTTTGAGCAAACTCTACATTTATTTTGTGAAGTCTTTTTTTTGTCTACTCTCTATTTTTTATCTTTTTCGTGGTATCATTTACCATTGTATTATGAGGTTAGAGGGTAGGAACTAATTTATAGACACTACTTCCAGGTGTTACAAATTGACCTATATATTTCCGGTACACCGTGAGACTACTGAACCATGTCACCAACCACGATCAGACATGCCAGTTTTATGAGTCTAAAATATATTAGTCCCTAGCACATATGTGTGAGTCATGCGCTACGATCGGATTATTTACAAGATCAATTCCAATCTGATCATGTGGGTCAACAGCCTGCAGAGCTGATCCTACAAAACAAACCCAGTTATTTATACATCAGTATTGAATTAATCACATGTATGCATATTAAATTTCAGTAGACCCGATCTCAATAAATATGTCTACCATATTTCAGCATAGCCGTCATCAGCACATCGAGTATTAATTAATCCCTCGAGTTAAATTCCGCATCAAGTTATTTCCAATCACATACATTAATAATATGAATAATTCCATATTTAGTTAAAACATACAATAACCGTAATAAATATTGAAAGCCACGTGAAAATCCAATAGTAACTTGGAGAGTTAGTTGAAGGTAAATATTTACCAATTCTAACATAATATTTTTTTGTTGCGGCTCTACAGAAAGGAGTACATCATCATCTAGTTAACTGTAAAGTTCTACTTAATTTACATAAAATAGTAAAGTACAACTGCCAGTTATAAGCCACCACAATCCAAACTAAGCAAGCATCAATTAGTTTATTTGGCGATGTCTATTTAGGATAGTGAGAAATGAATACATACATTGTGTATCTCTGTATCTTAAGAGAGAATGATACCTCGACCCCACAGGCTAAACCAGCACACGCAGCTTTATGCGTAACCATGGCGCTATATGAGCAGTCACAGGGTGGGTCTATTTAAACGATGATGGCCGGGCTTCATCGACGAAAGCAAGAAGCAAGCTTATAGAGGGGCGCTAGCTCTCACGATGGGCGGAACGAAGGTAGTAGAGATTGTTGATCTACAGAAATTTAATTACCCTACTTTCTGTGCTTCTTTGGTCGAGTACGTTGCACTTAATTCATTTTTTTTTTTTTTCTTTTTTGAGGAGAGCACTTAATTTTTTCTTTGGGAGGCGACTAATATTTTTTTCTTAATTTGGGAGGGCAAATATTAATTCTTTGGGAGGATTAATATTATGTATTGTTCTGTTGCAGGGACACGCCCAGCTCCGCAGCTGCCCGGCTGACAAGAAAGAAATCGACGGCTTGAAGTTGCAAAAGGAGGCTCTTGACGAGAGGATACGAAGCTGGGAGAAGAAATACGAGCATGAGAAGAAATGTCGCCTTGAGAAGAACAGGCAGTACCAAGAGCTGGAGGAGGAATACAAGCGTGAAAAGACACATCGCCGTGAGAAGAACAAGCAGTACGAAGAGCTGGAGAAGAAATATGAGCGTGAAAAGAAATATGGCGATAAGAAGAAAAAGGAGTGCGAAGACTGGAAGAAGAAATACGAGGATCTGCGAAAGAAATTGTGCAGAACGTGCAAGAAGATTTAATTGAAGTAAGCACTTGAGGCTGAGCCATAGGCTTTGGTGACTACTAGTAATGATATCGTCCTACGGCCCGTTTCTTACTAAATTCCTGCAGGAATTTCTTCAAAATCTCTGAATTCCAAACTTTAAGCTGTAATGTGTTGGATTTAATCTTGTTTTAGTATTTCTTGTTCGTTTTCGTTTCGGTTTTAGATGTGTTGTCCGATTGCCATACGAAATTCGTGTGCGTGTGTGAGCAGGTTCACAATTTCGGTTTGTATTTTTTTTTCATTTGGCAGTGAAAGGGGTGAAATTTTGGTAATTTTTGGCTAAACGGATTGATCAAATTTAAATTTTAAAATTTTGAAAAAAAAGACTCCAGCGGCGAGCCTGGGATTCAAACCTAGGCCACCGAGGCTGCACAAGCCACTGGCATACCACAGGCTATCTTCATGTTTTGTACTGGGCTATCTTCATGTTTGTGGTTATTAACTGTTTTTACTTTCTTTAATCCTCCAAATTCAAACTAAATGAAAAAAATTGAACGAAGTCATTTCCTTTTGGATGAGGACAAAATGAATGAAATTTGGCCGAAATTGTGAACCTATGTGTGAACCAGATTTGCGTGTATATATAAAGCCGTAGTGCCATGTAAAGTTGTGAGAGTTAAGAAGAAATACAAAAGAGGAGCAGCAGCTGCCGAGAAGAAATCGATTGTTCTTTATGGGTGTGCTCGTTTGTACTCGGTTCTCTTCAAGCAAGTCACCTCGTGGGGACCGGTGGGTCCCACGGGAGGTGTTGACTCACGTGAACCAAACACAAGACAGAGAGCAGCTTCAAGCCCGTTCTATTCGACTGGGAAGTTGTATCATGTATCAGCAATCAACCATTTTTTGTTGTTAAGTCCAATTATTTATCGACGACATCCAGGTAATTGTATGTCTACGCGCTCTCCTTGCAACCGTACTTCTCGAACTTGCAGGCTCAATGAGAGGTTGCCCGTGACAGCTGTCTCATCCTCCTTACGACCCCCAAAAGTGGCTAAAGACTACAAACGATATATAATATATATATATATATATGAAGCTGGTTTTACAAGCACAAGCAGCCACTACTTGGAGGTTTTATATGTGTATCATAGACGGTTCTAAACACGAATCGTCTGTGATAGATAGTTATCACAGACGGTTCTAGACACGAACCGTCTGTGATAACATACATCACAATGGTTCCAAAATAAATGCATGATGACCTTATGTCATCATCGACCCATAAACTCGATGGCTCCGAAACCGCTCGTAATAATGTTTTTGAATCGTCTGTGAAGACCTTTTCTATAGTAGTGACATGAGCATTTTACATAGCTTAGCCGATTGGTCAAATTAAGATTAACATACAGAAATCAGCAGTGGAAAAAATTAATTAAACAACAATAAAATGAAAAGAAACTGAAATAAACTTTCCAATGGCGTGCCATAACCTAAGGGACAACCGACTGGGATTAAAGCCATTGTGTCTGTCGTTCTCACCCAAAATAAAGTTAAGAGATTGCTTGGGACTATATCTTGTGTCTCATGCTCTACTTTTATGTTATTATGAGTTGAGTGTTTGATCGTGGCTAACGCGACCGAATATACAACAGGTATTACTTTATTGTGCGTAGTTTTGCTCCTTTATTCCTCCGGTGCTAAATCTAAGTGCTCGGCGTAATAAATATATTGATCATACAGAAGCTATTGAACGTATGAATTTCACGCTATTACATTTCCGATTCTGAAGACACAGGCGACACGATCTACTGAAGACCGAGATAGGGATTTCTTGATGTCCACATGCAAGGAGCCCAGTCCATTCAACTCGATCAATGTCGTTCAATGAATTCTTCATGTGCGAGTAGGTGTACAACGAGGCTGCCAAGCAAATAATTGAATATCCGGAGGAGCCATTGCAACCATGCTTGGAGGATACTAATTCTTCTAACGAAGAGAATGCAAATATAACCGTTGATGCACCAGACTTAGGGTCCACTATCGAACTTACGGGAACATAGAATGATAATCATCCAGAGACTATTGTTGTGGACAAAAGATTACAAGAGTGTGAATGATTTCGCTATGTTTCGTAATCTCTGCAGTGGCGCGCAGGCCCCATACTTATACTAATCTAGCAGGTGGCGGTTAATGCTTGAATAGATGCCTTACTTCTTCATGTATGTATCTTTGTCGTGTCTTGAACTGTCACACCCTTCGTCAACCATCATAAGTTGCGGATGTATTATTAACTGCTCTCACGTATTAAGAAGGTGGCGGTGGAGCCTCGGCAAAGTGGCGTATTAAACAGCGATCACGTGATGAAGACACGGTCCAAAAGGCTATCTGACGGCGAAAGTGCGAAACCTCGAATCAAGCAATTCAAGTAAGTCCTGCAATAATATTTCATTTATGTCCTTTTCTAATGAGCAACTTGTTGAAAAAGTTACTAGCATTGGTATTTCATTAGGAGCAGATAGTTACGAGATTGATAGTTCAATTAAAAATCTTGAGAATATGGAAATAAAAAGATTAAAAATAAAGAAATTGTAGAAGTAGAAGACATAGAAGATGAAAATTTAGATTACAATGATTTATCTACCTTTAGTCACTTTTGCAATGATTTAGATGGGTCTTTAGAGGATGAACAATCTAATTTTACTTTAGTGACTTATAAAAAGAGGTCGAAAAAGAAGAATCCCCACAATAGGCCAATTAAATTAAACTTAAAATGAAAGGTCTTTTTTGGAATAGCAGAGGTCTGGGAGACTTGGCTAAACATAGATATATCGATGATTTGGTTAAGGAACAACATTTAGATTTTATGGCCATTTTAGAAACCTGAAAAAAGGACTTTTTCGTGACTTGTCTTAACCATCTGTGGTGGGAGGAATTTTTATGGCATTTTCTCCTCCACATGGTCGGTCGGGGTATCCTTTTAGGGTGGATACTGGTGTTTGATATTGGCTCTATTGATGCGGTGATTTTTATGTTAAGTTTCATCTAAAAAACAGAGAGGATGATTTCCAGTGGGTCCTGGTGGCTGTTTATGGTGCAGCTCAAGCTCAATTCAAAGAAAAGTTCCTTACTGAACTTGTTCAAGCCTGTAGGAAAGAATCGCTTCCTATTCTAATTGGGGGTGATTTTAATATCATCAGACATTCAGTTGAGAAAAATAATGATAATTTTGATTATAGGTGGCCTTTCTTATTTAATGCTGTGATTAATAACTTGGATTTAAGAGAAATAGCTTTATCCGGAAGACAATTTACTTGGGCCAATTCTTTAGCTAAGCCAACCTTTGAAAAGCTAGATAGAGTCCTAATGAATTTAGATTGGGAATCTAAATTTCCTTTGGTCACTGTTAATGCCCTTGAAAGATCTTTATCTGACCATACACCCTTGCTTTCAAACATGAGAGCAGCTTCTTTTAGAGGAAGTCAGTCGCTTTTTAAATTTGAATTAGGTTGGTTGTGTAGGGAGGGGTTCAGGGAGTTGGTGGCAGATGTGTGGAAAAAAGATACTAACGGACATTCCGCCTTACAAATTTGGCAGTGTAAGGTCAGATCTCTCATAAGCTTTCTTCGCGGTTGGGCTAAAAATACCAGTGGACCATACAAAAAAGAAAAAAGTGAGCTTAATTTACTAGTTGATGAGCTTGATAAAAAAGCTGAGATGGTGAGGTTGTCTGATCACGAGCTTAATATTAAAAGGGCTACTAATGAGAGATTGGCTCACCTTCTAAGAGAAGAAGAAATTAAGTGGTATCAGAGGTCCAAAGCGAAGTTTCTTTTAGAGGGGGATAGAAATACGCGCTATTTTCATTTGATTGCGAATGGAAAACATAGACGTCAAAGAATTTTTCAACTAGAACAGGAGGAAGGAATAATTCGGGGTGATGTACAATTAAAAACGTATATCACTAATTATTATAAAGTTTTGTTTGGTCCTTCTGATAATAATCATGTTTCTATGGTTGATTCTGTTGTGAATGATATACCTCAAGTTTCGAGGTGGAAAATAATTACCTTCTGAAGCGTTCTTGAAAAAAAAGAGGTGAAGGAAGCAATTTTTCAAATGGACCATAACAAAGCACACGGGCGAGACGGCTTCCTGCCGAGTTCTATCGGTGTTTTGGGATATTATTAAGTTCGACACATTAGCTATGTTCGAGATTTTCATAAGTGTTCGCTTCATCTTCTGACTTGAATTTTGGGATCATTACTTTGCTTCCCAAAAAACGGACGCTAAACAAATTCAAAGATGCAACCGATTTGTCTTTTAAATGTTAGTTTTAAAATTTTTACTAAAGTTGTTACTAATAGGCTCATGGGGGTAGCTCAAAAGGTCGTTAGACCTTCTCAGTGTGCTTTTATGCAGGGGAGGTTTATTCTTGACGGAGTTGTTATTCTTCACGAAACAATTCATGAATTGCATAAAAAGAATTTAGATGGAATAGTTTTCAAGATAGACTTTGAGAAAGCTTATGACAAGGTTAAATGGCCATTTTTAATTCAAACTTTAAGAATGAAAGGTTTCTCTGCTAAGTGGTGTTCCTGGGTGGAAAGTATTGTTAAGGGAGGGAGTGTTGGAATAAAAGTTAATGATGATCTTGGTTCCTTTTTCCAAACTCAGAAAGGTCTTAGGCAAGGTGATCCTATGTCTCCTATCTTTTTTAACATTGTAGGAGACATGCTTGCCATTTTTATTTCTAGAGCTAAAGAGGTAGGCCTTTTAACAGGCATAGTTCCTCACTTGATTGAGGATGGTTTGTCAATTTTACAGTATGCTGACGACACGATTCTCTTTTTGAATAATGATTTGGAACAAGCCAAAAATCTGAAACTTATTCTTTGTGTCTTTGAACAGTTATCGGGTTTAAAGATTAATTTTCATAAGAGTGAGATTTTTTGTTTCGGTTCTGCCAAAGCTTCTGAACCTCTGTTTACACAGTTATTTGGCTGTGAAGTGGGTGCTTTCCCTTTTAGGTACTTGGGCATCCCTATCCACTTTAAAAAGTTACGGAATAGTGATTGGAAAGGAGTAGAGGATATAATTGAGAAAAAGCTTAGTAGTTGGAAAGGAAAAAGTATATATGCGTGGGGGGACGGTTAGTACTTATTAACTTCGGTACTAAGCGATGCATGTATGTTTATGTTTTTTTTTCAAGTACCTAGACAAGTCCTCAAACGAATAGATTTTTATCGTTCTAGATTCTTCTGGCAGAGTGACAATCATAAACGTAAATATAGACTCACTAAATGGAATATAGTTTGTTCACCCAAAGAGCATGTCGGTCTAGGTGTTTCCAACTTAGACGCTAAAAATAAAAGTCTTCTTGGGAAATGGCTATTTAAACTGCTAAATGAAGAAGGTGTTTGGCAAACGTTGCTAAAGAGGAAGTACTTGGGAGACAAAAGTCTTTCGCAGGTGGTCAATAAGGTTGGGACTTCTCATTTTTGGTCAGGGCTTTTGAAAATTAAAGATCAATTTCTTCGGTTGGGGTCTTTCCAGGTTCAAAATGGAAAGCAAACTAGATTTTGGGAAGATACTTGGCTAGGTGATTCTCCATTGAACAGACGAAGACCTATTCTTTATAATGTGGTAATGCGTAAGGAGGATACTGTGGTAACTATTATGAGATCGACACCCTTAAACATTTCGTTCCGTAGACCTATTGTTGGTACCAAGTTACATGCTTGGAACGATCTTGTTTTGAGAATTACTAATTTGCAGTTAAGCTCTCAAAAGGATACCTTTAGATGGAATTTAAATAAATCTGGCCTGTTTACGGTCAAATCTTTCTATGGAGCTCTCATTAACAATTATCGAGTTCCTATTAGGAATGTAATTTGGGTTATAAAGATTCCTTTAAAAGTACAAATTTTCCTTTGGTATCTCAAAAGAGGTGGTCTTAACTAAAGATAATGCTTAAAAGAAATTGGAGGAAGCAAGCGGTATTGTTTACGTATTAAAGAGGAAACAATCCAAAGATCTTTTATTGATTGCACTTTTATGCGTCTCACTTGGTGGGTTGTCGGTTGTGCGTTCAATTTATCCCCTATGAGCATAGCACACATGTTCGAAAATTGGTTAGTGGAATTCCAACAATGTTAAAGACACAACTCTTAGTGGGAGCTACTCTTGCCTTATGTTGGTCTATCTGGTTATCTTAATGATGTAGTTTTTAATAAAAAGATTGTTACTAATCCATTACGGTGATCATTTTGACCGACACTTGGTGAGGGCTTGGGCAAACCTGCGAAACCGGACGGAAGGAGTCAATCTTTGGATGGAAGCATCCGTCTAGAGGTTATGGCGAAGCAAATTTTATATGCTCATGGGTGGCGGTGTAGTCAAAGAATTTGTAATGATTGAGTTTAAATTTCAATCAAGAATTGCTTGTAAGGCTTCATCGAGATAATGAGTTTGGCTACTATGTTACCTTAAACTTTTTAATAAATTAGGATGTGTGCATCTTTGATGCAGAGGCCAGGAGAGGGTGTCCTCTTCCATTATCTAAAAAAAACTGCTCTCACGTGTTAAACCAAAGGATCAGGTGGTAAACTGTCAAGACCCCGACCAGTTATACTCTATTCTAAAAAAACGTAGATCCACTGGTCGGGGACTGGTGGTTATTGTCCATGGCTGATCGTCAAGGGTGATAAAGGATAGTGTCCAAGTTCAAGGATTGATAGTTTATACACAGTTATCATTAAGGTAGTAGCTATGAGCTAAAACAACATAATTGTATAGATCATAGCAATGCAATTTCATAATTTAAAAACAATATAATTGCATTTCAAAAGTAGGTGCAAAATGATCAAAATGTTGACTCGCCTTGCTCAATGTTCTGATAACCTTGGTCCTATTCTTGCTCAATGTTCTAATAATCTTGATCTCGGCCTTGTTCTTGTTAAGGCGATTGTTCTGTCATAGCTTCAGATTCTAACTACGCAGAATACGATTGAACCTAAGAACGCGATAAAGCAACTAAATGAAATCCAATAAATCCAAAGATAAGTAAACAATAAAACACTTCAAATGAAAGTCAATCAAACCCATAGTGTTAGAAGCAGGAATATTTAAACGAAACTTAGTATACCCAAAGGTATCCTGCAAGAAGGAATTACTCTAGATTAATCTAATCCTACTTAGTGGAGTTGATGAAGGAAATACTTCAGACGGCAGGAAGTACATCCAGTGATAGTTGGAATGAAGGAAATACTTCAAACCAAAGTAGATAGACCAAAACTCTATTCGTTTGGTCTAGTGGTGGGGTTTTGGGTTGATAGTCGTACTTAGGGTTAGATAACCGTTTGATTCGAAGTGAGGGCGAGAGGGATCGGGATCTTGAGAAGTCCGCTGGTGTAGAAAGTTATGAATCCAACGGAGAGGGAGAGAATGTCCATAGGAACATTCCTTAATGGTTACCTAGAGGGGAGAGATCACCTAGTTAGATCGAACTCTCTTATCCATCTTTGGGTAACAAATTGTCCGACTACTAGGAACGGATAGCAATGGATGATAGTTAGAGTTCATACGATGTCGATTGGTGGTAGGACTACTATCATCCACCTAGGGGCATGTCACCGCTATCCATACACGATGTGTAGTTGCTCTAACGATTCCTTTAGTTATTACTTCCTATTTATCGAGGAAGTTGCATAATAGTTAGGTGAGACTTATGCATGGGTTCAGGGTTCACGTAGGGTAGACATAAGTCTCACCGACAAATAGGTCCTAGTTCTCTTATTGCCTTTCTTATCGATCCATATTTATCAAGGAAGTTCCATGAATCTTAGCTGGAACTTTCAAGGGTTAGCTAGACATCAACCTTACACCCTTAGTGGTGTCTATGGGTTTGGGTTCATCATTGAGGCGATTTTTAGCTAGCTTCATTACTTGCGTGACTTGACATACACTAAAGTAAACCTATCATACTAGGTTGATCCTTAGCCGCGACACTTGCTCTCAACTACTCTAAGTTAACTAAACAACTGCTTCTAGTCAACCATCCTCCATAGTACAATTCCCATAAATATTTGGATGTTTCATGATTTCCACCGATGAAGATGGTTGGGTATAGAACAACCTGCATTCAAACTAGTACTTAGGGCATATCTGGGCGGCCCAGCAATAGGGCAAGGCAGGGCGGCCGCCCGAGGTCCGGCCATTGGCGACCCTCCTCGCTGTCCCGGGCGCCGGCCATCGCCTCCGCCCGACTGCAAGACGCGAGCTGCCTCCACTCAGCGTCCAGAGGATGAGAGGAGGAAGCAACCCACTTAAAGTGCCTATAGCCCACCACGCCCGGCCCAGCTAAGTCCATATCCATCTCATATTCTCAATCTCTCCTGTTCCCCAAAATCAAATCTGAACTCAAAAAACTCAAAATCTCCCACTTCAACCTACTCGCTAAGCGGCGGCAAGCAGTCTGGCAGCGTCTTGACCATGAGCCGGATGAGCGAAGCTGCTGCCGGCCGCGGCGGCGCCGGAGGAGCTCCGGTGGCCACGGGCGCCTGCCTGCTCGCTGCCTCTCGGATCTGAGGACGGAGGCAGGCGCCGGCCGAGCGAGAGCGCGGGCGCCGCCGAGGCGGGCTGGCTGGCTGAGCGAGGAGCTTGGCGCCGGCGCTGTCCGAGGAGGAGTCGATCGAGCCACCGAGAGCCTAAGTGAGCAAGCGGACCATGGGTCCTTGGGAGGAGAAGCGCGGCGCCAGCGCCAGCCGGAGGCCAGGCAGTGGGGAGGAGCCGAGTCGCGGCGGCAGTGGCGGAGAGGAGCAGGCTGGCAAGATCATGCGCAGGGAGAAGGGGAGCAGGGAGGAGCCGACCCGTGACCCGTGGAGTTGGAGATCTGGTGGAGTGGAGTCGTTCGTGGAGATCTGGTGAAATAGAGGAGGCGGCAGGGGAGAGGAGGTCAGCTGGTCTGCTGGTGGAGATCTGGTGAAATAGAAAATTAGAAATAGAACTTGAAGTCTTGAATGCCCGAATGATGGCTCCTCCTAAATCTAAAAAAAAAGGTAAGGAACTAAGAATTAGATTGTGATTTGTGAATGCTTGAATGATGAATACTGTGTTGTGATGTCTCTACCGTCTTATTGAGTTAGCATTGCTCCTACCAGTGGCAACAGCATCGGTTGAAAGAGTCTTTTCAGCTATGAATATTATTAAGACCGATTTGCGCAATAGACTATCCGATGAGTGGCTCAATGACTTGATGGTGTGCTACATCGAGCGGAAGATATTTAAAGGACTTGATCATGATAAAATTAAGAAACAATTCCAAGCCATGAAATCTCGGAGAATGAAATTGCCTAGGCCTCATAGACGTAATTAGTACTTTAATGGTATGTCTTTCTGTTTATTATGTTCAATAATTTTTATGATTTATGATAGATTAATCTGAATACTCACCATCCATCTACTTTTGACGAGTTATTACTAGTAATTTAATAATTTGGTATTTTGGTGGCAAATTGTTACAGAACTTCATTGATGAGGTACATTTTCTATATTTGTCATGTCTTTGTATATTCAAATTATGCGGATTGTAGTTTTAAGATCCATTTAGTGTCATATGCTCTATTGAAAGTGATTGCAATGTGTATTATATATGACTGTTTTGTTATCGGATAATAGTATTAGTTTATTCATGATTCCGCCCAACCTAAATTCTAATCACGGTCCGCCATCAAGCATATACAATGAATGCATAACGGGTGTCTATATCAGCTATCCATATCACCTATAGATAGCACTAAAGATGGCTCATATAATGAGTTGTCTGTTAAATTGTCTATATGAGATCCCACAATCTTTTAGTTTTTGCTTGGAAAAAATATTTATTATAGACAACAACTCATACAATGGTGTTTTGTGTTGTCTATAAGGGTTTTATAGACTGTTTGTTGCATACTAGACGGCTTCATTCTCTCTCTTTATTCTCTCTCATCAACGTCATTAAAAATCTTATGTGGCAAAGATTATAGACTGTTAATATCACCCACTGTACAACCCTTAACGCGGGGACCCAGGACGTGTGCAGCGGAGCGGCAATGCGGAAGAAATCCAGGACGTGCGCGGGTCCGGACGAAGAAAACTGGCGTTTGGGGTGGACGTGAGACGGCACGGCCCGACTCCCAGCGCTAGTCTCACAGGGTCTATTTAAACGGAACGATGGCCAGGCTTCATCGACGAAACCAAGAAGCAAGCTTATAAAGGGACACTAGCTCTCACGATGAGCGGAAAGAATAAGGTAGTGGCGATCGTTGATCTCCAGAAATTTAATTACCCTACTTTCTTTCTGTGCTTCTTTGGTCGAGTTCGTAGCACTTCTTCTTAATTTTTTTTCTTTGGGAGGAGACTAATATTATTATTATTTTCTTTGGGAGGGCTAATATTAGTTCTTTGGGAGGATTAATATTATGTATTGTTCTGTTGCAGGGACACGCATCAGTTGCAAGACTGGTCAGCAACGTCCCGGCTGACAAGGAAGTAATCAAGGGCTTGAAGACGCAAATTGATGGTCTTAACAAGGAAATTGATGGTCTTAACAAGAAGATACGAGACTGGGAGCAATATCGCCTTGACAAGAAAAAGGAGTACGAAGCGCTGGACAAGAAATACAAGGATCTGCGAAAGAAATACGAGAATCTGCGAAACAGCCAATCGTGCACGATTTCTTGAGGCTGAGCTATCATCCTACGATTTAGCACCGGAGGAATTGAAGTAAGCACTTGAGGCTGAGCCATAGGCTTTGGTGACTACTAGTCTACTTGTAATGATATCGTCCCACGGTCCGTTTCTTACTAAATTCCTGCAGGAATTTCTTTAAAATCTCTGAATTCCAAACTTTAAGCTGTAATGTGTTGGATTTAATCTTGTTTTAGTATTTCTTGTTCGTTTCCGTTTCGGTTTTAGACGTGGTGTCCGATTGCCATACGAAATTCGTGTGCGTGTGACTGTGAACTAGTGCCATGTAAAGTTGTGAGTCAAGAAGAAATAAAAAAGAGGAGCAGCAGCTGCCGAGAATAAATCGATTGTTCTTTCTGCATGTCCTCGTTTGTGCTCGGTTCTCTTCTCTCCAGCAGAAGGAACAGAGGAGCGCTGCCTTGAGAGCAAAGCAGTCAGTCTTCAAGCAAGTCAACTCGTGGGGACCAGTGGGTCCCACGGGAGGTGTTGTCTCACGTGAACCAAACACAAGACACAGAGCAGCTTCAAGACTTCGTGCATAGGAGCCAGGGAAGGTGTGCTGATCCATTGCTATCGAGTGGATCACGTCGACGGGACCAGAGGGACCCACGGTTGAAGCGACGTCTGTGCACAGCGTGAGAGGCGCTGAACCAGCGGGTTACACGGCGTAAGACCGAGAGTTTTTTTTTCTTCTGGAAAAACCGGAGTAAACATTGCCAGGATCAATGGAAAATTCCAACGTAATGATTGTACCGTTGTATATCACCCTTTCACGCGACCTCGTCTTTGTGGATATATTACCTAAACAAATGTCTATCAGGATGGTCGATCCAGGAGCTCGTTAGCGTAGCTTAGTCTTATATGATTTATTCAAGGTGCCCCCACCTCTCTCTATATAAAAGGGATAGGGGCTGCATATATTGTACAACCAGGCCAACGAGCAATTCAGCAAATAAAGTTAAGAGAATGCAAGGAACTACATCTTGTGTTTCATATTCTACTTTTATATTATTATGAGTTGTAGTGGAAATATGGCATACACTATTGTTGAATGTCTCGCTTAAAAAAGGACATGCGACTATACGGTCTAACAAAATTAATGGCCAACCTTAATTCTATACAATGTCTTTAGGGTACCAATCAATATTTCAGCCACAACTCTAAAGCAACCAGCCATGTACAATGATTTACAATGAAATCTGAAGAAAAAAAACGGTTCTCGCCGCTTTAGTCCTAACCCAAAAAACAATGCTATAGTATAACAAATGGCGTAGAAAAGGAACTGTGGGGACTCCGAAATCGAATCCATTTCAAGTTAAGTGATTGAGCCAGAGACGCAACCCTTAGCAAGAAACGAAAATGATTTCGAGTACCTGGATATGTGTCTCACGTTAGCTACCAGGAACAGCGGCTAACATGCACATATCCAAACAACATTGTATCACAAACATATACGATTTAATTATAACAAGATGCTAAGAAATTGAACTAGCTCTACATGAGCATTTTACACAGCTTAGCCGATCAGCCATATTAAGATTAACATACAGAAATCAGCAGCGGAAAACATTAATTAAACAATAATAAAACGACAAGAAACTGAAATGAACTTCCTAATGGCGTGCCATAACCCAAGGGGCAACCGACTGGGATTAAAGCCATTGCGTCTGCCATTCTCACCCAAAATTGGTATGATGGCTAAACCCATTCGTACATTATCTCACTTGCAGCAAGTGGAAAATCCCACTGAGTACAAAATTGTACTCGCAAGACTTACAAGCAAAATAAATATAGTAGATGCATTTAAGTCTCAAAGGAAGGCTAAAAGGTTTCATTTTCAGCATTAAGCAAGGTTGTTTAATGAAATAACTGGTATAGATTTAAATTGCCAATTTGACAAACATTTGGAAACAATATATATAACAGTAAGGTACTTCAAATTCATGATCAATAACTCCACAATTTTACCATCATGATATCATACCCAAAGTGGCTGGCCCACTCAGGTAAACTAACCATCAACACACGAACTTCTCGTTCGTGATAATATTCCATTCCCAAATATACCATGGTCCTATTCTCATCATCTAACTGTGAATGGTTTCCCACAAGTGTTGTCCATGACCGGGGACACGGCTATTTGAATAGATTTATAACTCTGCAGAGTTTGTACAGCTTTACCCACACGATATGAATATCTCTCAATGTTGGCCAATGCACTCTTCCGTAAGAGTGTGACTGAGATATCATAACGAGGCCGTTAAAATGCCATGTAATAATTAGCAAACCACCCGAGGAAATAACACCATGGCCAAAAATCGCTTATCACCACCATAGGTGCCCCTCGTTGTGTAAGTAAGTCCTTGCGCAACTACCCGCAAATGCATAAGACCCTTAAGGGCAAATCACATGCCCTCACTAGATTGACAAAACAACAGTAATAATAACAACAACAACAACACTTGTCAATCTAATTGTGATTTGATGGTTAACACATGACAAATTAATAAGTCAAACCTTCTCCATTAACCCAGCGTTTGGTTGCATGTGAGACTTGGTTCAACACCACATAAACCAGTCCTTAATCACCCAGACGGGGCTACACAATTCTAGAACAACCTCTCATCATCATCCTACACCCGTCCAAGTTAAAATATAAAGAACCCAATGCTCAAAGTATCCAAACAAACCATATTCGAAGATCTGATTACAATCCTCAAGTTTTGACAATATTTGATTCATCTCAGCCGATGGACTAGTTCCATCAACCATTTTCGACTACAACTATTAACATGGCTAAGCATCGCTCCAAAATTATCAAACACCTCCATATAAAATATAACCTTAAGCTTCAATGGTATTCAGGTATTCAACTTTCAAAGGAAGGGAAATGTAGCAATGAGGACATAGCTACTTCTACCCAATTGACACACAAGTATTTGAATTTAAGGCAATGCATAGAATACTTAAAATCAATATAAAAATTTTAGTGAAATTAGTAGGAGAAAATATGGTCAAAGGCGGGGATTGCTTGCCTTTGCTAATACTACTTGTTCATCCTCAAGTTAATCTCACAATTACGTCAGAATTGTCAAAAACCTAACGAAAGACGATATTGCAATAAACACTAAATAAAAGAATTCAAAACATTCAACATTGCATGAACTTCACACAGTAGTGAGATTATGGTTTTAGGTGAAAATTTTAGTTCAACTGAAGTTCATTTGAATTTTCTATGAATTTTTTTTCAAAGTTAATGCTATTAGTGTATAAATAACAAATCCTCAGGGTTTATTACCTTAATGATAGGATTTATTAACTTAACGTGGGACCTACACGTCATACACATATTAACAAATCACTTAAAAGCTAATGACAGGATTTATTACCTTAATGCGCCGACGGCTTGTCGGAGCTCCCGCGTGCGTACGAGGACGGCAAGGATAGCGATTTAGCGTGTCAGAGGGGCTTCAAGCTCGGGATCAACACGTATGGGTGCGGAGCGATCTATAAACACTTTCGAGGTGGCACTGAGTCCAATGATTGCTGACGGCAAGCTTGCGACGGCCGGAGGCAGATCTGAACGGGCGGATCACGAGGAGGAGAAGCTGCAGACTTCTAGAAGACTCGGGGAGGTGCACATCAGGATCGCTTCGGCTCCAGGAACGTGGTGCACAAGATGACGATGACGATGGATGACGGAGGCGGCCAGAATAGCGACGACGGCGGTTGACCGAAGTCGGAGAAGACAGGGCCAATCTTCCTCGGTGTTGCTCCAAAAGCAAATTAAATTCACCATTAAGCTCAATGGAGCAACACGATCCTAATGGACCGAACGCCGAGGAGAAAGACTCACCGGAACGCCCGCGAGACACGGGGCCGTGTGAAGAATCTAGACCCGTCATTATGAATTAATGAAGTATTTTGGTGATTAATGGCAAATCTATATGTGAGACTAACACTTTTATTGATATACATATTGTGTAGTCTTATTTGGATGAAAAGGTGAAAATCAAAGAGTATGCATTCAACATCATATTCTTATATCTTGTTGCATTCCTCGGATCCAAAATTAGGTTGAACTCCACTAAAAGTCTAACTTAAATATGTGCATATGTTCTTATTATGTATTCGTGTATGCACACATTTAGGGTGAGTTCACTCTATGTTTTGTGGTTTCATTGATATTGATCCATATTACTTTATCCACATATATTGGGGATCTCTACTTTGAAATATATCATTTGAGTACATAAAACTTGTGTAGTTCATATATACTCATAGTACTTTATATTCAATTATTTGCAATTGTGTTATGGGACTAATGTGTGTGCTAAGATGTTTTCAAGGCTTAGTCCCGGAGTTTGAATGATGACAAGAAAAGAAAATGCAAAGATGTTAAAAGATTGATATGGCTCAAGACAAAGGAGTCATGCATTACATTTTGATAAACTTCTGGAAGAAGTTCAGTGGAAATCGGTATGACCGCAAATCCTTTGGCGGAACTACCGTTAAACGTTCGGACCATCCGAATGTATGATCTGATCGTGCGGTCATAACGAGTGGTCCGAACGTTCAAACAAATCTAAGCGGACCACGTGGACAGTCCAATAGGGTGAGGTCCGGTCGGACTTGAGAACCCAGTAGTACCAGAGCTTATTTGATGGAACTACCGATCAGCGGTATGACCAGAATTCCTAAGCGGAACTACCGGTGAACGTTCGGACCGTCCAAACGCATGATCCAATCGTGCGGTTAAGACCTATGGTCCAAACGTCTAGTCAAATCTGAGCCATCCATGTAATTAGTCTGATCGGGCAAAGCTGATCTGGTCGCTCCTGTGAAGCGGTAGTACCATAATGTTTGAGCGGAACTACCGCATCTCGATAAGTCCGAAATAAAGCTATACGTTATTTCTAGTGAGTGCCTATTTTCGGACCTCAAAGGAAGCGGTCGTATCGCCCTATTTGATCAGAACGACTAGAGATCGGAACTATCGCATGTTCAATAGCGGTAGTACTAAGGTCTATTTAAACGACGGCCAGGCTTCATCGACGAAAGCAAGAAGCAAGCTTATAAAGGGACACTAGCTCTCACGATGACCGGAAAGAATAAGGTAGTAGAGATTGTTGATCTACAGAAATTTAATTACCCTACTTTCTGTGCTTCTTTGGTCGAGTACGTAGCACTTCATTTTTTTTTCTTTTTTTCTTTTTTGAGGAGAGCACTTAGTTTTTTCTTTGGGTGGAGACTAATATTATTGTTTTTTTCTTTGGGAGAGCTAATATTAATTCTTTGGGACAAGCCCCAGGAACTGCATCAATTAAATTACTGCAAGGCAACGGCCCGGCTGACGAGAAGCAAATCAAGCTCCTTGAGGAGCACATTAAGGTTCTTAAGGAGAAGATTCAGAACTTCGACCAATATCGCCATGGGAAGAAAAAGGAGTACGAAGCGCTGGACAAGAAATACACGCATCTGCGAAGGAAATACGAGGATCTGCGAAACAGCAAATCGTGCACGATTTCTTGAGCCTGAGCTATCGTCCTACGATTTAGCACCGGAGGAATTGAAGTAAAAGCACTTGGGCTGAGCCATAGGCTTTGGTGACTACTAGTAATGATATCGTCCTACGGCCCGTTTCTTACTAGATTCTTTAAAATCTCTGAATTCCGAACTTTAAGGTGTAATGATGGTGCCGTTGTATATCACCCTTTTACGAGGGCTCCATTTTGTGGATATATTACATAAACAAATGTTATCAGGGATAGTCGACTCATGAGGCTCATTAGCACAGTTCTCATATGATTTATTCTATTATGAAGGTACCCCACCTCTCTCTATATAAAGGGGATAGGGGCTGCATATATATTGTACAACCAGGCCAACGAGCAAAAGAGCAATAAAATTAAGAGAATGCTTGGGACTACATCTTGTGTCTCATATTCTACTTGTTGGAAATGTGAACAACATTTTAATTCCATATTTGAATATAAGACAAAGATCACAAATAACTAGTGATGCATAAAGCGATATCAATAGCAGGCGACTCATTGCACTTCTAAACATACTCAACAATATGATTATAGCAGAAAAACTGGTCGTACGACTAACTTACAGTCAGGCTTGAGGAAGAACATGAAACAGTGTAGACTCGATGCAGTGCAAATCGTAGATGTCGCAGTGAAGCAAGTAGTCGTAGGATGCAGTGTAGAGAGCAGTCGCGTAGATGCGCTGCCCAGAAACCTTATTGCCACCCTATGCAGGTGAACTCTGCGATAATTGTTCAGAGATATCCGCTCGCCCTCCTTCCCGGTGCACGCCGAGGAGAAGGGATGGCTTGATTCAATAGCTCAATTCCTCAGCATAGTTGAACGAAGAGGAATATAGAAAAAAATGGAAAATGAATCGATCTTTTGGTTTGGGCGTCTCCAGATCATTTTAAAGTCGGGACAATTACTCTCTAGTAACTGCATACTTAAACCACTAGTAACTGCTAATTCAAAACCAATTAATGAATATTAAGCAGTGTTTATTGATCCTGATTGTACACTGGTCTAGAACTTCGACCACTGGTCTATAGCTTCGACCATTGTATTACGACCATACTAGTCTAAGGATCCGACCACTATTTTTTGACCAGAATGGTCTATGGCTTCGACCACATTATTACGACCACACTGGTCTATGTCTTCGACCACATTATTACGACCACACTAGCCTATGTCTTCGACCACACTGATCTGAGGCTTCGACCACACTGGTCTATACCTTCGACCACCCTAGTCTAAGACTTTGCATACTTTGGAATTTTATGAATGAATGTGTCTTTACACATATAGGCCCAATTTCAACAACCCCCCCCCCCACCAATTCCAAGGCAAGCAACAAAAAAGCATGATAAAGATTATTGTGCTGAAGAGTTGTTGATATATCAACCATTCAGTGTAAGTCCCGTACGGGTTGAACTAGCATCTAGAATAACAAGATTCATCTTCTCACAACTGATGAATGGACTATGCCTTGAATTCACAGTATTTTGTGATTAGATTTCACTTAAAATCTCAACTCATACTAGGCTATCAAAGAACCATACCTAAACAGAGTATTATTTGGTCATGCTCCCTTATCTGCTCATGAGCTTTCTAGAGAATGCCCTATTCTCATAAACTATGACCTCACAGTTAAGCTCAAGTAGAAGTATTTATTTTAGGTATCTTGTAGGCTAATACCTTTTTCCCTCATTGGACACTAGAATATATTAAGGATTTTAGCCATCCTTCCATACAGTTGAGAGTACTTTATTTATTAGGACACGGGTACACATATTATTATAACGTACTCTCTTGTTCAAACATCAACTTATTTTTCCCATTGCCTAAGTCACGGGATCTCGATAAAAATGTATGTGTTACTATTGAGTTGTAAAAATGGGACTCATTCCCATGTCCATAGACACAACGGAAATCGTCTACCGTGCTAGCCCGTTTGTCAAAGGATTTGCCAAAGTTTTCTCGGTGCGAATATAATTCACAGTAATCACTTTGGAATTCCTCAATTTTCTGACAGATTTAATCCTACGCTTCACATGTCTAGAGGACTTCATGTTATCCTTAGTACTTGTAATCTTAATGAACACTATTTGATTATCACAGTACGTTAGGATTACCGGTATTGGTTTCTGAACCAGTGGTAAGTCTAACAGAAGCTCTCTAAGCCATTCAGTCTCAATAGTAGCTGTGTCTAGTGCCACAAGTTCTGCTTCCATGGTTGACCTTGTCAATATAGTCTGTTTACACGACCTCCATGAAACTGCAGCCCCTCCTAGGGTAAAGACATAACCACTTGTAGCTTTGATCTCATCTGCATCTGAGATCCAATTTGAATCACTATATCCTTCTAATACAGATAGATACTTGGGATAGTGAATTCCATATGAGGTTGTGTCTCTCAAGTAGCGCAACACTCTCTAAAGTGCCTCCCAGTGAACAACTCCTGGGTTAGAGATAAACCGACTTAATTTGTTCACAGCAAATGATATGTCAGGTCTTGTAGCACCAGATAGATACATAAGGGACCCAATAATTTGTGAATATCTCAATTGATCTTTGCCTAATCTCTTATTCTTTCAAAGCTTAACACTAGTATCATAAGGAGTTGGGGAAATCTTGTAGTTCTCAAAACCGAACCGGCTCAAGATTTTCTTAGCATAATGGGATTGGTTCAAAGTGGTCCCATCCTCATTTTTGATCAATTTGATATTCAGAATAACATCTGCCTCTCCTAGATCTTTCATATCAAAGCATCTAGATAAGAAAGATTTGACATCGTCAATAACAACAGTGTTTGTCCTAAATATAAGTATGTCATTGACATACAAACATAAAATCACTCCTTGACCCCTACCATAACGATAATACACACATTTGTCTGTATCATTCACAGAAAAACCAGCAGAGGTTAAAGTTTTATCAAACTTCTTGTGTCATTATTTAGGTGCTTATTTTAGGCCATATAAGGATTTGATTAATTTGCATACCTTATTTTCCTGTCCAGAAATCACAAAACCATCCGGTTGCTCAAAATAGATTTCTTCCTCTAACTCTCCAGTAAGGAAAGCTGTCTTCACGTCCATTTGGTGAGTGTGTAGACTATGGGACGAAGCTAGTGCAATGAGCACTCGAATGGTGGCCAATCTGGCAACAGGAGAGTAAGTATCAAAATAATCCTTACCTTCTTTTTGGGTATAACCCTTGGCCACAAGTCTTGCCTTATACTAATCAACAGTACCATCATGCCTCATTTTCTTTTTAAAGATCCACTTGCATCCAACAGGTTTGCACCCGATAGGACGATCAGTGATCTCCCAAGTCCCATTAGCCATGATGGAATCCATCTCGCTATGGACTGCCTCTTTCCAATACTCAGCATCAGGTAATGCATAAGCCTCTGAAAGAGTGTTTGGCACATCATCCATGAGATATACAATAAAGTCTTCTCCAAAGGTTTTTTCAACCCTTTGTCACTTGCTCCTGCGAGGAACCTCTTCTACTAAATTATTATATTCCTCAGGAATATCACAAACTGGTGGTATATCACTCATTGGTTCAGAGATGGTGGTAGGTTCAAAAATACTATTATTCATAGTTTGATTATCCTCAGATCGAGAAGTACTACCTGTAGTTCTCATAGGATAAATATCCTAAAAAATTAAGCATCTCTGGACTCCATTATTGTGTTAACAATAATCTCAGGAGTTTCTGATTTTACTACTAAAAATCTATATGCCGTGCTGTTATGAGCATATCCCAGTAAGACACAATCGACTATTTTAGGTCCAAGCTTTCTCTTTTTTTGCAATGGTATATTGACTTTTGCCAAACACCCCCAAGTTCACAGAAAAATAACATTGGGCTTTCTTCCCTTCCATCCCTCATACAAAGTAATCTCACACCTTTTAGTGATTACTCTATTTAGAGCAAAAGTTGCTGTCATAATAGCTTCCCCTACCATATCTTAGGCATATCGGCACTCTCCAACATGGCATTCACCAAGTCTGTTAGTGTCCAGTTTTTCCTCTCAGCCATCCCATTTGATTGGGGTGAGTATGGTGGTGTAACTTCACGGACTATTCCATGTTCAGAACAAAGTTGGGAGAGTTCATGAGATATATACTCTCCTCCACAATCAGACATTAGTCTTTTAATTTTCTTTTCTAGTTGGTTCTCAACCTCGACCTTATAAATTTCAAAGTAATTTAAAGCTTCATCTTTTGTTTTCAGTAGATACACATAATAATATCGTGATGCATCATCAATAAGAGTTAGAAAATATCTTTTGCCACCTTTGGTCAACAATTCATTCATCTCACACAAGTCAGAATGGCCTAGATCTAAAAGTGCTAAGTTCTTTTCCTCCTGTAACCCCCTTAAAGGGTTTTCGAGGTTGTTTTGCTTGCACACAAGTTTGACACTTTGATCCTTTGACAATTTCATATTTTGGAATTAAATCTAATTTGGACATTCGAGCAATACTATCAAAACCTATATGATAAAAACGAGAATGCCATATATTGGCCTCACATTTATTCAAACCAGTTGCAACATTCAGACTGTGACAATGCTCTAAAGTACTTATGTGGAACAAGTCCCTGCTCTCACAGCCTTTACCTACAAAGTTACCAAACTTAGACATTACAATTTTATTCGACTCAAATACTAGCTTATAACCATCCCTACATAGGAGAGAACCAACAACGATGTTCTTGTTTATTATTGGCGCATGCTGCACATTCTTCAAGTGGACAATCTTCCCTGAAGTAAGCCTCAGATCCACCATGCCAACACCAAGAACAGAAACATGTGACCCGTTCCCCATTAGGATGGACGAAGCCCCGGCTGCCTAATAAGAAGAAAATAAGGAAATATCAGAACATACGTGAATATTAGCTCCAGTATCAACCCACCAATCAATGGATTGACATGCTGAAAATACAACAAATGAATTGTGATACTGTCGGGACCCCGAGTCGATGGACCCGAGCCCTCTGTCTATTATGAACTAGTCCCATGATCAGTACCTAGTCAACATAGTTATAACATAGATGAAATCATATCCATACAACAAAATAACTAAGAAGCAAACAAATTAATATTACTTAGCAACAAAAGGACCTTATGGTCAAGGTTTTTACAAAGTTTGCCATGCAGGGCTTAAGATAACAAAGTAAACTTGTAGTGGAAATAAAATAAACACGTGGTAGCCATACTACATGCCCACAGGCAATCGAGTGTAGACGCATTCTAGTTCACATAGTCTTCAAAATATTCCTCCTCATAGAACTCTGTGCTCCCGGTGATGCGACAATGGGTGTCCCAATCTTTCGGTGAGGAGGATAACTCGATTTGGTGGAGACGACTCTCACGATTCGGCTACTAATCGTACACGACCAATATGCCCGCAATCGTTGAACCAACTCCGAGATCCTTATCGACCTTGCTAGAAGCACAATTGACCTGACCACGAAGGTCTATTCCTGTATGCAATCGAAGAACAAGCAAGAACAAGATAAATAGCAATCTAAAATTGCAAATAGGATTGACATATTTGATAAAGTTGGGATTCTGAAGCGGTATTATGGTTGGTCTAGTCGACACAAGCCAATACACGAAGTAACAACGAAGCTAACTTTTAACTAAACAAAATCCAATGAAACTAGAGGGGTGTAGCCTCCTTAAATAGGGGAGGGGAAGCTGCACATAACTAAGAAACAAGGGGGTGGTACTATTCTTGGTACTGTTCACATGAACAGTATGGTTGTGAATAGTATGGGCCAAGAGAGGGGATGTCTTTCCATTGGGCTCAAGCATTACAAGGCCCAATTTGGCCCAAACAGGTGACACATCACGTTCTTTTAGTGATTGTGGTGCGTACAAAAGGAATTTGGAGGTGGGGATAGATCCATTGGAAAGAGGATGAGATAAACTTTCCATCAAGTACTCGTAGACCTCAAACGGACTCCGTATGTGAAAGTTATATATATTTGAAGTCGGTGTTGTCTCTGGAGGCCGAATTGGATTCCAGAATGTGTTTAGCTTGAACTCTTGCTTGGTACGTGGAGTAGCAGTTGTATCTGAAGGGTTGATGTCCTCATCATGCTGCCCTACTTGCATTTCAGTCATCCTCGACTCAAACTCATCGTCCAGCTCCAAGAAAAGCTTGAAAACTTGTAGCAACACATGCTCATCTTTCTGCAAAATGTTAGCAACAGCAGATGGCAAAAAAATAGAGAACACTTTGCAAATTAAAGGTGAGTGTGCATGCATCAAATCAACAAAGCTACATTTTCTCATAGTATTCAGTGTGCAACTCAATTTGCAAGTATAAGTGAAGTATATAGTAAAGTTATTCATCACATAAGAATCGTTGTTCAAAATAGTAAGCTTCAATTCATTTATGTGATCACAAGTTATGCATATTCGATATACCAAAAATTGATTGTCTACATCATAATCTCCAATTAATTTAAAACAGTAGGTGTAGGTGCTAGATAGAGAATTTAGCGATAAAACTTTAGAAACTTTCTTCATAGCACATTCCAAACTAACGGGCTCATTAAGCATGATATAAAACAATGTATCAGCAGTTCATATTCTATCAAGTACTTCCTTATGTGTAATTAATTCGACCTGTACAAAATTATGTGACTTCAGATCAGCACATGGTTCATTCAAGTCAACACAAGGAATATCAAAAGATTGCACTACAATAGGTATACACTCACAAGGCTGCTCTATGTCTTGCTCATTATCGTCCTCATCAGATACTGTAGGTACCTCAAACTTCTTCTCTAATGACATAAGATGTGCCATATCATCCTTCATCTCTTCAAGCATCTCGACGGTATCTGTAGATGAAATAGGAGCCAGAACAATGTCAGTATTTTCTCCTCGCTTGTGGCCGTGGGTGGGGGACGTACAAAATGACGTCGTAATTTCTTCTTCATCTCCTCCCATGTGTACATGTAGTGGTACTTGAGATTCGACCACCAATGTTGAGCATCACCGTTCAGCGTCATTCTTGCCATGCTCATCTTCTCATAAGGATCAAGGTCCTGTCTTTCAAAGTAGCTATCCAACATAGTAACCCATAGGAAGTAGTCCAACAACATACTCTCAGCGGTGAGTGGCAAGATGTATGCTGGTAGTTGTTTTCCTTTGAGTTCAAATCTGCCCACGTTGTCATCGTAATCTACCAACTTCAACCAACCTGTCATTGTTAGTAGAAAACAAGGAAACAAATCACAAGTATATGTTCCTATCAACTACTAGGATCTGGAGGCTCAAAGTCGCTCACACTCAAGCTAACACCAAGTTCTTGCCAATTCTTACCAAGCAAACATGCGGTGACCGGTAACTAGTGTCGGTGCTAAATGATCTCTGAAGATTGATAAAGCGATTCCAAGCAACTGGTACATGTACAATAGTAGTATGTGAAGCTAGGATAGGCTTCAATATGGTAGCAAGGATTAGCAACAATCAAATCAGTAAATGTAAGTCAAAAAATTGCTCAAAGTACTAGTCAATGTTGCTGATCCTAGCCTAGAAAGGGCTAGTCAATCAAAGCCTATGAAGAGAAGTGTATGAACGCACACGCAAAGATCAATGTGACTTGATGTAAGCAAAGAAAAACCTCACACCAAGTGCTAAGAGAGACGCTAGCCAACTACTCAAACTTATTTCTAAGGGCACAAGATTTTTCACACCATATAGAGCACAAAAATCAAAATAACGTGCAATGTAAACAACCCTCTAGTTTAAGCAGAAATAATAGCTAGTCTCGAGAGATGAAAAAGCAAAGTTTTATATAGCTTATATATGCTCGTTTGAAAGGTTTCGATCATATATACAACTTTGTAGTTGAGGAGAACCCAAAATTTCAATGGGAAGACCGAAAGAAACAGAAAAAACAGAAACCAAAAACTTACGACGCAAATTTGGGGCCGAAGATTGCCGATTTTGGGGCTCTTTGATGGTGACTAACTAGTTAGATTTATAGGATGCGCCTTGTCATTATCTTTCCAATGAGAACAAGAAAGTTAAAAACAGACACCATATGCAAAAGTTATGCCCATTTTACTGAAGGTTTCTTGGAAACGAAATCCTACTCGGACTCGATGTCGTCTCGTATTCAAATTGAAACTGCTATAACGTTTGATCCTGTGGGCCAAACGTGCATAATTTTTTTGTGGAAGCTTTTGCATATATTAAGGACGGCTCCACAAATTTTCACAAGATTTGACGAAGGTTTGATGGGCTTTTCAATTTTCGGAAAGGGCTCTACCATTTTTTTGTCTCTCTGTTTTTTTTTTGCACTCCTTTTTTTATTGAAATCCAAAACCACTCTTCAGTTTGGAACCCAAATCAGGATAGAGATTGAAACCAAATCCTTTTTCTTTTCTTGAATCCGAATCCAACTAAATCCAACTCTTTCCTTTTCCTTCTTCTTCAAAAATGAAACCAATCTCCTTTTGATTGCCGCGGCAGGGCAATTTGCTTGGTGTGGTCGAGGGTTAAGTGGTGCGATAAGAAAAGGCTTGGCGTGGTAGGGAATTGCTATCACGGTAGAAGAAAGGCGGTGGCGGTAGGGGATACTGAGGCGCGACAGGGTGGATTGGCAGCAGCGCGAGAGGAGCTTTGGGTTGCTACAACAGCGAGTTGGCAATGGTGGTAGGAGGACTTGGGCTACCACGGCAAGGAGTAGCAGCGGATGGGGTTGCCACGACAGTGATTTGTGGAGGTGGCGGCAGGGGATGGGGTTGGCGTGGCAGAAGTTCGACACAAAGATAAAGCTACACAAAGGAACATGATGATCAAGATGCAAACTAGACAATGACGAATAAGACTCCAACTAAACTAGATATCATCAATAAGACACGATGATGCAACCAAAAATTCAATGAGCAAAAACTAAAAAGAAAAATTGCAAAGGCACAGATTGGTTTGGACGATGAACTAAACCTATATTTTTTTTTGATTTTTGTGGCTTTGTGGACTGTAGGAAAAAAAATTTCTCATCGATGAACTGTAGCTCTATTACCACTTGATGCGATAATAGGTGTCCCGATCTTTCGGTGAGGAGGATAACTCGATTTGCTGGAGACAACTCTCACGATTTGGCTACCAATCGTGCATGACCAGTATGCCCACAATCGCTGAACCAACTCCGAGATCGTTATCGACCTTGCTAGAAGCACGATTGACCAAGTCCACCCCATAAATAGACTTGTGTTTGTACAGTACGGCCCAGATCAATGGCAACACAAAGTTAAGTCCTTAGTAACTACTCAGACGAGGCAACCACATCCCAAAATTCTACCCCTTTGCTACACGATCATTCGCTTGAGTATGAAATCATTTTTGGTTCAACCCGACCAAATGGCAACCGTTACCATGGCACAACAAATTTTAACAATAGTGGTCAGTAACATCCCAATTTTTGAGTTTTAAAAATCCTTTCATTAGTTAGTAGTTGAAAATTCACCCTTTCGATTTATTTGAATTTAATTCAAAAGCTTAACTTGGACTTTTAGTACCAAAATAATTTAATATGATTAATTCCAACATCAAAAGCCATCAAAACTATTTTATTTGGATTCTATGAGCTTGGATATATTTTCTAGATTTTTCTAGAATTTTTTTTATGTTCATTTGTTATTTTCTAATTGCCATTTGAATTTTTTGCTATTTATAAAATAGAAAACTATTATAAATCGCAGAAAATGGATTGGGCCGAAACCCAACCCTATTCCAACCCTCGCCCAACACTGCAACCCTAGCCGTCCATGCGTCAAGAACCGCTTTGGCCCCACTCGGCCTACTTCGCGTCGTGGTGTCACGTGGTCTCACGCAAGCCTGTGTCACTGATGTGTGGGCCCCGCTGAATCCCTGTTCTTCGTCTCTGAGTCGTTTCCGAGCTAGACTCCTCCACCGCGTGGACCTCCGTCACCGTAGCCACCTCGGACTCCCTTGATCACCCGTATATAAGGGGAACGAAAGCCCTTGGCATCCACACCTCAACCCTAGCCGCCTTAGCGCTGAAGCCAAACCCTAGCCACTGTAGGAGCTTAAAGAACTGATCTCGCCGCCGTAACTCCAACGAGCAATATTGTCGTCGTTAGAGCCACCCAGGCCTCGTGGTCTACACCATCGGCATCGCATGGAGCTGAGCTACCTCTTGGTCACCTTGGTTCTGCTGGAGCACCGCCAGAGGACAAATATTGTTGAGCCCGAGTTGACTCTGCCGCTCAACGCTCCTTGCCGGCCACCACAGACCTCTCCAACCACCCGTGAGCACACTTGCGAGTTCCCCATGTCACCCTCTACCTCCCGGTACCACCCATCTTTGGTGTAGCACCGCCGTATGCCAGAGCCCTCGGTTCCTGAGCTCCACCGCCGACGATCTGACGTGGTTGTCCATGCTGACAGCAACATCAGCGCCTTGCTGCGTGTTGTCCGATCGTCGCCCACATGGCTACTTCGTCAGCGCGTGCGTGGCACGGTCCAATCCAGCCAAGATCCAAAACCTTTGTGCACTCGGTCCATGTGAACCGTGTGACTGACTTGTGGGTTCCACATGTGAATTTTTCATTTAGTTCTTTTAATCCCATAATTCCCAGGGCTGACGTCAGCATTGCATCATTAATCTGGATTTTCAATTGAAAGATAATTCGGGTTAATTCCATAAATCCTTTTTACAGTTTTTCTTTAGATTCAAACTTCCAAAGCCCATATCTTTTGCATCTGAACTCCAATTGAGCCCATTCAAATTTCTAAATTCATCTAAATTGAAACATGGTCTGAGGGTCTGGTTGAAACCGTGTGGTTGGTCGAAACCAAGAGGGTGGTCGAAACTGAGAGGGTGATCAAAATCGAGAGGGTGGTCAAAATTGAGAGGTTGGTCCAAACCGAGACGGTGGTCGAAATAGGTTTTTAGAAAATAGTAAATAAAGCCCAAAAATTGGGATGTTACAAACCTACCCCCCTTAAGAGAATCTTGACCCTGAGATTCAGGCTGACTAGGGAATAGGTGTGGAAACTCGGCCTTTAGGTCCTGTTCACGTTCCGAGGTGGTTTGCTCTTCGGTGTGATTGCTCCACTGCACCTTGCAGAAATGGATGATCTTGCTTTTCGTCATGTGCTCTGCCACTTCCAAAATCTTGATGGGTTGTTCCTTGTAGGTGAGATCTTCTTGTAGATCCACTTCTTCTAAAGGCATCTGCTCCTCTGGCACACGTAGACATTTCTTCAATTGCGACACATGAAAGACGTCATGCATATCTAACAGTTGGATGTGGGAGTTCTAATTTGTAAGCAACTTCTCCTCTTCTGACTAGAACTGGAAAGGGTCCGATGTATCTTGGTGCTAGCTTCCCGCTTACTCTGAAATGACGCATTCCTTTGAGAGGTGAAACCTTCAGATACACGTGATCTCTAGGTGCAAAAGCTAAGTCTCAACAACGGTTATCAACATAACTCTTCCTGCTGGTTTGTATTGTTCTCAGTTTTTCTCTTATTGACCGAATTTGATACTCGGCCTCCTTTAGGATTTTTGGTCCAAGTACTTGTCCTTCGCCTGTTTCAGTCCAATACAAGGGTGCTCTGCATTTTCTTCCGTAAAGAGCTTCAAATGGGGACATCTGCAGACTTGATTGATAACTGTTGTTGTATGAAAACTCTGCATAAGGTTGCATTTGATCCCAACTGGTCTGGTTTGCTAGAGCGCAAGCTCTCAGCATATCCTCTATGATTTGATTTACTCTTTCTGTTTGTCCATCTGTCTGCGGATGGCAGGCTGTACTGAAATTCAGATTAGTACCCAGAACGCTATGCAGCCTATGCCGGAATCTTGAGGTGAATTGGGATCCTCGATCCGACACGATCTTCTTTATACTGAGATGCGCACACACTATCTTTGCCATATACAATTTTGCAAGTCTGTCTCTTGAGTAGGTAGTCTTGACTGGAATGAAGTGAGCAACTTTTGTTAGGCGATCTATAATTACCCAAATGGAATCATACCCAGCTCTTGTTCTTGGCAAACTGGTGATAAAGTCCATACCAATTTCTTCCCATTACCATTCAGGTACCTTTAAAGGTTGCAAGAGTTCAACAGGTCTCTGATGCTCGGCTTTCACTCGCTAGCAAACATCACACTGTGCTATATATTCTGCAATCTCACGCTTCAAGATAGGCCACCAATATAACTCCTTGAGATCTTGATACCAAGGTAGTCGAGTCGAGATCCTATGTTGGATCGATTTTCCTTCGGTAGGATCGAAATTGTAGTATCGAATCGTAGAATCGGCGATTCTATGGAATTGTAAAAATACACATATTTAACATCTATACTATAAGTTTGTATGATTCTTATATGGTTTACCACTTGCAGGTTCCTTAAACGCAGCTAGATATACTCCAGGAATAAAAATAGTTTATAATTATCAAGCTCAAGATTGCTCATGCCATAATATAGATATTTGTACTAGCATTACCACACTGATACAATATTTTGCATGCTCCTTGTTTATTTATAGTTTCATTCTCAGAGATTAATATCAACAAATTTTTCTCTAAAACAAAATATCAACAAAGCTTGGCCTCTAAAAAAAATTGCCCTAAGTCTCTACGAGTAGGATCAACAGTGCAATTTGGATCGATAAGCTGTCGTGGGTTCATAGAACCGTAAGACTCTAAGAGTAGGATCGCGATCCTAACTACCTTGAGTAGGATCGGATCGACAGTGAGATTTGGATCGACAGGCTGTCGTTTGTTCGTAGAATCGTAAGACTCTAAGAGTAGGATTGCGATCCTAACTACCTTGCTTGATACATCTTAGTGCTTCCGGGGTGAATCTTCCTTGAGTATCAGCTACTTTAGCTCCTTCTGGTTCGGTACACAGATATGCTTATCAAACCAAATGGTTCCTTGCTCATCTTCTGAAATTCTTAGGGATTTACCCTTCTTCATGTTATTCTTGGTTTCCTTGATATCTACATCTTCAAGCTGAGCTTTCTTGATCTGATTTTGCAGAGTAGGTTGAACTTCCAAAGCATCTAAGTAACTTCTTCAACCAACTCTAGCTTGAGCTTCTGAAATTCTTCGCATGCGGTCTTTGGTGACCCTTCTTGATCATCGAATCTGCGGTGAGACCTTGCTACTTAAGGCATCTGCTACCACATTAGCTTTGCCTAGATGATAATGGATTCCCATGTTGTAATCTTTGATTAACTCCAACCATCTCCTTTGCCTCATATTAAGATCAGCTTGAGTAAAAATGTACTTCAAGCTCTTATGGTCAGTATAAACTTCACAGCGATTACCAATGAGGTAATGACGCCATATCTTAAAAGCATGTACTACGGTAGCTAACTCTAGGTCATGAGTAGGATAGTTAATTTCATGAGGCCTCAACTGACGGGAAGCATATGCTACTACCTTCCTTTCTTGTATCAGGACAGAACCGAGACCTTGTCATGATACATCACAGAAAATCTCAAAATTCTTTTGGACATTAGGAAAAATCAACACTGGTGCGGTGGTCAAACGCTTCTTTAATTCTTGAAAACTATGTTCACATTCTAGCGTCTAAGGAAATTTCTTCTCATTTTTCAGCAACTGAGTGAGAGGTCTTGCTATTTTGGAGAATCCTTTTATAAACCGGTGGTAGTATCTTGCCATTCCAAGGAAACTTCTGATTTGAGGCACTGTTTTGGGTGACTCCCAGTTGAGCATATCCTTGACTTTGCTAGGGTTGACAGCGACCCCTTCTGCAGACATGATGTGTCCCAAGAAAGTGACCTCCTTCATCCAAAACTCACACTTGTTGAATTTGGCAAAGAGTTAACGATCTCTAAGCTTCCTCAGGATCAAGCGAAGGTGCTCTTCATGCTCTTCCTCACTATAGGAGTAAACTAGAATATTGTCAATAAAGACAATGATGAACTTATCTAAATACTCTATGAATACTTTATTCATCAAGTTCATAAAGTAGGCAGGAGCGTTGGTCAATCCAAAAGACATGACTGTGATCTCGTACAATCCATATCGGGTTGAGAAAGCTGTCTTGAGAATATCCTCTTGACGAATCTTCAACTGGTGATAAGCTGATCCCAAATCTATCTTGGAAAACACTTCAGCTCCTTTCAACTGGTCAAACAGATTATCGATCCTAGACAGAGGGTACTTGTTCTTGATGATGACTTCATTGAGGGAGTGATAATTCACACACATCTGCTGGGTACCATCCTTCTTTGCAACAAAGATAACTGGGGCTCCCCAAGGTGAAGAACTTTGTTGGATAAATCCTTTATCTTGCATCTCCTCGATCTGCTCCTTCAACTCGACTAAATCATGGATAGGCAAACGGTAAGGTCTCTTGAAAATGGGTGAAGTTCTAGGAACTAGGTTGATGACGAACTCTAGGTCCCTGTCTGGTGGCATCCTAGGCAAATCATCAGGAAAGACATCCGGAAACTCTCTGACCACTGGCACATCTTCTAAAGATACAACATTGACGCTGCAGACTAGTGCTCCATTATGGTTTTCCGTGGAGGCTTCAAATTTTACTTTGGTTCCAACTAGACTGACCAAAGAGATGCTTCTACCACCATAATCCAAGACTGTTTGGTGATAAGCAAGCCAATCCATACCCAAAATCACATCTAAGGACTTGGCATTGATGATTATGAGGTTGGCTAGAAGTTCTACCCTTTCTATGGTTACTTTAACTTTTGGGCAACCTTGGTTCATACTCACCTCCAAACCGGAGGATTAAACCAATAAAGCATTTTTAAGAGTCAAAACCTTTAGCTGATGCTTTGCAACAAAACTCTGAGAAACAAATGAATGCGAATATCCATAATCAAACAAGACAGTAGTAAGTGCTGAATTAACTAGGAACTTACCCAACACGATATCCGGTGCTGTTTGGGCTTCCTGCACTATGACATGGTTCACACGGCCTCTCCCAAAAGGCTGTGGGGTCTTGGCTGTTGCAACTGGAGCCAGAGGTGCTCCACATCCTACTCTTGGCATGGGGGTTTTGGTTGGAGTTGCTCCCAAATTGAATCTGACCAACGATGGAGCTTGCTTCTGCGGGCAGTTGTTGGCGTAGTGTCCCAATTGCTCATAGTTGAAACAGGTTATTCCCGCAGCATGATTGATACTTTTGGGCTGATGATTGTTGATATTATTGTTGTTACCAAAGCTACGGAATCCTAGAGTAGCTGGGCGAAGTGTTGGTGCAGTGGTCTTGAATGCAATAGGAGAAGCGAAATGGCCAGGGTGCTATACATTCATTCTGGCTCTCTGCGGGTGACTTTGATGAGCATTATGCTGCATCATCTTTCTCTTACGAGACTTATACAGCTGACGTTGACCATACTCTTGCACGAGGGCCTTGTTGACCATCTGCTGAAAACTAGGGTAGTCAACTGACACCAACTGCACTTTAATGCTGGGGTCAAGTCCTTCCATGAAGCGCCAAACTCCGCTTCCTCATTTGCGACATCCTCCGGTGCATACCTTGGTAGTTCGGTGAATCTGTTGTGATACTCTGACATGATGAGGTTGCCCTGTTGCAGCTTGTAGAATTCCCTCTTCTTCATCTCCTTATTCCTATAGGAATGTGTGCCATTCATAAGCGACAAAAAAACTCCTGCCAAGTAATGGCCTAGACGTTCTGGTGAGTTGGGCAATAGTTTTCCCACCAAGTTTCTGCGGTCCCATCGAATTGGTGAGCCGCATAGAGTACTTTTTCTTAGTCATTGCACTGAGCCAAGATCAGTTTCTTCTCAACACTCTTAAGTAGTCATCAGTTTCTAGGGGATCAATAGAGCTGACAAAGGTTGGTGGCCTGGTCCTCATGAATTCTCCCAGTGTGGACTGAGGTGGAAAGGCTGGAGCTGGAGTTGGAGCTGACTGATTGACTTGATTATAAGCAATAGCCTAAAGTAGTTGCAGTTGCATGGCCATCATTTGTTCTAAGTTTGATTGGAGATGACCTGGGGGTGATGGCGATAGGGGTTCCTCTTGACTTGCGGAGTTGTAGGTCTGAACCATCTGAAGCAAATCTTCCCGGGTTTAATAGACGAGAAGAAGAAAGCACGAGAGGAGAAAGGGAGAAGCACAGAAGACGAGAGAGCACAAGGGAGAAAGACAGAGCAATCTAACTAGGGAAGTCGGTTTAACTCAACGAACAAATAGCCGAAAAGCTATCAAGAAGCAATCAAAAGGCGACACTTACTCAAAAATATCCTATTACGAACTAAACGATACTAAAACTTGGAAGAACAACTTAGGTACAACACTACTAATCTATCTTATTGGGGCGGTCGACACAAAACACTAGGCATCTCTTGAAACTTCCAGGGCATCCATCGCTTTGATCATGGAAACTCGATCCTATAGAGATTGTTGAGGTAAGGAGGTCAATTTAAATTTGAAAACAAAGTTTCAGAAAGGATAAGATGCGAGAACCTGAGAATGATACGAGGAAAGATTATAATAAGATGAAAAAAAATAATAGAATAAGATGTGAATAGAATATCTATTCATGTTAATCAGTTGTTTGATTTAGAAAATAAAATTTGAAACTTTCGACTATAAACGACCAGGATAACTAAGGTTACGTCCTATAGTCGATATGGCTCTAATACCACCTGTTGTCGAGACCTCGAGTTGCTGGACCGAGCCCTCTGTGTATCTTGAACTAGTCCCATGATCAGTATCTAGTCTACACAGTTGCAACATAGATCAAATCATATCCATACAATAAACTAACTAAGAAGTGGATAAATTAATATTACTTAGCAACAAAAGGACCTTATGGTCAAGATTTTTACAGAGTTTGCCACGTAGGGCTTAAGATAACAGAGTAAACTTGCAGCAGAAATAAAATAAACACGTCGTAGCGATCCGACATACCCACAGGCAATCGAGTGGAGAACGCATCCTAGTTCGCATAGTCTTCAAAATATTCCTCCTCATAGAACTCTGTGCTCCCGAGTTCTTCTTCGGCGACTCATCAACAAATGGTGTATAGTCGTGAGTACGTAAAGTACTCAGCAAGTCGTAGGGAAATGTACGCAAATAGTATTTATGCAAGGCTTGAACATGGATAGCTTTATGTTTAATTTGCAGAAAGCAGTATTGACATTAAATACAATAAGTAGATTGTAAAGCATAATTCAAAAGATTAATACATAAGTATTCAAGTTCTTTGAAACAATTAGTGTACACCCCGTTCACTTCCGAACCAATCCATTCCCACATTTTTATGAAAATTTACCCCTTGTTTGAAATCACCAAGCATTGTCCATAACCCGGGACACGGCTATTTGAATTTTTTTAACACTTTGTAGAGGTTGTACAGCTTGACCCACATAAGATAATCATCTTGATAAAAACACACGTTTTCTTAGACATGTGAATCAAGGAGAGACTATGACAAGGCTTTTACAAAGCTCCGTTTTGACTCGGTTCTGCTCGCTAAGGATTCGCCATTCTGGGCCCCCTCTTGCGCCGCTCATGAACCCAAACAAAACCAAATCAAAATATTGCCAATTAGTTGGCTGGGTCCACCCTATAAATAGACTTGTGGTTGTATGGTATGGCCTAGATCAATGGCGTACAAAGTTAAGTCCTTAGTGACTACTCAGTCGAGGCAACCACATCCTAAAATTCTCCCCCTTTACTGCACGATCATTCGCCAGAGTATGAAATTATTATCTTTTCAACCTGACCAAATGGCAACCCTTACTATGTCACAAAAAATTTTAACAATAGTGGCCGTGCCACAATTCTATATTTCATTAAGTCAAATTTATCATTATTGAATCAGGTGATCGAGAGACCATTGCATAACTAAAGCATGGCTAAGCATAAACACGATACCAATGTTGGTAATAAAATAATGACCAACTAAAATTAACCATCCTATGGTGTCCAAGAGTACATGTCAATAGCAATTATACAAGGAGGCATAATGTCGAATAGGACTTTAACTATTCCTGAAAGCAGTTATTATAAAACTAGCAATGCATGTTGATATAAAACAATATATTTTTATAAAGGTAGGTTCGACATGATCCAAGGTCTACGACTTGCCTTCGTTGAAGTGCTGAGATGCTTCGGTCGTTGGGTCCAAGAATTCTTCCAAAACGGCGGAATCTATGCGTGCAAAAAGAGCCAAATAAATAAAACAATTCTAAATAAAATCCAAAAAATTACCAAACTAGAATCAAATGAAAGATACTGAGTTTAGATGAATTTAGAAATTTAGATCACTCGAATCGGAGCTTGAACGAAGGAGAATGGGCTCTTGGAAGTTTGCAAACACAAGAAATGATGAAATAGAACTGTGGATGTGAAAGGGCTCGGGGTGGTCGGAAGGAGTTTCGATTACCTGGTCAAAAGGAGTTCCGATTACAGGAGAGGCACGGGCCGACAAAGAATGGCGCATGTGGCAGTGGAACACCATGAGGCGGTTGGCAGCGAGAGCACCAACGGAGAGAGGAAGACGAGGCGAACTCGAAGCACGGCGAAACGAGAGCGAGAGACGGAGGGAGAGTTGAGGAGAAAGCAAGAGGGGGACGAGGGGGGGGGGGTCTAGGGGCACTATTTAATGGGGAAGGAGGAGTAGCGGAGAAGCTTTGCGGCATGGGCAGAGCTCCAGATGGCACAAGGTTGGAGTAGGCGAGGGAGAGGATGGAGTCAGGTGGGGTGTAGACAAGTGGGGAAACGAGTGAGGCGGAATTGACGACATTTAATGCGCTCATCGCTGAGGGAAAAAGGGGCGACCACTTTCGTCGCGGCGGTGACGCACGCGAGCGCTGGCGGCATCGGTGCGGTGAAGAAGACGGTGACCAGGCGAGGAGGAGGCTGACAGGCGGGGCTAGTCAAAACCTGGTAGGATGGTCTAGTCAAAACCGCGTGACTGGTCGAAATTGAGAGGGTGGTCGAAACCAAGAGGGTGGACAAAACCGAGAAGGTGGTCAAAACCGAGAGGGTGGTCGAAACCGAGAGGGTGGTCAAAATCGAGAGGGTGGTCAAAATCGAGAGGGTGGTCGAAATAGGTTTTTAGAAAATAGTAAATAAAACCCAAAAATTGGGATGTTATACATACCGTCCTATTGAGGCCTCGCCTATGATCATGTTGACAGCCTTTTTCTTTGGCTGTACAACATCCTTACTCTTGTGGAAATGACAATCTTTCGCCATATGACTGTTTTTCCCACACACAAAGCAGGTGATGTTCCTCATATCCTTATTCTAGTTTTCTTCTTAAAGTTAGTTGTCTTGTTTGGTTTAAATGCTTTGTTATTATTGCCATATCTTTTCTCTATGACATTTGCATTGATTTGATTGTTCTGACTGGTTGAGCTTGGTGCATCTTTTGCTCTTGCCTTTTCTTCCACATCAAGGGTAGCAATGACATCCTCAATAGATATCTCTTCCCACTTGTACTTTAAGCCAGTGGCAAAATCCCATCACGAAGCAGGAAGTTTGGCAACAATGCCCGCAGCCACAAACTTAGGAGGCAAAATATAACCTAGATGTGCAATCTCTCCGACCAGTAGCTGAAGCTCATGTGCCTGTGCAACTATCGACTTAGCATCATCCATGTTGTGGTCGAAGAATTGCTCGCACATATAGAGCCAATGACCAGCCTCAGTTTCGGCATATTTGTGCTCGAGTGCATCCCACAACTCTGTGGCGGACTTGAAGTCCATGTACACATTATATAGCTGGTCAGCCATTATGGTCAGTATGCATCCAAGGGCAGGGTTGTTATCTGTGTCAAACTGCATGGTCTATTCAATCACAAATGGATACTGTGGTCGGATCAACCACCATAGCCCCAAAGACATGAGATAAAACTTGACCCTTGTTTGCCATCTACGAAAGTTCTGACTAGAAAATGTAGGGATACAGGTAGGCTACGCTAGTAACAATTCAAAATTCTACCACGTAAACCAAGAAGCCATGCAAGTAGAAGATCATAGATTGTTACCACTAGACGCACAGTGCAGCAGAAGAAGAGTTAGAGAAGCCTGATCCAACGTAGAGTGTGTCGATGAAGTGGTTGTAGTCGATTGTCCAACATTGAGTACGTCGATGTAGTCGATCGTCCAGTGTCCTCACGAGTCGATCGTCTCCTCCAGCAACCTCTATAGTTCCTTGTGAAGATCGCGGATCGTCCTCAAGCGCAACAGCAACCATAGTAGCGCCTCTATGGTATCCACACGTCCATGGAAGAAACACTGTACACCGGTGTGCTAGCACCATGTCGCACGGTAGAGCTCTTAGGAAGATGGCGGCTAGGTTTTGGTAGAGCAACTCACGTCAACTCGTATCTTTCCCAACAGCCTCATGCATCTCCTTATATAGTGCCCATGACGGATCTTATCCGAACATGTTTTGTTTCAACCCGTTAAGTGTGTGACCATGTAGGTTCATGCGTAATCGGTTGTGACTTGGAAACCCTTTCCGACCACGATTCGTTAGCGGTTCCTAGCAGGACATAACAATTTTCGAATACACACAAATTATATCGGACGAACCTTAATGCAATATGATCTACGACGAGGTCCTTATCATTAATGACCAACTCGTATCTCTATACGACCAGTTTATATTTGGTCTTGACCAGTTCGTAACTCCTTACGACTAGGTTTTGACCACTTAGTGATCATGTTCGACCAGCCTACGACCAGCTCGTATCTCCATACAATTAGTCCATATCTGATCAAACTTAACGACCTTCTCGTGTATTCTCCCTTTGTCTCATGATATCTGGTTGAAATCCAGGTGAGATGTTATGTCATCCATGGACTGTTTAATACTTTTTCGATCGAGTGTCGAATAACTTCATGTGGTCGACACTTCGACCACTAGTGGCATGGCCATGCACTTTCTTCATTCGACCAAACCGAGGGGCCCAAAGACATCTCTCCCATTATGTTAGGAGGGGCAAATCCCATATCCGACCAGTCACATTCCTCTGCATGTTTCATAGCATACCCGAAAGCTACCTTTATAACTACGCAGTTACGAGCAGCGTTTGACAACCCCTATGTGAGACGCCGGGGTATTTAGCTCGTAATGCTTAGCTATCCACTTGACTCTAGTATCACAAACCAAATATCCCGCGCCTCGGTGTATTATGTACCTCCTAGGAGCGGTACACATACACCATCACAAACATCAATATCAATCCATACACAAGTGCTTACAACATCAAAACTTTATAATTTACAACATATTGAACTTACAAGGTTCAGTTTCATACAAATGGGCCAACTAGCCAAATAACAAGATAAATATCAAGTACGCAGCGGAAATCAGTAAATAAACTAAAATAAAATCATGAATTAACCATTAATAAAATCCCAATGGCTTGCCAGAACCCGCAGGGCAACCGACTTGGTTCAAACCATAGCAAATCAACGTTCCTACACAATCTTTCCTTACCCAATTCGATCTCAATACCCGCTGTCCAAATTAGTAAATAAAGCAAATAGTGAGTACATGAATGTACTCATAAGACTTATTTAATAACAAGCCTATACATAGCTACATGCAAGTTTGAATCAAAGGAGAAGGCTATAGGTTCATTTTTAGCACAAAGCAATATTTCAATTTAAATACAATGTAGTAGATTCAAATGGCAAGTGAGCAAACATTTTTAATACTTTAAATAACAGCGATTAAGTAAATATTAGACAACATCTAACAACAATAGGTGACTGCCCGGCAGCACAAAAACATAGCATGAGGACCAGTCTCAATACTACCCATCAAGTTTTAAGTTAAAATTCCAAAAAGGTTGAGTCTAATTCTTACGGGGCATATCCAAGCGTGTCCATAACCTAGGACGAGGCTATTCGAACAGATTAAACCCTACAGGTGTGTACAACTTTACCCACATGTCAGACCGCTCCTTTTCTAGGCCATAAAGCACACTTCTGTAGGTATGCTGGCAGAGCTAAGTCCTACGAGACGTTTTCCAATATTGTGTATTAAGTATGAGTCGCCTGTATGGCAATGGAAACCCCCATACGTTGTGACGGAGTCACTAGTAGAGAGATAACTTACCGATGCTCCTCAAGGCGGAGAACCTACCGGGAACTCCACCATCGCACACCCAACACATAGATTATTTCCTTTTTCACACAACACACACAACCTCCTGCGACTCAGAGCTAACACACACCAAAGGACTAAGTCAAGAGGGTTCCCATATACCCTCATGTGGTTGCACACAAAAATGCTCGGTATGGTGGCGCAAGTAATTCGGTCCTTGTTGACTCGGGCACCAAGCACACACCCAAAAGCACACCATCCAACCAATGGGCCCAAGTCTAAAACATTTTGTTTTCATTTTTAGTTTTCCAAATATAATAGCACAAGGTGCTAGATATAACATAATAAAAATGATTAATGTGATCAAGGTCATCGACAAAGTCGACAACCGCCCAATCTACCGGAAGCTAAGCATTGCTAAGCATGACACCGATTAAACATAAATAGACCATATAATATCCACCGGGCTCTAATTCACCAGCGGAATTATTAACTTAGGCTTGTGGCAGGGGATGAACGATTTAAGGAATTCATGCAATAGGATTAGCTACTTCTAATCGACAAAAGTAACTTGACAAAATAAAGCATGCATACATACAGTTGCAAAACAAGATAACAATTTTTGAATGTAATAGGATCAACATGCATCAATGGAAAAACTGCTTGCCTTTGCCTTGCTGGTAATCTGGACATTCACAAGAATATCTCCGTTGCACTCCCGCATCATCGTCATCTAACGATAAGACCCAACAAAGCAAAAGCATCGAATAAACTCCAGAATTCAAAAAGTCTCCAAAATTAAGAAGTTAAAACAAGATAATGATTTTTGATAAATTTAGGAATAGATATCGTTGGATTTGGAGTTGATTTGAATTAGTTATGAGTTATTGAAGTAGAAATGAAGGCATAAGTTCTATTGTTTATGTTTTATATTTTATAATCCATTTGTACTAGCATAAGACAAGGCTCTATTTTACTGTTTTGACAAATTGGGTTGCTTTGTTAGTTTTAAAAGTTAAAAGAATAATAACTTTAGTATATGTATAAGGTTTGATGTAAGTCTCTCGCTTTTTCTTATTTGCATCCTAATCTCTTGCTCGTTCAAAAATCCTTTATCAAGGAAATTGTCTCGAGTTGGTTAGGTGCTAACATACACTCTTACAAATTCGTATACTCATTTGTTAATAAGTTTTGAGTGATCTAATAACTAATTCTAGTACTAGCACTGATCTGCCTCTCCTGCTTAACACTTCATCAAAAGGGTTGGTTGCTCTTTGAAGATTTCTAACAATTCTTATACTTTCAGACATCGCTCATGCCCTACAAGGTTACAACATCAAGCATTTTCAGAACTAAAATGCTATGAACTAATTTCCTTTGAACCTAAACTTCCGGTTTACTAACTCGGTGGAGTGACATAAATGACAAATTTTAAAGTTTGACGTATAACGGTTATTTCTCTCGGTTTTTCTAAAACTTCACAACTATAATGGTTCTCTCCAGATTTTCACCTAAACACCTTATCTTCTCTGAGCAAAACATCCATCGAAACTACACCGCTATTAGCTAATCTGTAATACCCTAACAAAGTTGTGAGGCGTAAGTTTGATCACTCGGTTAATTCTGTGAGTAAAGGAAGGAGTTGTTCAACCTGTTCTACCCTACTGGTCTTGGGCCCTTGGCCAACCAGCCCAAGGAGAGGACCAAATAGGCCCATGGGGGAGTAGCCTTGAGATCCAAGGGTGGAGGAGGCTGCCTTGAGATCCAATGGTGGGGAGTGAAGTTCTTGCCCTAAGTTTTCCCCAACCCTACCTTCTTCTTTTCTGGCCGCCCCATCTTTTGGTGGCCGCCTTCTTCTTTGCAACTCTGTGCCGCCTCCCTGCCCTAGTGGCCGCCTTCCCCGCTTCTTCCTCCTGGTGGCGCCACTTGCTCTCCCTGTTTTCTTCCTCCTGGGTGGCACTCCTGCTTTGTTCCTTCCTCCAACCGAGCCAAGTTTGGTCTTCTTTGTTGGTGGCCGGCCAAGAGAAGAAAGGAAGGAGGGGAAAGGGGAAGTTCTTGGGGGAGCTTGTTCATCGACTTCCTGGGATCGTTAAGGGTAACGGTTGTCATTCTCAGTTGTTGATCTGTTGGTTTTTGCGATTTGGATCAGATCTGTTTGGATTGAATGGTTTCTGCTGTAGTCCTGTTCTGTCCAGTCAGTTGCATGGTTGATTTCGAGCCCTTAGTGACAGAATTCGAGATGCCCATCTCTTAGTGAAAGTTAGATGATGTTCTTAGCTTTACGTGGCCGCCGAGAGCACCTAATTCCGATGTTCGAGTCAAAAGATATCACTGTTTTAGTATCCGCTGTCCAGATTTCTGAAGAAATTAAACTGATGTGTTAATTTGTAACATATGACATGGTAATTGGCAGAATCTGGGATTTCTCCCAAATAGGTTATTGTATGTAATTTGATAACCTTTCCGGATTGATAAAGATTGATCAATTCGGAGTTCTAGATTAAAAGTTATGGTCGTTTTGGTGCCGCTGTTTATTCTGTAGACAGTTTTTCTGTGCTGAAAGTTCACCTGGCTGTTAACATACTAATTTGGCCTAATCAAATTATCTTGTCAACTAGAGTATTGTGGGTTTGTCAGTTAAGAGGCCACAGAAACTGGGTTCACCCCATTTGGAGTTCCAGATCAAGAGTTATGCCATTTACCGTGCTGCTGCCCAGGGGCGGTTTAGGGCAGAATGTATTGATTTTCAGTTTAGAGTTTCTAGTTATATTTTGAATCGCCGGGGGAGCGTTGTAGAACTTTATCTAGTATTGTCGTGTTCGTCATATCCTTATTTCAGTTATTTGTTTGTTAGGAGGTGAAGCTTCAGGTTTGGGAGCACCGCAATTGCTTGCTAACGTGTCGCAGCGCTAAAGGCAAGTACCTTAGTGTTCCTAGGATTATGACATGTTGTATGCTTGCTGTTGGTATTGAATTTCTAAGTACCATGTTATTACTTAAATGTTCATATTCAATCCATGTGGTTACCTTCATGATGGAGAGCGTGTTTCTTGTTGTTCATTGTTCATATGTCATGCTCAGCATCCACATTTCATATTTCATCCACGGGAGTGGATCATTATATAAGACCCATCAATTCCAAAGATGGGCACGTAAGACCCACCATTCCAATGTGGGCGATTTAGGACACCGTCTAAACGCTTCTTCAGACGGGGCTTGGGTCCCCATTTTGTTAAGCGGGCTTAGGTGAACACCGACGGGTGTGTCACCAGCAAAACCGGTATTTGCATGTGTGTAGTCCCTTCCTTCCACCAATTCATCCATTCCATTTATCCTAATACTTGTTCTGAAGTTTGTTCATATTCCCCAATTATATTGTTTTATCCATGGATGGTTGTTGTATGTTTTATTCACTTCACATTTGCCGAGTCTCGACTCACCCTTATGCTTGTTTGTTTTTTTAAGGTGATCCTTGAGGTTGGCTCCAAGGGGAGGGATTAGACACACACTACCCTTTCACTTCACTTTAATCAAATTTAGGATTTTATTTTAGTTCGATTTAATCATTCATTATTGATGAACTGTAATAATGCCGGTTGGCTGTGGCTGAAAACCCTTCCCCTTTAAGATTGATTAAGTACTGTGTGTGAACTTAGTTCATCATTTGACATATTTACTTGAGATCGGTTTATACTCCTGTGAGGATTCGGATAACTGTTGATCTCATTATTGTTTTGATGTTTATGTTGTTGGAACCTCCGTATAGCTTACTATATGGGAGGTTCTCGCCAAATTTAGAATTTATTTTGTCTTCCATTTTAACTTTGTTAATCATTAGTTTAGTAACGCCTGTGCCCTTGTAGGGCCGGGTGTTATGATTGGTATCGAGCGGCTTTAGGTCCGTGGTAATTAATCTATTAAAATGACACATCGTGCAATGTGAGGTGGGATGGGTAATTATGTGGCTTCCGTGATTCCAAATGTTATGATTTATCTGTTGAGTAATTGTTGAATTGTTCTGTGCTTCTATTACTATTAAGCTAAATGTTTAGTTTTACGCTTTGGTGTTCTTAGATGGCGAGAGGTAGTGGCAATGGTCGTGGCGTGGCCTGTGGACGTGGTCGTCCACCGGGCCGGGGCCATGGCCGTGGCCGTGGTCGTGGACGTGAACCGGCGGTGTCTTCATCTTCGTCCGAGGAGACTACTGGTGTTGCCGTGAGGGTTGTTTACCGCCACCACCATGAAGCTTAGGCCGCGTCAGCTGCCATCATTCAGAATCTTCAGAGGGAGAACCAGGAACTCCGTCGACAAGTGCAGCTGACCATTCCCGCTGCACCAAGACCGGTTATGGAACTCGCTTCTTGTAAGCAAATCCACCGAGGCTAGGATGAGTCTCATGAGTGGATGTCGCCTCGTCTCGACACCTTCGATGGAGCAGTACTCGGTTCTGTGCAGCAGATTTGTTATGCGATACATGGAGAGACAGTTCGGTGCCTTAGAGATGACTTCAAATACAGAAGCGCGGTTAAGTAACCTTTCAACCTAAGGGTCAAGCCGATATCCGTGGGAGGAGTCCTATCTGCCAGACCTCAAAGACAAGGACCCGCCACTTGGGAGGTATTCGTGGAGCGATTCAGACCAAATTCTATCCGATTCCTTTGTTGAGAGGATGGAGCGCCATTGCCGACATTTGTTCAAGGGAAGATGTCGATCGTCGAGCACGAGGTCGGATTCAACAACCCGGTATGCTTTGTACCACCAGTGGCCAATGATGATCGAGAGAAGGCCAAGAGGTTCCGAGGCCTCTATTCCGAGTATCGCCACATCCTAGGGGCGATCGCTTGTGCGATTTCACTCCGTGGTCGAAAGCGAGCGGGGATGGAGCCGAGAGAGATCTCTCTTCTCGGAGGCAGTCGCTAGTGGCCCTGTCTCTGCACTGGAGGTTCCGTGGTGGCTTAAATGGAGTTTTGGTGGGGAGGTGGGTCATCTCAAATGACCTGCTCCCAAGAGGTTTCAGGAGTCAAGATACCCGCTGCGTCAAAGAAGGGCGCCTTCTTCTTAACGCCACGCTCTTCATCACCACGACTTCAGATCGGCCCCGCTCCAGTCAAGGTATGAAATGCTTCTGTGTGGTGGAGAGCACCGCATCGAGTGTTCTTTCAAAGGGACATGTCGTCGCAGTGGCGGGATGGCCACAAGTCGACAAGATGTGGTAACCCATCGAGCATTATCAAATGGGAGCCACCCCAAGCGTCAGCCTTCCAATGCTCCTGCCTCAGCCAGATTCAGACCCTAGGCTGCTGTCGCACCTCAGCTCTCTTCAGATGGGCTCATTCGGCAAGATTTACTCCGCGCCTCCCGCAGGTTTTACCGAACCCCTGCTCTGCACCACCGACACTCACTTCACCTGCTGCAGCTCCTGTTCACCCTACTCAGAGTGTGGGTGCGTCTTCTACTCTGGCACCACCGGGAGTTTATGCCATGCCTACTCCAGCGACTTTGGGCCGTCCTAATGTGGTGACAGTACCTTGCTAGTTGATTCGCATGATGCTTTAGTTCTCTTTGATTACGGGCTACCTATTCTTTGTGTCTCCGGAGTTTGCCGTAAGGGCGAGTTTGAGGGTGCAACAGATTTCGAGTCTGTGGTAGTCGGTTCTCGTGGGGTCTTATATCTAGTTCTACAGCTTGTCCGGGCTGTTCTATCACTATTGATGATGAGAACTTCACAGCTAATCTTATGGTAATTCAGTTGTCACCATTTGACGTTATTCTGGGCATGGACTGGTTATTCAACTACCGTGCCAAGATATGTTGTTTCTGAAGACGGTGACCTTGCAAGCCCTGGTCCCGAAAGAGCCGGTGTTTCGCAGGCAAGGCACCGCTCGATTCCTTATTCAGATTATTAGTTTGTTTCCCGACTTGGGCCTCAACCATTGGGTTGCTTTGGTCTCTTAGCGAGAAGGCCGATTCCTCACAAAAGCATTGAGGAGATTCCTGTGGTGAATGAGTTTCAATTATTTAATTCCATAATAAATCCCGAGGGCAAAAGTAATGGCACAGTCCCGATGGCTAATGCAGCAACCCTTACTTTATTCCTAACATGAAGATCCATCTCGCCTCTTACAACTCTCCTACTCCTTGTTAGACTCTGCATCGAATTGCAAATATGAGCAACCGATCCGGTATGAAATACCTATGAGTTAACAAAAGAATCAACAAGAAAAACATCTATAACATTAATACCTGAAGTGGAAGGTTTAATCCCACTACTCTTTTTCAGATCAGCCAGGTATTTCTTGCAGTTCCTCTTCCAATGGCCTGGCTCTTTTCAGTAAAAGCATTCATTCTCTTGAGTCGGGCTAGACTTAGTCTTAGGCTTAAGCTTGTTAGTTTGGATCCCATCCAAAACTTTAGCCTTGGCCTTTCCTTTGACCCAAGTCTCAAATTCTTCTTCTTGAAGCTTGTACTCTTTTGCACCATCATCACATGATTGTTGCTTTTCTTTATGTCCTCTGCGCAGCCTTGAGCATCATATGCGTTCGGTGAGATTCTTGTCTAAGCCATTCATATGGAAGTTCATAATGAATCGCCCATAGCTTGCGAGAAGCTTAAGTAAGAATCAAATCAGTAGCCAACTCTTGAATAAGTGGAAAACCAAGTTTTTTCAAGCTCTGTGTGTAACCAACCATCTTGATCACATGTGGGCTTACTGGACTGCCCTCAGCTAGCTTACTACCAAACAATTTCTTTGAGATCTCATATCTCTCAGTTCTTGCTTGTGTCTCAAACATGCCTTTTAGTGCCATGATCATATCGTGAGGCCTCTATGTTCTCAAACTACTTCTAAAGGATGAGTTCATAGCAGCAAACATGAGATAGCTAACATCAAGGGACTCATCACATGCCTTTTTATAGGCGGTTTTAAGTGTAGCAGCAGTATTTTCAGCAGGCACATCAGGAATTGGTTCCTCTAGAACATGTTCCTTTTTATCTTTCCTAAGAATAATTCTTAGGTTGCGGGACTAATCCGCAAAATTTGTTCCATTCAGTTTTTCCTTATCAAGTATCGAACGTAAAGCAAAACTAGAGATAGGTACAACAGTTGGTGCCATGATCTACAACATAAAATATGCAAAACTAAAACATATGTTCAAGAAAAGTAACTTCTATTAAACAATTTAATAAAGATACTCCCACTAAATACCATATCCCTCTTATGATATTTAGTAATTCAAGACCCACAATCAGATAATCTACTAATGAGCTTTGTCATCACTGCTAGAAGATTAGTGAATTTGGTGAGCAACCCTTTGCTAATCTTTATACTCTGGCACCCAACCCTATGCTCCAAGGTCCAAACCTGTTATCATGACCTTGTCAAGTTAAACCAATGCAATACGTGTAAGTGTCTGACATAAACCCATCCAGTTAAGAAAAATTAATGGCACTCTACTTTAATAAGACCTACCATTAAAATACGAGACTTTGGATGGTGCAGCTTATTGGGAGGGCATCAATTTAACTTAATATTATGTGAGGGAATTTTTCTTTTATCATGTTAAAAGCATCTAATAAAAAACATGACTAATAGCACAACAGGAATAAACACAAACATTCACAGATAATCATATTAAACTGTGAAATAGTATGGCCCTTAATATGACAATCTCCATCACCATACTTCTTATCCTCCGGCCACCATGCTTGAAGTCTTCGACTGCATTCATCTACTAAGCAATTACTCCTAAGAGCTAGTAATGAATTACATAGGATACTATCAAACATCACATGTCGGTACGCAAACCGTTATACAATAATATGCAGCTCGATGGCTATCTCACGGATTTTTTTTATTTGGACCCATGGTGCCATCGTAAATGCAAAAATAGCCCCCACCTTCGTATTTGCAAAACTAGCCCCCTGATGAGCACGGAATTACCGAGAGTTGACGCGTGTCTCCTTCCGTGGTTGGCGAGCGCGGTAAGTGGGGGCGAATTACGCGGGCGCAGGACCGAAGTCCACCGGTGCGGAAGGGGTCGGGGCAGACACTTCCCGTGGTGGCAGAGCGTAGGAGTGGCGGCCACCTCCCATGGTGGAGAAGCGCGGCATGCCCGGCCACTTCCCGCGGTGACCGACCGTAGAACGCCGGTTCCATTGGTTAGGGTTTCCAGTACGGGTTTCATTTGGGTACGTCGGTTAGGGTTTCGTTCAGTTAGGGTTTCTGGTTAGGGTTTCGTTCGGGTACGTCGGTTAGGGTTTCGTTCGAGTTAGCGTTTTTCCATAAACAATTTTTTTAGCCATTTCAATTAGGGTTTCAATGATCAGGGAGAAATATCAGCACTGATATTTGTAAGAAAATATTCATTAAGAAATATGGGCATCGAGAATCATGCGTGGCCGACCATGAGAACCGCCCCCTCACGAGAGAGAAAGGATGAGCGCTCGTAGGAGAGAAAGGATGATTAATAACATATCAGACGAGGTATAACCTTGAGGATGTCGTGCAAGCAAAGTTTGTCTGCTGAAACACTTATTGTCTTTTAGAAGTAGGATAAAAAGGCACCAATACTATTGGAGTCTCTCCTCGATGAAGTCATCTGAACGTATATGCGTATATAGCCAGGCAACATAGATTCCACTCTATTAAATTGCAAATACTACTAGTACTGCTACATTGCACTTGCTAATGCTAGAGGCATGAATTAGAAACATAGATTTCTACCACTACGGTTCTTGATCACATTACTTCACTATGGTGGAGTTAAATCAAAGTACTTTATGAAGCTTATACATAATGCAATTGAAGGGGCTGGGAACACTCGTTGTGATTATGAAGATGCCCTAAAACATTAAGGATTCGATGTCGGTGCGAATGGTTCTTTCAGTGGAGGCACGGAACCAAAACTACATTAGAGTCCACGGACAGAAGCACATTACACGTGGTTACATGGCATGATGGTTCAGCTAATTGCTTTAGTCATCATCGCTACTACTACGGTACATTGCGACAGAAGCATCCGGACGATGGAAGTATGCATGCCTTTAGGGGATAGTAAAAACCATGGCGGGTAGGAGGGGGGACTACTACGGAATGGCCGGACCTACTGCGTGGACCGGGGCCATTTGCCCTTCCTTCCGAGCTCGGCGTTGTACTCCTCGCCGGCCGCCTTGGCCTCGGTCGCGATTTCCCTCTTTTTCTTGCGCTCCCTCTCGCAAGCCTCGTGCTCCCTGCGCTTGCACGCCTCATGATGGGCCTGCGTCTCCCACCGGATACGCTGGCTGTGCTCTTCGGTGTGGCGCTCCTCCTCCCGGATCTCGCGTGCCCTTTTGGCATCCCACTCGTCGTAGTCGATTTGCCATTGGTCGTGTGGGTGGATCTCTTGGTCGATCCACTTGCGGTAGCCATATAGCGGATCCGGAGACTACGGGTAGATGGGAGAGGTTGTTAGTGCGTACTTTGAAAGAGAAATAGTAGGGGAACACACTGTATCTAGTCCTTACCAGCTGCTGATAGCTACTCGTGTCCCAACGACGGTCAGGATAGTCACAGGAGTAGTTCGCGCAACCCTAGTAATGCATACCCAGGCTAAGTCACTGCTTGGACTTGAAGAATTTGCATGGGTCTCTGCACCAACAGAGGGGCATCGTCTCCCCCTTGGGCGGGTGTTGCGGCGAACGCTCGGTTGGAGCATTCTAGAAGAGGTTGCTGCTATAGGGGGCTTCATTGTGGAGAGCTGCCATCCTGGCAATCTGCTCTTGCCAGACCTGGGCCGCAGTAGCCTTTGCTTGTTCGTCCCGTTCCCCTTCATGGATCTCGTCCCATTGCTTTTGCCTCTTGTCCATCCCGGTGTGCTGAAGCAAGCTCTGGTGTAGTGTTCGGTTTGGTTGTGTAGTGTTCTCTTCTAGATCTCTTCCACCTCCTTTTATAAGACACTGGATCGGCTTGGTGTGGTTAATTTCATGTGAGTAGCATGCGAGACAAAGTGGTGTCTTTGTCTTTGTGAAACATTGATGGCGGCCCCCAAGAGGAATTGTCAGGTCACATCACTATGTAAAGCTGCCTCGCCGGGTCATGTCGTTGTGTAAAGCTGCCTCGTTGGGTCAGCAAAGCTCGGGAGGCAAAGTGTTGTCACATCTTACTTTGCACAAAGTGGTCACGTTCTGCTTTGAAGAGAGAAGTCATGTCCTGCTTTGCAGAGTGGTGTCTTTTCGGTCAGAAAAGCTGGCGAGGTAGAGTATTGTCACATCTTACTTTGCACAAAGTGGTCACGTTTTGCTTTGCAGAGAGAAGTCATGTCCTGCTTTGTAGAGTGGTGTCTTTTCGGTCAGAAAAGCTAGCGAGGTAGAGTATTGTTACATCTTACTTTGCACAAAGTGGTCACGTTCTACTTTGCAGAGAGAAGTTATGTTTTGCTTTGCAGAGTGGTGTCTTTTCGGTTAGAAAAGCTGGCGAGGCAGAGTGTTGTCACATCTTACTTTGCAGAAAGTTGTAACGTTTTGCTTTGCAGAGAGAAGTCATGTCCTGTTTTGCAGAATGCTATCTTTTCGGCCCGAAAAGTCATAGGCATACACAACATGTCTGAGTACAACAACATCGCAAATGCTTACATCATGTAATGAAAGGATACACGACAGTTGATCCATTCATGAAGGACTACGATGCATAGGTAAATAGTAGACATTACAATCTCATTACAACTGAACTTCTAATTGGCAGGAACAAGAAATAATAGTAGAAGACACTAAAACTCATGGTCCCTACCTCCACTGCCTGCCCTGACGCTGTAGCTGCTCCTCAGGGAATGTGAACTTGTCAGGTGAGTGGCGTGCCTCTCGAAAGTCGTAGTGGGACTGCTGCGTGGGAGGCAGTGTCACATAGAACTCATTATAGAGAGCTGGGCGAGGCCGGAGCATATCGTCCACCTACTAGGTAGACATAGGGGGGCTGCACATCCTGCAAAAAACAACATTGCTGCGTTAGGGCAGAGGTTATCACCTTTGCAATCATAGTCATGTTGGAAAGCATGTACCTACGGAGTCGAAAGTGTAGATTGCGATCCTTGGCCTTGATGTCCAAATTGGTCACTCCAGACCTGCAAATTCGGTGGGTTGCGTGAGTTTACCGTAGCGTGCAACGGGATGATTGCATTAAGTACGTTATAGCGTACCTATGTATGTGGCTGTGCGGATGATGATGCTCCGGGGCAATTGGCGTTGAAATAGTGCACAGTGCTTGGCCCGAACGATTGCCCGAACCATAGGTTGCCCTCATGCAAGTTTGACTGGACACCGTGTGTGAATGTGGGCAACGCCTCGTCTCGGTGCAGGGGTGAGTTAGGGTTGCTATCTGTAGTCGCACCCGGCGACGAAGTCTAGTCCTACGTCTCCCCCCGTGACGACGGTGGCGGTAGGAGAGTGATGTCACCTTGCAAGTGCTGAAAGAACAAACGGAAGTGAGATATACGCTACAAATAAGGGCACGTGCAAATAGTTAGGACAACAAATTGCAATTGACATACCGCTTACCTGAGGCTGAGGCACGTGGAGGAAGAGTGACCGTAGCTACGTCGACTCCCAGAGTGCGACGGACGTGGAGACGGCGGTGTGGAGGGAGGTGCTGAGGGCGGTGGGGAAGGAGGCTGTCCTCGGTGTTCACCTCGTCGCCCACCTATGTCGCTATGCCGACCAAAAGTGATGGTCCTCATTGTCTCTTTCGAGTCATCGTAGATGGTGCGCAGCATACTTAGGAACTTAGAGGAGGTGCTAGTCCTCCCACGTCATAGACCATCGACAGCCTCGGTGTTGATACTCCAAAGGCGGTTGTACTACAAGGAAACTGAGGATAAGTTAGGCGTGTTTCCCGTGCAAAAAAAAACTACGAAGAATATTTTACCGTCTCGTCTTGGCGTGCCGCCCGATGAGTGTCAGGACCTGCTCGTACAGTGGCGTCGTGTGCGACCTCCATAGGGCGTTGTGGCGCCGCACCAATAAGGCTGCTCCTGGTGCGCGGAACGTACCATCTCAAGTACGCAGTGTGTGTCTCGATGTCATACGGTCGTGCCTCCTGCACGACATTGATCGCCGCCCTCTCAGCCCACACCGTCGCCCACGGTAGCTGTGTCTCCCTCTAGTCGTCGCTCTTTTGCCCTTGCCTCGTTTGCCTGCAAGTGAATTTGGACGTTAGGCAATCGAAAAAAGAGATGCTCACCTTCATAAGTTGCCAACAGGTCTCACCTTTACAACCCGCCACCGGGGCATACAATGCCTCGATGCGTAGCTTCTTCCTTTCGGTGTCCTGATCGAACGCGGAACACACACACCTCCTTAGCTCGCATAGACTCATGTCCTTCAGGCCTGGTGCCCGAATCTGGGTCTGGTCAAAATTTGACAGGTCCGCTCTGTACGGCTCGTTGCATACGAGACCATTGCCATAGAAATTGAACAAGTCTTCAATCGACATGTTCAGGGAAGACAAATTGGGTTCTCTACGCATAAAACGAGAAACATAAATAAATAAATAGTACAAATAAAATTAGAAAAATATATAATATCTACTACAATGAAGATTACGATAAGAAAGAAAATGCTGCAAATTCCAAAACAAAGGGATTTTTCTAGGGAATCTTCTTTTTGGGCTGGTTTTCCATTACCTAATGTACATGCTGAATACTGTTCTGGAACCCAAATTTCTAACTCATGGGGGACATGTAAAAATTAATACCCTACACATTGCGTAATATTTTTTCCCCTAATGCACTAAGTTTTTAATTTCGTAATGTATATGACGAATAGTCTGTGTACTAGCGAAATAATGCACATCATCCACAGTTCAAATAATTCGTACATTTACATGGTTTCAAAATGGAGATTTTTACTGCATAAAGGATTACCATATAAATCCCTACGTGCTAAATTCATCAAATCGTAATATTGACAGAGATGCATGCATACAATGAAAGTACAACGTACTACCCGAGTACCACAGTTAATTACCTCAACAAATGTACTACTTAACCGCACTAAAGTAACGATCAAATAACATCAAGCACATTATTTTCATGACTAAGACGACATTAACACGACTAATTAAATAATGATATCCACATTAACTAAACATTTACGTTAACTAAGCATGGCTACCTAACACATTCTACACTCTCAAGAAACTAGTATGGTAATAACAAATTCACTACGCTCATTGCATGTGTACTTACGTAATTATTACGAGACCACTAAGCTAATTACATGCGAATCACCTAGCTAAAACTATAGTCGCATGTAGATGAAAATTGCCTTTTCTTGATGCTCGCAAGCCGACCAACAACTTATGCACTTGAAAACCACCAAAAATGCAACTGAAAACCAGCCAAAATCCAACTGATACCCACCAACCCTTCCTGCCTTCTTTGCCTCTCTCTCACTCTCTCACTCAGACTGAAGAAATGCGAACGAGTTTTTCACTCGGTCTATTTTAAAGCCATCTAGGGAACACTTCAAATGAGGCTAGGTGACACACCGGTGGCGCGTGGCACACAACACATGGGAGCAAGACGCTACGCATGGGGCCGGGCGAGCATGGCGGGCGCATGACAAGCTGCTGGCCAATAGGGCTGCGAGGCGGCAGTAGCGTGGCGAGGCGATCTTGTGCAGCAGCCACAGGGCTGGCGAGGGCGTGGCGGGCGTATGTGACCATGTGGGATTCCGCCGCTTCGCGGTCACCGAGCACAAAAGCGTGGCGATCTCGCGGTCACCGAGCGAAAGCGGCTAGGACCCACCACCTTCCGCAATACCTTCGTTGCACACGAGGATTGCCGCACTAGCCAAGAAGCTTCCATGGTCACCGAGCACGAAAGGAGCCACGCGTCGCCTCCTTGGTGATTTCGTGCTCGTCTAGGGGCTAGTTTCACAAATACAGTGGCAAGCGGGCTATTTTTGCATTTACGTGGCACCACGGGCCAAATAAAAAAATCGCTATCTCACAATATGACACGTAGGTCATGAAAATCCATGCAAGCATCACATACACAATAGGCCATACTATTCACATCAATCCCTACAAAAATGAGTTATGTATAGAATCCAATTCTATCGGGCAACATGAACATATACTACCTATAACGCGCGATACGATTACCCAGCACGGCGGTCCCGCTAGCCAGTTAGCGGGCGGGGTTCGAAGGGGCAGCGCCCCTCGCTAATCATATTAACCCTATTCCGAACCAATCTGATCATTGCCTTGATACGACCACATACTGCGGCATACTCTGATGGCGGAATTTCGGCCGGTAGGAGTGTTATGTAGTGTGGTCATGAACAAGCACAGTAAAACATCTGGTCCTCTTAGCTCAAACCTCCTCATAAACCTATCTACTACCACCGAAAACTGATCGATCTTATCGACCAGGGCCTAGATCGTTCTATCTATATGAACCGATCTAGGTTACTAGACCTGACCAGTAATAGATCCAATCTACTACTACCACATATCAAGAATATGCGACTGATCCAGATCAAAAACTACGCAGGATGGCTCTGATACCACTGTAGGGATATGGGTAGGCTATGCTAGTAACAATTCAAAATTCTACCACTTTAACTAGGAAACCATGTAAGTAGAAGATCACAGATCGTTACCACTAGACGCGTAGTGCAGCGGAAGAAGAGTTGGATAAGCCTGATCCAACGTAGAGCGCATCGATGAAGTGGTCGTAGTCAATCGTCCAACATCGAGTACGTCGATGTAGTCGATCGTCAAGTGTCCTCGCGAGTCGATTGTCTCCTTCAGCAACCTCTGCAGTTCCTTGTGACGATCGCGGAATCCTCAAGCGCAACAGCAACCGCAATAGCGCCTCTATGGTATCCTCACGTCTAGGGAAGGAACACCGTACGTCAGTGTGCTAGATCTAAGTTGCACAGCAGAGCTCTTAAGAATATGGCAGCTAGGGTTTTGGTAGAGCAACTCATGTCAACTCGTATCTTTCCCAATAGCCTCATGCATCTCCTCATATAGTGCCCATGATGGATTTATCCGAACATGTTTTATTCCAACCCGTTAAGTGTGTGACCCTATAGGTTCATGTGTAATCGGTTGTAACTCGGAAACCCTTTCCGTCCACGAGTCGTTAGCGGTTCCTAGCAGTATATAACGATTCCCAAATACACACAAAATATATCGGACGAACCTTAATGCAATATGATCTATGACCAGGTCCTTATCATTAACGACCAGCTCATATCTCTATATGACCAGCTTATATTTGGTCTCGACCAGTTCGTAACTCCTTACAACTAGGTTTCGACCACTTAGTGATCATGTTCGACCAGCCTACGACCAGCTCATATCTCCATATGACTAGTCTGTATCTGATCGAACTTAACAGCCTTCTCGTGTATTCTCTCTTTGCCTCACGATATCTAGATGAACTCTAGGTGAGATGTTATGTCATCCATGGACTGTTCAATACTTTCTCGATCGAGTGTCGAATAACTTCATGTGGTTGACACTTCGACCAGTAGTGACATGGCCATGCACTTTATTTATTCGATCACAACGAGGGGCCCAGAGACATCTCTCCTATTACGTTAGGAGGGGCAAATCCCATATCTAACCAGTCATCTTCCTCTGCATGTTTCATAGCATACCCAAAAGCTACCTTTATGTAGGGTCCCGACCCGGGAGATCTGGAGGGATCTCCCCGGACCACCCAGGAGGTCCAACCGAACCACCCGGAGATCTGGGAGGTCCTCCAAGAGCACCTAGGAGGTCTCCCAGGACCACCAGGAGGGCCTCCAGGACCACCCAGGAGGACTTGAAGGTCCACCCGGAGGTCCCATCCTCTGTGCACAATGAGCTAGTCCCATGACCAGTAAGCTAGCTCGCATAGACTCAACAAGTGGCATTAGCACATCCATATAACAAATGATAGATGAAGCAGACAAATTAATAACAAAGAACCTTATGGTCAAGCTTGTTTACAGAGGTGCCACGTAGGGCTAACAACAAAATGAAACTACAGCGGAAACAAAACTCTTCGCAAGGCCAATCGATAAGCCCACGGCTATTGAGTGGAGGACGTCTCCTAGCATGCAGGGTCACAGGGTAGATCTTCGGCAGCTGATCAACCAGAGGGCATAAAGCCATGAGTACTTTGAATGTACTTAGCATGTCACAGGGAAAATGTATGCACATAATATTTATGCAAAGCTTGGCAAAGAGCAGCTGTATGGTTAGTTTGTAGAAAGCAACATTTGCTGTAAATACATTAAGTAGATTGTAAAGCACAAGTTGAAAGAGATAATACACAAGTAAACAAGTTTTCTTTGAAAGCAACACACGACCATCCTGGTCGTGAGCTAGACCTCTCACGACCACCCTAGTTGTGAGCCACACCACACGGAACCAACCACAACCACATTTTGAGAAAGATCTACCCCTTGCGTGAAATCTCAGGGCATGTCCATAACCGAGGACACGGCTATTCGAGTAGATTTTACACTCTGCAGAGGTTGTACAGCTTTACCCACAGGGCACGAGTTCTCTAGTTTGTTTGGCACCCGTCGATGCCCCTGCTTACTTCCTTAGGTAAGCAGGCTAGAGCACGTGACAAGGCCTTTATAAAGCTCTACTCTAAACCGGTTCTGCTGGCTAAGGATTCGCCTTCCACGGCCCCCTCTTGCGCCATTTCCATCTAAAACAGAACCGAGACGGAGTATTGCTAATTAGTTGGTTAGGACCACCCCATAATGGACTTGTGGTTGCACGGTAAGGCCCAGATCAATGGTTCAAGGTTAAGGCCTAAGATGGCTACTCAGGCGAGACTACCTCATCCTAGTGCGCGTATAGCACCCCCTTTACTGCACGATCACTCGCCCGAGTATAAATCATTTTTGGGTTCAACCCAGCCAAATGACCACCCTAGTCATAGCTCAACAAATTTTATTAACAGCAGCATCGCACCACAAATGACACAACTGTGATTTCACACCACAGATGCACATCAATGGTATCGCCCCACAATTCCATATATCATTAAGTCAAGTTCATTCTTTCTTGAGACATGAGATCGAGAGACCAATGTCTACTAAGCAGGGCTAAGCAATAAAACACACCCATGTTGGTATACAAAGTCGTCCAACTAATAAAGAACCCTCCTAAGGTGTCCAAGGATTCATGTCGATCAAGGATACATGTCGATCTCAATTTATCAAGGAGGCATAATGGCAAATAGGTAATTAACTATGCCCGAAACCATTTTTATACAACTAGCCATGCATGTTGATATAAAACAATATACTTTTGTAAAAATGGGTTCAACATGATCAAAGGTCTATGACTTGCCTTCACTGAAGTATTGAGATTCTTCAGTAGAAATTGCTGGGTCCAAGAGGTCTTCAGAACAGCCGGGATCTACATGTGCGAAAAGTAAAGAAACCAAGTAAACAAAACGAATTCACAAAAACTCCAACGAAATCTACATGTGCGAAAAGTAAAGAAACCAAGTAAATAAAACGAATTCACAAAAACTCCAACGAAAGAACCAAACTAGAGCTAAAAGAGAGACACAGAATAAAAGTAGAGGTAGGGACTTGAATCACTCGCTTCAGAGCTTCAAACAAGGGAGAAAGAGCTCAAGAGAGGAGGTCTAAGCTGAGGGAGAGGTCCAAAGCATAGGAAACAAAAGGTGGCAGGAGGTCTCTCCGGTGCTTTATATTGGCACGGGGAGGTCCTGAGAGAGGAGGAGGACGTATTTAATGCACACGACGGGAGCAAGTAATGGAAGAAAAGGAACGCGTAAAAGAGGTGACAATAGAGTCAAAAGGGGTACGGTGGAGAAGACAGCATTTAATGTGATGCAACAGCATTTAATGTGTGAAGGCTCTCGTGGTACTAAGACATGACGAGAGGAAAAAGAGGGTGAGCAGAGGTCCCGAGAAGGTGGTCCCACTAAAAGGGGTGGTCGTGACCAAGGGGAGGTCATGACCGCAAGGATGGTCTTCGCAAAAGACCATGGGGGAGGTCGTGGCCAAAGGGGAGGTCGTGACCCAGAGGGAGGTCCTGACCACAAGGGGTGGTCTTGACCACGAGGGTGGTCTCTGTAAAATGACCAGAAGGGTGGTCTTTGCAAAACAAATTTAGCGGGTGGTCTTTGCAAAAAGACCGCAAGGGGAGGTCGTGACCAAAAGGGAGGTCATGACCTAAGAGAGTGGTCTTGACCACGAGAGTGGTCTTGACCACGAGGGTGGTCTCTGAAAATGATTAGGAGGGTGGTCTTTGCAAAAAGAACACAAGAACAGGGAGGTCTAAGACTGTCCGAAGCGCACGTGCTCGAATTCAACTTGATCTAACCGTCGAGCCTCAATCGGATGGTCCTCAAGAGGGGAGGGCACGGGCTGCGCAAAACGGAAAGAGAGGTCCGAACAAAAAGGAGGTCTGAACTGCAAGGGAGGTCCAAACGAAAAAGGGAGGTCCTGACGGTCAAGATGAAACCAAAGGAGGTCCTAACAGTCAAGATGAAATCAAGAGAGGTCCTAACGATCAAGATGAAATCAAAGGAGGTCCTGACGGTCGAGATGAAAAGAGGGTTAGACGAGGGGAAGGTCCAGAAAGGAGAAATTCAACCCGACCTTTGAATTTCGTAAATCAAGGATGTTTGAAACATAAACCCGATCTTGAAGAACCTCAGGGGTGGTTGTGACCCAAGGGGAGGTCAAAACCGAAGGGGTGGTCTGGACTGGGAGGGAGGTCCGAACCGCAAGGGAAGTCCGAACTGCAAGGGAGGTCTAGGGAGGTCAAGGAAGGTCTAAACGAATAGAGAGAGAGGAAAAACAATGCCAGAGCTCGAACAACTCCAAATAAACCAAACTTTCAAATTTGTTGAAGTTCGATTAATTCATATTAAACCTCCAAATTTTCAAAATCTTCAAGTTAAGCTTGAGCAATTCAACAAAACCGAATGGTTATTTTTATTTTTGAAAATTTTTAAGAGCTCCAGAAAATTGGGATGTTACAAACCTACACCCCTTAAAATAGAATTTCGACCCCGAGATTCAGGCTAGCTAGAGAATAGGTGTGCGAACTCGGCCTTCAAGTCCTCTTCACGCTCCCAAGTGGCTTCCTCTTCAGTGTGGTGGCTCCATTGGACCTTGCAAAAATGGAGGATCTTGCTTCTTGTCACCTGCTCAGACACTTCCAAAATATTGATGGGTTGCTCCTTGTAGGTGAGGTTTTCTTGCAGGTCAACTGCTTCCAGAGGCATTTGCTCCTCAGGCACACGCAAACACTTCTTCAATTGAGACACATGGAAGACATCGTGCACTCCTGACAACTGCGGTGGGAGCTCCAACTTGTAAGCCACTTCTCCCCTTCTGACAAGAACTTGGAAAGGTCCTATGTACCTTGGTGCAAGCTTCCCACTGACCCTGAAATGGCGCATTCCCTTGAGAGGTGAAACCTTAAGGTACACAAGATCTCCAGGTGTGAAGGCTAGGTCTCGACGATGATTATCCGCGTAGCTTTTCTGCCTGCTTTGAGATGTTCTCAGCTTTTCTCTAATTGACTTGACTTGGTCTTCGGCTTCCTTCAAGATATCTGGTTCGAGCACTTTCCCTTCTCCTATTTCTGTCCAATACAAAGGTGTCCTGCATTTCCTTCCGTAGAGAGCTTCAAATGGGGACAACTGAAGGCTTGACTGATAACTGTTGTTGTAAGAAAACTCGGCATAAGGCAACATTCGGTCCCAACAGGCCTGGTTCTCTAGAGCACAGGCTCTCAACATATCCTCTAGGATCTGGTTTACTCTTTCTATTTGACCATCTGTTTGAGGATGGTAGGCTGTGCTGAAATCCAAATTAGTGCCCATCACGCTGTGCAACTTCTGCCAAAACCTTGAGGTAAACTGAGATCCTCGATCTGACACGATTTTCTTGGGCACACCATGTTGACATACAATCCTTGCTATGTACAGCTCTGCAAAATGGTCTCCTGAGTAGGTGGTCTTGACTGGGATGAAGTGAGCAGCTTTGGTGAGGCGATCCACGATCACCAAGATAGACTCATAACTAGCTCGGGTCCTAGGTAGACCAGTGATGAAGTCCATCCCGATATCTTCCCACTTCCATCCTGGTATGCTTAGAGGTTGCAAAAGTTTAGGAGGTCTTTGATGCTCGGCTTTAACTCGTTGGCAAACATCACACTATGTCACATACTCAGCGATCTCACGCTTCATGCTAGGCCACCAATACATCTCCTTAAGATCTTGATACATCTTTGTACTCCCGGGGTGAAAGGAATACACGGCTTCATGAGCTTCCTTGAGGATCAACTGCTTGAGCTCTCTTTGGTCCGGTACACACAGGTGCTTATCAAACCAGACGGTCCCTTGCTCGTCCTCTGAAAACCATAGCGACTTTCCCTTCTTCATATTGCTCTTGATCTCCTAGATGTCTGCATCTCCAGTTTGAGCTGTCTTGATCCAACCTTGTAGGGTGGGCTGCACTTCCAGAGTAGCTAAATAGCCTTCTTCAACCAATTCCAGCTTGAGCTTCTGAAATTCTTCATGTAACATTGGCTGACCCTCCTTGATCATCAAAGTACTGCAGTAGACTTTCCTACTTAATGCATCGGCTACCACATTTGCCTTTCATGGATGGTAATGACTTCCCATATTATAATCTTTGATCTGTTCCAACCATCTTCTTTGCCTCATATTAAGGTCAGCTTGGGTAAAAATGTACTTCAAGCTTTTATGGTCAGTGTAGACCTCAGAGCGATTACCAATGAGGTAATGGCGCCATATCTTCAAAGCATGCACTACTGCAGCCAACTCTAAGTCATGAGTGGGGTAATTTACTTCATGGGGCTTCAGCTGATGGGAAGCATAAGCTACTACCTTCCTTTCTTGCATCAGGACACATCCAAGACCTTTTCGTGATGCATCACAGAATACCTCAAAGTCTTTTCGGACATCAGGCAAGATGAGCACGGGAGAGGTGGTCAAACGCTTCTTCAACTCTGGAAAACTTTGCTCACAATCTGGTGTTCAAGCAAACTTCTTTTCCTTTTTCAACAGCTCGGTGAGAGGTCTTGCTATCTTGTAGAACCCTTCAATGAATCTGCGGTAGTAACCTGCCATACCAAGGAAGCTTCTGACTTGCGGCACTGATTTTGGCGACTCCCAGTTGAGCACATCTTGGACCTTGCTAGGATCGACGGCAACTCCTTCTGCAGACAAGACATGTCCCAAAAAGGCGACTTCCTTCATCCAAAACTCACACTTATTGAACTTAGCATAGAGTTGATGCTCTCTAAGCTTGTTCAGGACTGAGCGAAGGTGCTCTTCATGCTCTTCTTCACTCTTAGAGTATACTAGGATGTCATCAATAAAGACAATAACGAACCTATCCAAATACTCCATGAACACCTTATTCATCATGTTCATAAAATAAGTAAGGGCATTGGTCAATCCAAAGGACAAGACTGTGTACTCATACAGCCCATATCGGGTTGAGAAAGCTGTCTGAGAATACTCCGGCTCCCTTCAACTGGTCGAACAGGTCATCAATCTTGGACAGGGGGTACTTGTTCTTGATGGTGAGTTCGTTGAGAGAGCGATAATCCACACACAGCCACTAGGTGCCATCCTTCTTTGCAACAAAGATCACTAAGGCTCCCCAAGGTGAAGAACTTGGTCTAACAAAACCCTTAGCTTGCAGCTCCTCAATCTGCTTCTTCAGCTCAACAAGGTCGTCCATGGGTAGTCGATAAGGTCTCTTGGCAATAGGTGCGGTTCCAAGGACAAGGTTGATGACAAACTCCAAGTCTCTGTCGGGTGGCATTTCAGGCAACTCATCTGGGAAGACATCCGGAAACTCACAGATGGCATTAGCACATCCATACAACAAACGATAGATAAAGCAGACAAATTAATATTATTAACAAAGGACCTTATGGTCAAACTTGTTTACAGAGATTCCACATAGTGCTAACAACAAAATGAAACTACAGCGGAAACAAAACTCTTCGCAAGGCCAATCGACAAGCCCACGGCTATCGAGTAGAGGACATCTCCTAGCACGCAGGGTCATCAAAGAACTCTTCCTCAAAGAGCTCGGAGCACCCAGGGAAGTCTTCGGTAGCTGATCAACCAGAGGGCATGAAGCCATGAGTACTTTGAATGTACTTAGCAAGTCATAGGGAAAATGTATGCACATAATATTTATGCAAAGCTTGGCAAAGAGCAGCTGTATGGTTAGTTTATAGAAAGCAACATTTACTGGAAATACATTAAGTAGATTGTAAAGCACAACTTGAAATAGATAATACATAAGTAAACAAGTTTTCTTTGAAAGCAACACACGACCACCCTAGTCGTGCACCCAGACCACTCACGACCACCCTGGTCGTGAGCTAGACCTCTCACGACCACCCTAGTTGTGAGCCACACCACACGGAACTGACCACAACCGCATTTTGAGAAAGATCTACCCCTTGCGTGAAATCTCAGGGCATGTCCATAATCAAGGACATGGCTATTCGAATATATTTTACACTCTGAACAGGTTGTACAGCTTTACCCATAAGGCACAAGTTCTCTAGTTTGTTTGGCACCCGCCGATGCTCCTGCTCACTTCCTTAGGTAAGCAGGCTAGAGCACGTGACAAGGCCTTTATAAAGCTCTACTCTAAACCGGTTCTGCTCGCTAAGGATTCGCCTTCAGCGGCCCCCTCTTACACCATTTCCATCTAAAATAGAACCGAGACGGAGCATTGCTAATTAGTTGGCCAGGACTACCCCATAATGGACTTGTGGTTGCACGGTAAGGCCCAGATCAATGGTTCAAGGTTAAGTCCTTAGTTGGCTGCTCAGGCGAGACTACCTCATCCCAGTGTGCGTATAGCACCCCCTTTACTACACGATCACTCTCTCGAGCATAAATCATTTTTGGGTTCAACCCGGCCAAATGACCACCCTAGTCATGGCACAACAAATTTTATTAACAGCAGCATCGCACCACAAATGACACAATTGTGATTTCGCACCACAGTTGCACATCAGTGGTATCACACCACAATTCCATATATCATTAAGTCAAGTTCATTCTTTCTTGAGACGTGAGATCGAGAGACCAACGTCTACTAAGCAGGGCTAAACAATAAAACGCACCCATGTTGGTATACAAAGACGTCCAACTAATAAAGAACCCTCCTAACGTGTCCAACGATTCATGTCGTTCAAGGATAAATGTTAATCTCAATTTATCAAGGAGGCATAATGGCAAATAGGTAATTAACTATGCCCGAAACCATTTTTATACAACTAGCCATGCATGTTGATATAAAAACAATATACTTTTGTAAAAATGGGTTCAACATGATCAACGGTCTATGACTTGCCTTCACTGAAGTATTGAGATTCTTCGGTAGAAATTGCTGGGTCCAGGAGGTCTTTAGAAAAGCCGGGATCTACATGTGCGAAAAGTAAAGAAACCAAGTAAATAAATCAAATCCATAAAAACTCCAACGAAAGAACCAAACTAGTTGAATCACTCGCTTCGGAGCTTCAAACAAGGGAGAAAGAGCTCAAGGGAGGAAGTCTAAGCTGAGAGAGAGAGGTCCAAAGAACAGGAAACAAAAGGAGGCAGGAGGTCTCTCCGGTGCTTTATATTGGCACGGGGATGTCCTGAGAGAGGAGGACGGCACATTTAATGCACACAACGGGAGCAAGTAATGGAAGGAAAGGAGCGAGTAAAAGAGGTGACAACGAAGTCAAAAGAGGTACAGTGGAGAAGACAACATTTAATGTGATGCAACAGCATTTAATGTGTGAAGACTCCCGTGGAACTAAGACACGACGAGAGGAAAGAGCGTGAGCAGAGGTCCTCAGAAGGTGGTCCCACTGAAAGGGGTGGTCGTGACCAAGGGGAGGTCATGACCGCAAGGATGGTCTTCGCAAAAAGGCCAAGGGGGAGGTCGTAGCCAAAGGGGAGGTCGTGACCCAGAGGGACGTCTTAACCACAAGGGGTGGTCTTGACCATGAGGGTGGTCTCTGCAAAATGACTAGGAGGGTGGTCTTTGCAAAAAGACCGCAAGGGGAGGTCATGACCAAAAGGGAGGTCGTGACCTAAGAGAGTGGTCTTGACCACGAGGATGGTCTCTGCAAAATGACCAGGAGAGTGGTGTTTGCTAAAAGACCAAGAGGGTGGTCTTTGTAAAAAGACCACAAGGATGGGGAGGTCCAAGACAGTCTGAAGCGCACGTGCTCGAACTCAACTTGATCTGACCGTCCAGCCTCAATCGGATGGTCCTCAAGAGGGGAGGGCGCGGGCTGCGCGAAACGGAAAGGAAGGTTCGAACCGCAAGGGAGGTCCAAATGAAAAAGGGAGGTCCTAAGGAGGGGGAGGTCCTAACGGTCACGATGAAACCAAAGGAGGTCCTGACGGTCAAGATGAAACCAAGGGAGGTCTTGACGGTCAAGATGAAATCAAAGGAGGTCTTGACGGTCAAGATGAAAAGAGGGTTAGATGAGGGGAATGTCAGACCCGGGATTAACGTCCCAAATCCTTTGTGTATTTTTGAAATAGTCCCATGATCAGTAGCTAGTTCACATAGTTAAACATATATGGTAACATCCATAAATCGCATAACTTTACTAATAGTCAACAGAGTTTATTACAAAAAAGTCTTACAAGCCAACACTAAAGAACACAGCGGAAGACGAAGAAGTAGTGGAGTCCAGCTGATCTGCCATAGGCAATCGACTGGGGTAGCGGCCTAGTCGTCGAGATCCACACCGGTGGTGAAGTCCTTCTCCTCTGAAATTTGTTTGCATAAAGTAAGTATGAGCACAACTATCAGTGCTCACAAGTTACACCCGTCAAGTAACAAATTGAATGTATGCATACAGGGGTATAACAAAGGAAGGCTTATTGGTTAAATTTGCATAGAGCAATGTTTTCTTTAAATACTTGTACTAAGTTCCAAAGCGGTTATTCTATAACTTAAAATTCATTTTATAAATTCAATTTTATAGTTAGATAACATTCACACAAGAATAGTGAAGAATACCCTCCTATCACATGGCTTCCTGCCCAATTTCCCATTTGCATAAACCATTTGATAAAGTCTTTTCAAAACAAAATCAAAGTCTAACTTTGAGTGGCTTTGCCAAGCATGTCCATGACCGTAGACACGGCTATTCGAATAGTTCTTAACACTCTGCATAGGTTGTACGGCTTTACCCACATGACACGAATTCTCTAGTTTGTTCGGCATATATCTATACCACCGCTCACTACCTTAGGTAAGCAGTCTAGAGCACGGGTCAATGCCTTTACAATACGCCATTCCACCGTAGTCCCCCCTTGCAAAGGTTTCGCCCCCTTTGGACTGATCGTCCGCCGGGTTTGTGACCCCCTCTTGCGCCAAGTGGGACTAACGTAGGTCATGACATGACTACCCACCGCATCTGAAGGGAACGACCATGGTGGAACATTGCAAATTAATCAGCCAGGTCCCGCCCATACTCAGGACATGTGGAGGTACTATGTGGCTTAGCAAGATGCAGCTCGAAGACTGGTCCTTAACTGATTTGGGCAACTATCCACAAAACCCCTGAGCTTCAACCCATACGCGGATTAAACCCGTGCATAAACCTGCATCCACCAATCAACCATTTCGCCCAAGTACAAACCAACTTTTCCTTTTTGATTTTCAAAATCATTTACAAAAATCTTCCATGACAAACCAATGCCATAGACTTTTAAACAATATTTGATTTTTGGCTGAAATTCCCAAATCAAATATTTTTGATCTAAGCATGGCTAAGCATAATTTTTCTCAAAATATTCTAGTTCATACTATTGTATAAACTAGATTTTCATCTAAGGTGTCAAGGTAGGTTTATTTCAATGTCAAGATTGGCAGTACAAAGGATTTAAGCATAACTATCATTTAAAGCAGGAATTTAAATTACTGTATAGAAATAAGCATGCAATAATTTAAAACAGAAATTAAATAAATTTAAATAATTGGATCAAATATGATCAAAGGTATAACTTGCTTTGCTTTATTGGTTGCTCTCAAACGGCATCGAAATCTAACTCTCCGATGTCGTCGAAATATATATACGAAAATAAGCCAAATTCAAACAAAATTCAAATAAAGATTCAAATGAACTCCAAATTAAATAATTTTAGTTTAGTTAGCTAGATCTTGAATTTATAAGAATTTAGAAATTTGAATCGATTTAAATCGAGTTCATATGAAGGAGAACGAACCCCGGGAAGTTTAAAACCCCAAAAGGAATTTCTTGATTTTCTTGATTTATTTTTCTAAAGGAAATCCGCTTATGACGCTCGGTGACATCGCGGCTGAATTTGAGAAATTGAAATGATTATGACAGGTGGGGCCCACTTATCATAGGAGTGGTGCACGATGGATCTGGTCTACGAGGTTTTGGAACGGGGTTTTAATTGGGAGTGCCACGCGGCTGTTGACGAGGTAGCCATGTAGGGCAAAGGGGTGATGGGGTGCCTCGGTGGTGATGGCGTGGACGCCACGCCTCGGCCTGAAACAGCGGAGGCATGGAGCCTGTGGTCGCCGGGCGATTACAGGTCGGCGGCGACCACGAGAGGTGCATCGGGGAGGAGAGCGAGAGGGTCGTGATGCTTACCATGGCGCTCGGACGCGGAGAAATCTCCGACAGTGAGGACTTTGGCGGCGGCGCATGCGGCTCTACGGCGGTGATGGTGCTTCGTGGTCCCTTGCCAGGTGATTGCACGCAGGTGTGGTGACGACTGCAATGATGCGAATCTGGGGTCGGTGTCGACGATGGGTCCTCACCGGCGCCGAAAACGAAGGTTTTACAAGCTTCGGCGGTGTGGAGAAAATCTTGGAATCTGGCCGTTAGGAGGGAGAGGAGATGGGAGAATCAGGGGCTTGGGATGAGTAGAATGGTGCGCACCCGAGGCTCTCTTAAATAGGGCCGGGGCAGGGCGGAGACGGCATGCGGCGCATGAAGGTCCGTGCGGGACTTTCGGCGATGATTGAGAAATCCGACGAGAAAGGAAAGGGAAGAGACAGCATTGGGCGCGGGATTGAGGGACGCATTGAATGCACGTAGCCGCATGAGGAGAGAGGGAGAGAATCACGGCGTTGATGAGCTCAACGCGGCGCTAATGGCAGCCGGCTTGGCTCATCCACGCGGAGAAGAAAGGCATGGGGGAGAAGATGACGTAGAGGGCCCACATGGCGGTGACGGGCGGGAAAAAGAAAAGGGACAGGGGTGGTGTGGGATCGTTGGATTTAGATCCAACGGTCCACGTTGATTGCAATGTTCGGACTATCAGAACTCCACATCGAGATCTGACCATTCAAATGAAATCGAACGGTGATGTAATGTAGCTACGATCGCTACGGGAGGAGCGAAAAGGAAGGGCAAATAACCGTCGTCGGATTTTAATCCGACGATCGCGATTAGATGAGGGGCTGTGCGGATGGGATGGCTTGGGCTGGAAAGGGGAAAGAGGCTAGGCTGCACGGTAACTTTTGGCCCAAAGGCAGGTTAGGGTTTTAAAAGGATTTGTTAAATTAAATAATCAGATTAATTCGTTTAAGCTTTAGAGAATAGCAAATAAAATCCAAAAATTCTAGGAAAATTCATAGAAATTCCTAGAGTTATTTTGGACTTAAATAAATTATTTCCAACTTAAAGTTAGCTTTTATTTTTGCAAATAAATTATTTTAGCTTTAAAATATTTAGGAAAAAGCTTTCAAAAATCCAAAAATTCCACAAAATAATTAAATTTTATTTTTCACTTTTAACTCAAATAAAACTTTAAAGACTTTAATAAATTTTAATTTTTAACTTTTAAAACTTCGTAAAAGCAATGAAACTCTTTCAAATTTCGTAAAATCCAATAAAATAGTAACTTTATTATTTTTAATTTGGTAACATAACTTTGGGATGTTACAGGAAGGTCCGAAGGAGAAATTCAACCCGAACTTTGAATTTCGGAAATCAAGGATGTTTGAAACCTAAACCCGATCTTGGAGCACCTCAGGGGTGGTTGTGACCCAAGGAGAGGTCAAAACCGAAAGGGTGGTCTGGACTGGGAGGGAGGTCCGAACCGCAAGGGAGGTTTGGAGAGGTCAAGTAAGGTCTGAATGAACAGAGAGAAAGGAAAAACAATGCCAGAGCTCGAACAACTCCAAATAAACCAAACTTTCAAATTTGTTAAAGTTCGATTAATTCATATTGAACCTCCAAATTTCCAAAATCTTCAAGTTAAGCTTGAGCAATTCAACAAAACCGAATGGTTATTTTTATTTTTGAAAATTTTAAAGAGCTCCAGAAAATTGGGATGTTACACTTTATAACTACCCAGTTACGAGCAGCGTTTGGCAACCCCTAAGAGTGCTATTATATATGTACGATACCATGCTGATCTTAGGTCTAAGGATTATACATCATCATTGCTTGAGACCGACTAATGACACACAGAATCATAACAATCTCAACAGTGTCTCAAGGTGGGTCTTATCCAACACCATGTTCTCCAACATGTGCCTATATTATTGGTTTGATATCTCCATATCTATGACCTATGAAACATAGTCATCAACCAATACATATACTAGTCTATGCATATGTGTTCTCATATGTTTTCGACTAGGTAACATTTAAGAATAATCATCATAGAAATATAGAGTTTCATAATCAAGTCACATACTTGATAATAAATATTAATGATATTATTCCGTAAACAAGATAACATATTATTCAATATTATGAATATAACTAAATATAATCATCACTATGATTGCTTCTAGGGCATATTTCCAACAGAAAACCTCTCAGGTTTCATAGCATCAGAAGCACTAGCCATTGCTAAATCATAAGAATATCCAAAATAAGGTTTCTAGATTGCTGGAAATGTGGACAACATTTTAATTCCATATTTTAATATGAGGCAAAGATCACAAATAACTAGAGATGGATAAAAGCGATATCAATAGCAGACAACTCATTGCATTTCTAAACATACTCAACAATATGATTATAGTAGAAAAACTGGTCGTACGACTAACTTATAGTCAGGCTTGATGAAGAACACAAAATAGTGCATACTCGATGCAGTACAGATCGTAGATGTCGTAGTGAAGCGAGTAGTCGTAGGATGCAATGCAGAGAGCGGTCGTGCAAATGCGCTACATAGAATCCTTATGGCAGCGCCGTGTAGGTAAACTTTGCGACAATGGTTCAGAGATATCTGCTCGCCCTCTTTCCCGGTGCACACCGACGAGAAGGGATGGCTTGGTTCGACAGCTCAATTTCTCAGCACAATTGATCAGAGAGGAAGATAGAAAAAAAAATGGATTCATCCATCTTTTGGTTTGGAGGTCTCCAGATCATTTTAAGGTCCAGACAATTACTCTCTAGTAACTGCATATTTAAACCACTGGTAACTGCTAATTCAAAATCAATTAATGGTCATTAAGCAGTGTTTATTGATCCTGATTGTACACTGGTCTACAGCTTCGACCACTGGCCTATAGCTCCGAGCAGTGTATTACGACCACACTAGTCTAAGAATCTGACCTCTATTTTTTGACCATATTGGTCTATGCCTTTGACCACATTATTACGATCATACTGGTCTATGTCTTCGACCACATTATTATGACTACATTAGTCTATGTCTTCGACCACACTGGTCTAAGATACCTGGTTCTAAGACTTCGACCACCCTAGTCTAAGACTTTAACCACTTTAGTTTAAGACCCCTGTCTAAGACATTGCATGTTTTGAAATTTTAGGAATAAATAGGCCTTTACACATATGTGCCTAATTCCAAAAGTACTTTTATATTATTACGAGTTGAGTGTTTGATTGGGGGCAACGCGACCCGAATATACATCAGGTATTACTTTATTGTGCATAGTTTTGCTCTTTAATCCTCTGGTGCTAAATCTAAGTACTCGGCATAATAAATATATTGAACGTATGAATATATTAATCCTCAGGTACTTTATTGTGCATAGTTTTGATCCTTAATCCTCCGGTGCTAAGAGCGTGTACAATGGGCTTATGTCATCCGTCTATAGTCATTGCCACGTAGGATTTTTGCTGATGTAGATGAAAGAGAATGAAGAGAGAGAAAGAAGTTCGCCTACAATCTCAGAATGACTATAGTACAAGAAACAAGAACAACATTAAAGATTGTGTGTTCTATAAAACAACTAAAAAGACAACAATAGTCTGTATCAGACATATGAAATTGTCTTTAGTCTTGCCTACAGTGATATGAAGAGTTGTTATAGGCAATACATGCTATACCATTATACATGCCCTAAATCTAAGGCATATATGATGGTACTGCAGGCGGTGCTGTCTATATCAACTATCCATGTTACTTTATAGACAAAGACTAAAGACTTCATATAACGAAGTTATCCGTTGTTGTCTATATGAGATCCCACAATCTTTTAGCTTTTGCTTGAAAAATATTTGTTATGTATAACAACTCAATAATGGTGTTTTGTGTTGCCTATAAGGCTTTTATAGATCGTCTGTCAGATCGCCAGACGAACCCGTTCTCTCTCCTTATTCTCTCTCATCCATATCATTAAAAATCTTACGTGGCAAAAATTATAGATCATTACGTCACCCAATGATACGCCCTAAGTACTCGGCGTAATAAATATATTGATCGTACAGAAGCTATTGAATGTATGAATTTCACGCTATTACATTTCCGATTCTCAAGACATAGGCGACACGATATACTGAAGACCGAGATAGGGATGCAAGGAGCCAGTCCATTCAACTCAAATATTTGAATATCACATCGTGACAGGGACTAGCGGGACATACCGGACATAGCCGAGCGAGCGTTTCTTTGGAGCGATTTTTCCTCGGGATGCTTAAGCAGTAAGTAACAGAGCAAAGAAAAGAAAAAGGAAGAAACTTCCAACAGATCAAAAGCGACGAGATTTGCGGAGTCATTGATGACGTGCGCAGCGGAAGTGGCGCCCACGAAAACGAGGATAAGGGCAGGCATGGGTGCGAGGAGTTGACGGGGCAGTTGTACGGCGAAAACCAGGGGTGGCGTGGTCCAAAACGGTGGGCGCCATGGTGAGGCGCTCGCGAGCGTGAGCTGTCGAGGCCGACCGGAGGTGGGAGAAGATCCCTGGCAGTGGGGCCCACTGGCAGGGAGAGATGAATTAGGTTTTGGTTTTGGATTTTTAGGCTGATTTGTTTTGCAGAATTTTTACACCTAGCATATGACCTTGAAATTTTATGAAACTTGTTTTGAGAGCACCTGACCTAATGCAGTTTCTTATGTAATTTTTTATAAGTTTATATCTTTGGTGATTTTCTAAAATTCCTACAAATTTCTGTTCTTATGTATTTATATTTGTTATTTTTAACAAAGTTTCACATAAGTTGTTTACTAAATTTTTCCTGGGAGATTATGCTCAAAATAATTCTCTTACCTATTATTTTTATTTTGTTTTATCTAATTCCTTTTGAGTGCATGTTTGATTTTGTATTTCATGATTTGCTTACTTAGAGCCCATCTGATTTTATTTTTCTAAGAAATAGATTTACTTACTTAGAATTTTGTTTCTTTCTTTCAGTATTACCAGATGCCCAAGTTCTGAACAGGACATAAAAACTTATGAACGGTGTCAAGGATAATTCTAAGCCAATTTCACTTGAGAGGCAACCAGTCAGCCTCTTTGGAGCTCGGATAGTTGTTCGGAGTGAACAGAATAAGGTAAAACAATCTTTAATCTAGAAGGCTATTTTTTTTATTTAGATTGTTGTTTATTAATTTTATTTTTTTAGATTCTTAACTTGAACAACCTGCAGACCGGACTAGTTCAAGTAGTCAAGTTCCTGCTACAATGAAGGCCATAGACACACTAGCTCAGGACCTTCAAAGATAGTGGACGGGAAGACTGCAACTAAGAGCAGTGTCATGGCAGCGGGTCTACTACACCTGCCATTCGGTCCAAACTTATACACGATAGACCACAGGAACAGGAAAATTTGGCTAAGGCTGCTAAGGTTATCTGGAAACAAAAAAGACATTTTTGGGCTCCTTATAAATATCGATTTTAACATATCCCTCACCCTTTCACAATTGTTCAGGGAGAGAGTGAAGAATTTGTAGAGGAAGAATGTGAGAACCCGAACTATTGACTTGAGCTAAGCAACACTAATTAGTAATTAGCCGTAATTAAAAAATTTTAAACAAGAACAAATATAAGCACAAATTAATATCAAACACATCGCTACACAAATTTCATATAAAAATGATATTATCCACAGTTTATCAGCAGATTTCACAATATAACTTTTTGCCGCAAGAAAGGATCATCCATATATTTTCATAGTCATGTACAAAAAATCTATTACAAGCAAAAGTAAAATATTAATACAACTCGAAATCCTTTACAAGAATACATCACGAGCATAAATAAAACAGCAATGTAATCTCTGAATCGATTACGAGAATTAATTACATCAGAACATATTACAATTTACAACCTCGAGTACACACTATGAAAGAAAATAATTAAAAGCGATTTTTCCTCTGGATGCTTAAGCAGTAACAGAGCAAAGAAAAAGGAAGAAACTTCCAACAGATCAAAGGCGACGAGATTTGCGGAGTCATCGATGACGTGCGCAGCGGAACCACATGGTGGGTGATCTATTTAAACGATGTTTGGCTAGGCTTCATCGACGAAAGCAAGATTAAGCAAGCTTATAGAGGGACACTAGCTCCTCACGATGAGCTTAAGGAAGGTAGTAGAGATTGTTGATCTACAGAAATTTAATTACCCTACTTTCTGTGCTTCTTTGGCACTCAATTCTTTTTTTCTTTTTTGAGGAGAGCACTTAATTTTTTCTTTGGGAGGAGACTAATATTATTATTATTTTCTTTGGGAGGGCTAATATTAATTCTTTGGGAGGATTAATATTATGTATTGCTCTGTTGCAGGGACACGCCCAAGGATCTGCAACACTTAGAAGAGTGGCTGATACTATCCCGGCTGACAAGGAAGAAATCAAGGCCTTGATGTTGCAAATTGAGGGTCTTAATCAGCAAATGGAGGTTCTTAAGAAGAAGAATCAAATCTCGGAGCAATATGGCCGTCAGAAGCAAACGGAGTGCGAAGAGTGGAAGAAGAAATACGAGGATGAGAAGAAATTTCGCGAGCATGTGCAAAACAAATTGGGCGGATCGTCCCTCAGGCGTTGAACTCAGCACTTGAGGCTGAGCCACAGGCTTTGGTGACTACTAGAAATGATATCGTCCTACGGCCCGTTTCTTACTAAATTCTTGCAGGAATTTCTTTAAAATCTCTGAATTCCAAACTTTAAGCTGTAATGATGGTGCTGTTGCAAATAATTCCACCCTTGCCCGCTTAGTACGCGAGGTGCGTTTTGATCTAAAAATATTGTATCCGTGGTTTCCACTGGTTTATCATTTTTCTTGATCATAAAACCTGTACACTTTTGACTCCAAAGAATAATCAATAAAAATTTCTGGCGTGCTTTTATGATGCAATTTGGTACGGTTTTGATTTGGCACTCTAATTTGTGCATTACAACCCCAAACAGCTAAGTGGCGAAGTGAGAGTTTTTTTTCAGTCCACAACTCATAAGGAGTGACTATTACAGCTTTAGATAGCGAATGATTTGATAATAAATGGCAGTATGTAAAGCTTTACCCAAAAAGATGAAGGAAGATCTTAATTAGCCATTATAGACCTAACCATATCCATAAGTATTGTATTCCTCTACTCAGCAACACCATTTTATTGCGGAGTGTAAGGTATGTTATAATAGTGAATAATTTCATGCTCTTTACAAAAATCATTTAATATTCCTTAAGTATATTCTCCTCCACGATCAGTTCTCAAAACTTTGATCTTTCTATTCAATTGATTTTTCACTTCAGTTTTAAATGTCTTGAATACATCAAATCCTTCCGACTTATATTTAAGAAGATACACATGACCAAATCTAGAATAATCATGAATAAATGTGACAAAATAAATCTTCTGTCCTCTAGTGGGAGTAAACATCTCACTATAAATATCAAAATGAATAATGGCAAGAGACTCATTAAATTTTTTCTGCCTTTGGAAAAGGCGCATAGGTCATCTTACCCATTATATATGCCTCACATACCAAAATCCTCCCACTTAAAGTGCAGAATTCCAGAATTAATAAGCCTCTTATTTATGTTTTTAGATATGTGACCGAGTCGTAAATGCCATAAATAAGATTCTGAGTATGTGTTCCTATCATTAGTATTCCTCACTATGGAGTTTTTTTCACCAACCAAGCAATCAATATTATTGTCATTTGATAGTTCATCAAGAAAATGAAGACCTTCATGACGAGTTCCAGTATGCACTAATTTTTCATTGAGCAATATTTTAACTCTTCCTTTTCCAAACAGTATGTCATAATCAATAGATTCTAATTGAGCAACAGAAATTAAATTCCTTCACATGCTAGGTGAATATAAAGTATCATGTAATAATAATTTTCCTCCATTAAAGGGTTTCAGGACATAATTTCCAAATCCAGGTACGTCAGCTTTGGCATTAATGCCAAAAAAGACATATCTATTTTCCCTTGGAATTGTTCACATAGAAGTAAAAGCTCTATTATCTTTAGTAATATGAGATATCTTTAGTAATATGAGATGTAGCACCGTAATCGATAACCCAACTATTTGAAAAAGTAGTAGTAAAGAAAGATTCAGTGCATACAAAAATATTAGACATACCGTTAGGCGATGAATTGGCTTTACGCTCAACTGGTTGATTGTTTTGATTCTTTTGCTTCTTGTTTTTCCTGTAGTCAGCTTTGAAATGCCCATACTAGCCACAGTTGTTATACTTGAAATTTTTGTACTTATCATTCATCTAAATTGAGTTGTAATTTCTACGATCATCCCGATCGCATTTCTTGTTAAGTTTTTCTCTCAAATCACCATTACGGTCCCTATTTTGCCAATTCCATTTATTAATATCTTTTTCTCCTCCAAAGTGTAACTCAGAATTGTGGATATTTCTTTCCTTTCCCTGAGAGGATTTTCTATCTTCTTCCATAAGCAAATGATGCCTCGGAGTGGGCATATTGAGTATCCTCTCAGAATGATAGAAAGATATCTTAAAATGTTCCTATGAATTTGGCAAAGAATTTAGAATAACTATAACATACACTTCTTCGGGAAAAAAAAAAAGATAGCCAGCCTTCTTTAATTCCTCTGTTCTTCAAAGAACCTTTTCTCCCGAATGAGCTTCTGCTCATTTCCATACTCATTAATGCCCAGAGGCCAATCATCTGACATGAATATATCTAGAGGCTCCTTCACATGCATTAGCTTGAGAACATCGTAATGCCTCACATGGTACACTAACCGTATAGTGGTTTCATTGTATGGTCACATGCATTATGAGTTGAGTGTTTGATCGTGGGCAACACAACCCCGAATATACAACAGGTATTACTTTATTGCGCATAGCTTTGCTCTTAATCCTCCGGTGCTAAATCTAAGTGCTCGTCGTAATAAAAATATTCAACGTATGAATATATTAATCCTTCGATACTTTATTGTGCATAGTTTTGCTCCTTAATCCTCCGGTGCTAAATCTAAGTGCTCGACGTAAATATATTGATCGTATAGAAGTTATTGAACGTGTGAATTTCACGCTATTACATTTCCGATTCTCAAGACAGAGGCGACACAATATACTGAAGACCGAGATAGGGATTTCTTGATGTCCACATGCAAGGAGCCAGTCCATTCAACTCAATGTCGTTCAAATGAATTCTTCATGTGCGAGTAGGTGTACAATGAGGCTGCCAAGCAAATCTTTGAATATCCAGAGCCACTGCAACCAAGCTTGGAGGACACTAATTCCGCTGCCGAAGAGGAGAATGCAAATATAACTATTGATGCACGGGACTTAGGGTCCACTGTCGAACTTACGGAAACATGGAAAGCTAATCATTCAGAGACTTTATTGTTGTAGACAGAAGATTACAAGTGTGTGTTACAAAGAGTGTGAATGATTTCGCTATGTTTCGTAATCTCCTCAGTGGTGCGCAGGCCCCCATATTTATACTAATCTAACAGGTGGCGGTTAATGCTTGAATAGATGCCTTTCTTCATCATGTATGTATCTTTGTCGTGTCTTGAACTGCCGCGTCCTTCATCAACTGTCGTAAGTTACCAAATGTGTTATTAACTGTTCTCACGTGTTGAACCAAAGGATCACGTGGTAAACTATCAAGGCCCTTACCAGTTATACTCTATTCTAAAAACATATAGCCATTGGTCAGGGACTGGTAGTTATTCCCATCACTACCGGAATCCGGCACTTTGCCGAGTGCCGGAGGCTTTGCCGAGTGTATTTTATCGGGCACTTTCGGCAAGACGGTCTTTGCCGAGTGCCAAATAAAATACACTCGGCAAAAAACACTCGACAAAGATGGCTTTGCCGAGTGCCTTTTTCGCACTCGGCAAAGATGTATTTTGCCGAAGTGCTATTTTTCAAGACACGGCAAAATCGTCTTTGCCGAAAGTGCCTTTTTGGCACTCGGCAAAGATGTATTTTGCCGAGTGTTATTTTTGGCACTCGGCAAAATGCGTCCTTGCCGAGTGCCTTTGTTTTGGCACTTTCAAAGAGGCATTTTGCCGTGTGCATTTTTTTGGCCCCTAAGAAATCATTTTTCAAAGCAATTTTTGAGGCCCTAAATGAATTCAAATGAAAACTTTTCAACTACAAAGTTAGATAACTTCAAGATCTACAAAGTTTATTTTGGTCATTTCTTCATTTGACAAAGCGACAATAACGTTGTTCATAAAATCTACATCTCTCTCATATTAGTTTCATGAAAGTAGAAGAGAGATATATAAGATTTGTGAACAATGTTACTACCACTATGTCGGATGAACAAATGACCAAAATAAACTTTGTAGATCTTGAGAAGTTATGAAATTTTGTAGTTGGCAAAATTTTGATTTGAAATCATCTTGTCATGCAAAAACGACGTTTGAATTTGAAAATTTGAAAATTTGAATTTTTCAAAAGACCTCGGATGGAAAAACTTCC